>VZSG01000697.1:207251-272920 GCA_013398315.1 Nothoprocta pentlandii
AAAAAAAAAAAAAAAAAAAAAGTTTGAAGACCTAATAGCTCTCTTTTCACAGTTTTCCTATGTTTATATTAAACCCCAGAGGTATTGTTTGAGGTAAAAATGAAGAGTCAGTTACAAAATTTCTACTTATATTTAAGAGGGAGCCAAGCAAATTTTGCAAAGCCTAGTAGGTTGAAGACTGCTTTCCAATTTGCCATGTTACTGTCTTTGTCACAACCTGTATTCCTTGTGGACTAAGATGACATGCTGTCACTGGCTGACCGAAACCACAGTGTGCGACAAGGCAACAACCCACATGCTGTTTGTTTCTCTCCCTCCAACACATCCCAAACGTCCAACCTACAAAAATGCAAACGCAGAAGCAGTTCCTCAAACTTCCCACATTAGAACCATCATTTTGGGACTCAGCAGAAGTCGAGGGGACTATCTCGGTGATGTGTCCAACAGGTTGAATTGTTAAGACGAGAAGCAGCATTTTTTCTACAGGATAAAGTAGCCTTGAGTAGTTTGCAGGAGACAAAGTCAACATCAAGTCAACCAAAAACCAGGCAAGACTGACCTAGGAGTGAGAGTCAGCCTCTCTGGTTATTTTTGCTGCAAATAGTTAGCTCGTGGTGCAAGTTTTACTGCACTGATTTCACACTCCTAGCGCTCATGTTTTAGAAGGCTGAAGGAAGAGCAAAAAAATTTTATTTGGGGTCCCATCATGTTTGACATGTACCTTTAAAATAATTGTTGTCAAATCATCATTAAGCTGGAACATAAATGCTGATAAGATATACCTCCATGTGCCTTTCAAGTTCTTTGAGTAACGTGGGGTATTTATCCAGACGCATGAAAGGTTTGCTGAGGCCTGTGGTCAAGACAAGGATCCCCGGGCTGTTGGCACCTTTCAGCTCCATGAATTCTCCTAGTTCCTCACTGCACACACAAGACAGTTAGACAGATTAAGACCAAATCACCAAGGCAGTTAATATTACATTAAATTTATTACTCTAGTCTTTCATCTGCAAATAACTTTGCCAAGAAGAAGCCCAAGAGGTCAAACAAGGTATATTAGAACTACATTTTTAATGTAAGTGCTGATATCTAATTCTACATTACATAAAGTGGAAGAAAACATTTGCAGATTTGGGTTCATCGTTAAACCAACGGCACGAAGGACATGGGCTCAAATCCAGCATTTGAGCAATGGAAGCTCAGAGAGAGCTCCCAAATGCTACTTCATGCAAACAGACTACAGGAGAAAAAGTAACTGAAACTGAGTATATCACTCATTCTTTTATTCAGTGACATCTCACTAACTGGAATTCACATAACTAATGTCCAAGCATCAACTAGGCAACGATTCTATGTGTAATCAGGTGTTTAGTAGCACAGGTTACCAAGTGTTGCTATTGTGAAGAAGGAGGCACTGCTGTGAAAACAAGGTTTGACTGCAATGTGGTCAGCTAACCAACAGCCACACGAACGCTAGCCCATGGCAAAAATAACTAATACAAAGGCTAGTCTTGTATGAGTCATGGCTTCAATGAGGGTAAAATTACCCAACACACTAGTTTTGACAGCAAAGATGGCTTAAGAAGTTCACAAATTTCAGGTATCATGACCTTTATTTATTAAAAGCTACTTATAAAAAAGATACAGAAGATATTTTTGCATCCAAGTCATGCAATTCTGGACACCTGCAGAGGGCATCACTCGTGTTTAGTATTCTGTTTTTCACAGTAAATTCACTAATTCTCAAAGGAAAGCAATTCTCCTGTGACACTCATCTAAATTTCACGTTAACGTGTTTTTGGAAGGTCTTCTCTTGCAGCTGATTGGCAGTGAGAGGGCCTCACAGGTTAGAATTACTACCTAGACACATTCCTCCCCGCTATGTACGGGCATAATCTCATTTTTTGGTGGAAGTCTCAGCCAGTTACCAGATTCCCTAATTTTAAAAACATAAGAGTTAAACACCAGACAACAGAGAGCGAATACTTGTGTGTTATAGACACATCTACAACCAATTACTCCAATACAAAGAAGCGTCACTAGGGAAACTTGCTTTTTATATCAGCCTAGGTAACAAAGTTGGAAATAATATCTAAAATAATAAATAATAAATAAATATAAATAATAAATATAAATAATATATAGATAATAAATAATAAGTAATAAATAATAAATAATAAATAGAAATAAAAGCACTGCTAGGACACTGCTGTAATAAGACCAAAACACATATACTTAAATACCATAGGGAGGCATGCTATAGAAAAGCATTAAAGGCAAAAGAGCCCTCCCTCTTTTCCCAGCTTCTCCACGGCCCTGTCCATTCCAGAATGGGTAAGAGCGGACAACTGGCAGCTGATTAGTGACATACATTTAATGGATGAGAAGAACAAGAGTATGAAACAAGTGTACATTTAAGCAAGTGCATTACCCACTATCCACCCAGATCTCTCTCCTCCTGGCTGTTAAAAACGTCGGCTACCCCAAATTCACAGAAGAGTGAGCTTCCCTATGCAGTTATTGCAAGCTTTCAGAGTCTTCGCATCAGTCAGCTTGTCTTTATTTATACTGCCTTGTTCAAGGACAAGCAGCTTCCAATTGCACAGCACAACTTTAGGCAACCTCCATTTCTGAGCACTTCACAGGCCTTCTAAGCAGGCCCAGGCCCTTTGCAGTGCATCTGTTTATGCCAATTCTGCTGTTTGGAGCTGCAAAACTGAGGGAGCAGATGAAAGAGTTGCCCAACAGCTGCCCTGCATTTTAAAGACCCAAGGAGAGCAGCCCAGCACACTTCAGGAACGCCCACAGCTCAGTCTTTCCCAATCCCTTTCCCAAGGGATATATCAGTAACTTCCAGCTTTTCTACAATCAGCTCAAGGCAAGACCAGGTTTTAGTCAACATTAACTAAGACGCATGGTAGGCCTCTTGCCTTAAATTGCATGGAAACTCACAGCAACGTAACACAGATAAAACTAATCGGGTTTTTGTTTGGTTTAAATTTAGATTTGAATTTAAATTATTTAATTAAATTTTAGAGTTAGATTTAAATGTTTAATTTAGAAACAAGGCTGCCCAACTCTGCATATCCTGATGCTCAAGAGCTACTTTTATCTTAAGCCTCTTCAAGAAAATAAATGAATAAACAAATAAATACATAAATAAATAAAAAGATTTTGACTCATTTACCCTGGTTTGCAGTATTAGCAGCTACTTGTTCATGGCAGACTTAGGCTAATTCCCTGGGAGCGTGGGTGGGATGGCTGGGGGGGCGTCACACATCCCCTCCAGTGACTCAGCTATAGGGCGGCAGCTGTGTCAGCAGGGGGAAAAGGGGAAAGCTGGGGGGTCAGATGCCCAATTTCTATGTTTCTACAGGGAGCTTTACCAAAGCCTGCATGGGGAAGGCTTTCTGTCTACTGGAACTCCATGGTTTTACATTTCAGTTCACTAATTATCTAACATTGGTCTTCTCCTGTTTGGTTTTACCCATTAACTCTACCTGCACTCACCCCATGCCCAGGCCAGCACAGTGAGAGCAGATGGTAGTTGATAACTTGATAAACTTTTTTTTTTTTTTTTTTTTTTTTTTTTTTTTTTTTTTTTTTTTTTTTTTTTTTTGATGTTGTTCTTTTTGTTTTTGTTTTTTAAGTGGTGGACATTTGCTGTGAGAACTAACAGGAAACAAACACTTAAACCCATCCCTTGCCTTTTGTTTGCTTCATGCACATCCTCCCTTGCTGCCTGGCTGCTTAAGCTGCTTCCTTGCACATTAGCTGTTCCCCTTCCACCGAAACCACCACCGGGCCCTGCCATTTAACGCTCTGCTCTACAACACCAACTGCTGCTCTTAAACTGCAAAGATTAAAAATATAAAATCCTCCTTCCTAATTACTTCAGCCTTCTTCGTGCCGCTGGGTGAACACAAATGCTTTACAGAAACGCGGCATTTGTGAGGCTACCCACTAGCACAATGCTTTTCTCTTTTTCTGTTTTTTTTTTAACGTCTCTACAGCAAGAGGAGCATTGTGGCTACCTAATCCATTCCACCCACGTTCACATTCTGATTTTTCATATCACTGCTCCATTTATTCCTAACTTCGGCATCGCAAAACACATTTGGCAGACAACAGAAAAAAGGCCAGTGCAGTCTCCTTGGAGGCTTGAAATAAACCCACAGTACTAACTTACTTTCAGTGTCCACTTCTTTCAATTCCTTTCTTTAATTAAACACGCTCTATGGTTGTGCACTTGTAACAGCTGCTCTTCAACATAAGAAACATTGTTTACCGCATCAGTTTTACTTAATCACAGTATGAGAACTTGCAGAACAAGTTTAAACCTCAGCTCCCTTGAAATGTGAGCAAAGCCCTGAGAAACACACTGAACACCGGCACCATCGGGAAGCCTTTTAAACGGAGCAGCATTAATAGATGCAATTAAAACCGAATTACACCATTTTCCTCCCAACATTCCTAAGAGGGCAATG
The DNA here is from genome assembly GCA_013398315.1 of Nothoprocta pentlandii. NCBI lineage: Eukaryota > Metazoa > Chordata > Aves > Tinamiformes > Tinamidae > Nothoprocta > Nothoprocta pentlandii. The sequence goes on from VZSG01000697.1 coordinate 211,739, forward strand.
TCTTCTCTCATACACTTCTATACACTGCTCTTGCAAGTCCTGACACGCTAGCTCATTCAAATGCTACAATTGGTGTGTGTCAATGTGTATGTATATTCTTCCAATATAACAGGATCAAAAAAAAAAAATTAAGTGGTTTAACTGTGCAAACTCTGCTACCAGTCTGCCAATATAACTTGCTACCTCTGAAGCTTCATCACTATAAATAACCTTGTTGAAACTCAAGTCTGAAAGTGAATGCCCTTCAAATATTCACAATAGACAAATACAGAACTGAAACAGAACAGAAAGATTTACTTTCAATGAAAGTGGGGATAAACAGTTCAGAAAATAACAACAGTTCCCAACTGCGTTTTATTTAACAGTAGCTCAAAGCTCAGTGATGGTAGCTGTTAAGAGCACTGCTGTGCTGGGGAAGACAATAGTTGCTTCAGTGAAGTTCCCAAGTGCTGCCCTTCCCTATTCAGTATCTGCTATGTAGCATCCTGGCCCACGGCTACTAGATATGAAAAAGGTGGTATCATTTGGCTGAACAAGAAAATCTTTTTAAGGGCTTAATCATCAGCTTAGTCACAACTGCCAAACATGAGTACCCGCTTCAGGGGGAAGCGGAAGGACTGATTTCAATTCATCGCTTGAGGTATTTTACAGTACAATAAAAATTATATATATATGTATTTTTAAAAAGCCAGAAACACAAAAGGGCTCTGCTTCACTTTTCCCAAAATCTCCAGCTCAGGAGTTGTCCCTCCAAACTAAAGTGAGATTATTTTACAAGTTGCTAGGAAAAGCGTCCTTGGACCTGATTAACACCGGCATCTCTCCCTTAGCGCAGCTCTAGAACTGCCTCAAAAGCTGCAGCTCAGACTAGGGCACAGAAGGGAACCAGTTCACCTGCGCCTACAGTACCACAAGCGGGGATGCGCCATTTAAACGCCAGGGGAGGAAACGACCCAGGCAGCGAGGCCGGCAAACCCGCCTGCGTCGCAACCTAGGCCTCGGAGGGAGCTCTCTGTGGGTAACAGAGGGGGCTGCGGGCGCCGTCGCCGCTGAGGGGCCCGAGGGGAGCGCAGTTCAGCGCGCGGGGAACACAGCTCGGCCCGGCCCGGCGGCACCCACTTAGAGGCCGGGCCTGCAGGACCCGCCTATTTAAACTGTGAGATCCGCTCTTCCCATGCCGCTCTGGACACAGCCTGGGTGCAGCCCCTGCCCCGGCCTCCTGCCTCCCCTTCCCGCTGCGGGAGCTTCCCCCTTGCAACAAGCTTTGAGGCCTGCCATCTTGCGCAGGGACCTGGCACCCCTGGGGCTCGCACTCCTGCCTCCTCGGCAACTACCCATTTTGGTAGAAACAAATAATCCAACTGCCCATTTATTTATTTGCTGAGGAAAATTCTTTGTGCTGCTTTCTCCCTTGCTTACCCTGCCGCTTCTCTTACAAGCCAACAAGCTGATTTCTGTGACAGAAGCTCACGGGGCACCCATGCTACCCTGAAAACCACAGGGTATTGAAAATAATCTTCTTTAGAAGACAAAAAGACATAATTATTATTGAATAAAGAAAATAGGGAGCAGGCACACACATCGGCATCACGGTCACCATTAACAGAAGGGAACCAGGAGAAGAAGCCGAGAGCCACTGGTGGAAACACACGTGGACCTTGGCAGGAGGCATCACAGGAGGCCATCCCTGCCAAGCTCCTCTGCTAAGCTGGCATCAGTGGCTGAAGACACCATCAAGCACCACGCCAGATGCCTTCAAGCCAAGGTGACAGGCCCCAAAAACACGTCTGTAAGAAGAGTCAGCGGGACCTGGTACAGGTACAAATGAAAACAGCCGTTCAAGTGTCAGGGGGTCAATGTCAGACTATACAGGGGAAGCAGCAAAGGTAACCACAAGTAAAAACAGACCCAACAGTACAGAATATAAGAACAGAAAATCAAAATTATACAACCGCTCTTAAGCAGCTCCCGAAAAAGAAGAAATCACCTTCAAGACTTCATAACACTGGAGAAGTGATGCCGAGCAGCCACTCTGATAAAAGTTACAGTGCCCCAACTGGAACTAAGCAAGAGGATTTGCCACAAACTTAACAGAAGGCACGAAGCAGATTTTTCTTGTTCTTGTCAAAGGCCAACGCCAACTTCGAAACATTTGTCTGGCACTGAAATTTCCTTCAGGGCTGGATTAGGCTTTATTCTCACGTCTGCCTATTTACCTACATTTAAGGTCTCTTCATTGGTATTCATTTCAGTGGTTTATTTTCATTACCTCTTTAACTTAAGGAAATGAAAAATATTTGTGGCTTTGCAGATCCAAGCATGAAAGACCTCTCATTCACCAACAAAAACAAAAGCTAACCCCCTACTCGTTCACTACATATACATACACCTTATAACTAAGACTTTTCATGGTGCAGTTACATACAATCATGAAGCAAACTGCGAGGAGGAGGAGGAACAGGAAGCAAATCAGACTGGAATTCATACTGAACAGCATGAAAAGACAGTCGCATTCCCACCAAATGCCTCTGCTAAGTCTCCAGCCTTGGCCTAAGAGCTACTACTTAGAACTGATACTTGAAAAACCTTTCCAGAAAAATATTAAACTTTTAAGTAGAATTCCAAAAAAATAATTAACACCAACAGTGCGTGCGTAAATAAAACGACATTTTAACAACACAGGTTTTAGAACACTACTCAAAGTATGCACACAATAGTTGAGAAACTAACATGGTAAAAAAACTCACACATACAATATTCCATTAGCCACATGCATGTTCGTAATTATTTTGATGCTGCCACATCCCAAGCAATTAATCACATAACTAATGCTTTAAAATGGCAGCCTATTACCTTTCATTTCTTTTCATCCCAAAGCAAGAAAAACGTACTAGTAAAATCAGTGTATTACAGAACTGAAAAAAAAGCGAGGTAAAAAATTTCTGAAGTCTAAAGCAATTATCCAGATTTTTTTGTTTGCTATTATAGATATATTCCCCATGAAAATCAAGTGAATTTAACAAGTATCTGGGAAAACTAATTTTGTGATATCAGAAGGTGGCTTTCTGTCACATACTAGGTCCCCTATAGCAAGCATTTCTCCAGAATACTTGATACAAACATGTTCCATCTATGATGTACATCCAGCTTAGCTGGCAAGAAATAACCTAAAGATGTTGACAGTAAGAATTTCTTACGCTCCAATTAAAATCACTATAGACTCCTCTTATCTAAAATACTATTGAATCAGCGTAACTGTTATGAGTGTGCTATTCAAATTGAAAATTGTGGCAAACATTTATTTCTCTGTTATATTCTTTTAGGCTTTGAAACAGATGCAATGCTTTGGTCTCTCTGTTAAAATCATACCACAAAAGCAGCAAACAAATCACGACACTCTTAAAAATCTTGAATCTTTGAATTTAAAAGCTCTGAAAAATTCCCGTTCAATATTAATTAAATTTTAACTCCAATATTGTTTCATTACTATTAAAGTTATCCTCAAACCTCACAGTAATTTAACATTAAGGTTTATGCAAGTTGCTTTTTTGGGGGGCAGGGGACATAAGTTTTTTCCTTTGTGCTTTCAATCAGTTTGTTATTCCCTCAGCCTTTAGAGCCACATATTTGAAAGGTTTCTGGCATTCTATGAAAAAAGAAAAGTTTCAGATTTGTTTAAAGACAAGTCTAATGCCTTCATGATTGCTTTTACAAGCAAAATTTATCATCAGGTCACTTGCTATGTACTGCAATGGTGTTAAACAAAAATGAAAGCTTTAAAATATCAAAATAAGGGCAACTTAAAAAAATGCACTTTTGCTGACCTATGCATCCCAACAAAATGCATTAAAATTCTTGAGAACTCATATCTCTCTGCTCTGCCTCTTATGAACAATAAAATTGCTTTGAACCAACTTCAAGATTCCTGTATTTAATCATTTTGGAGACAAGGCTGTTTCCATTATCTTCCAAGAGAAAACAGAGTATTGCTTTATAAGTATCTCTAATTTTTCAGAAATATACATGCTTATTTTTCTATCACCTCCTATTTCCCATTTATTGATTAGATCCCACTAGATCTAGATCTAGTATAGATCACTGTATAAGAAAAGCGTAAAGACACAAACAGAAAAAAAAAATCTCAGACTGAGAGTATCTAAAACAAAAACATCAACAACAGCACACACAGCCTTCGATAACCTAAATATTTCACCGTTTTCAGGGAGTGCTATTTGAAGTAGGTCATTAGAAGGAAAACAAACACAGAGATTTCGTTAGGGAGCTTTAAACATATTTTGTCTTGTTTAATTTTCTTTCTTCATCGCCTCTGACAAAGAGCATCTTATTCCTGTCTGACTTGCCACAGCTGGCAATATTGCCAGCTTAATATTTCAAATGTGTGAGGGAGCAGAACTCTTCCTAACAAAAAGTGATAGCTTACAGTATTGGATATCTAGCTTTTGAGTTACTTTTATGAAAAAGAGTAGCAATTAGGCCACACATCATCATTAAAATAAGATGCAAATTCCTGGAAGTTAATGCGACACAGGAAACAAGCCAATTACACTCTTCTTTGCTCAGGGAGACTGAAGGATACCTCTATGTTTTGGTTCTTCACAGCAAGACACAAAAAAAAATAAATAGGAAGTGGGGAAGAGGAAGGGACGGACACCCTCTGCAAACACATCCTGCCTATTGCTCCAGAGAAGGGCCTGGTTCTGCCCTGGCCCGCGAGCAAAGATGCACCGTGTGCCCTGCAGCAGCTGCTGCGGCACGTGCCCATCAGGGGGTGATACAAGGAAGTTGCATGAAAATAGTCCTCTATTCATCAATTCCTGTCCTCAGCATTCCTCTCTGATACATGGCGTGTGCAACTTTTATACATATTTAAGGTCAATCTCGAAGCTGAGCAAACTCTGTCACATTAACTTACCTCTAACACACAGGAAATACCACCTTTGCAGACTTAATGAGCTCGTCCTACATTCTCAGTCCTCAGAAAAGTAAAACTATGGGTATATTATACACCAATATAAAGTTAAAGATTACGGGTACAAATTTACTGGATTTTATGGGATTAAATTACAACTAACCAACTGCATGAAGAGGCTGCTAATAATTAAAATTAAATTAGCTTCAAATGCTAGTTTGATATACAAGGTTTTTTTTTTTTTTAAATCTTCATGTTCTTAAACTGAAGAATCTTCAGCATCTTAAAATGATAATTGCTATAGGTTGTTTTACATGTTCAGAGTCCAACGTTCATACTTTAAATAAGAAAACCCTCTCAAATAGTTGGTAACACACTGCTAAAAGCGACAAGCTGGTCCTGACTCCCTGGAAGAGCTTTATAATCCGGACAATAGAGTTTTATAGCACAAATGTATTTTATGCACTTTCCTTGTCCTGATTTAAAAGACTATGAAGTAAACATACCTGTGCTCTGTGAGAACATTTACTGCTGATGGATGGTTGGCACAGTACGCAAGGTATAAGCTTTTCATTTGTGGCATCAAATTTAGAAAACAGCCTCCAACCCTCTGCTGAGCTTCAGGCAACCTAAAAATGGAATAACAAGATGAAATTACAGCGATACCAAAGAAACACAAAAATAAATGAAAGGCTGAAAGAAGAAAATACGCTCTTAATGAGCAACTTTTCCTCAGTTTGATTCTCTCCCCAAACAAAAATCAATGGATAGATTTCTCTGGTCACTGGTAGACATGCAACAGCCTTTTCTTCCATCTTTATAGTTTCAAGCTTTTAATTATCTGATTATACCACCAACGTAGGCAGAGTACAGCAAATACCTGCTTTTTTTTTTAAAAAAAAAAAGAAAAAATTACTCTGGCAATTGGTGTGCCATTTGAGAGTATGATTTGACAATTTCATTCACATACTCGCTAATTAAAATGGTTATAAGTCTTCATACATGCCAGATCTTACGAACAGTACGTTGGCACAAGACCACATAGAACAGCAAGAGGATTCTCCCTCTCTATCTTCCACCAACACAGATATTCTTAAAGGCTTCATTAAAAGATCCAAGCCACATCAGTACGGTCAGAGCTCATGCTCCAGTTAGACAAACCCAGCTAGTTTCATGGCAATAACACCAGGCTGCTGTCACTTGCCTTCTCTTCTATGAACCAAAAAGTCACATGAGTTTGTAACCAGATCAATAGTGTTGCTTTACCACCCTCAACACAGAAATAGGTTAGATCCTTTTAGAATTTATACTCTTTTTTTTTCACATTTCATGCTAGATAGCATGATGTTTGCTAAGCTCTGAAAGAAAAAAATCACTTTGGAATTTTAAACTGATTTTATTGCAAATGGTTTTTGTTTGGCATAAAGTGGTACTTAAGTAGAAGTCATTTCAGTGACCTGTGCAACAATAAAAGTCTCGGCAAGTGAAAAAAACATGTGGGAGACAAAAGTTCCTTTCACAGAGTCTTGGTGAATCTAATCAATTCTGATTAGTCAGAAGGATATATGTGCATTTTTTAAATGTAAATGTAGGAAAATGAAGAGAGCAAAAGAGAATTATGAGTCTCCACACTGTATTTTTCCATGGCTTCTAGCAGAAATCAACTTTTCAAAGTCATCTCCAATTGTGGTAAGGAAACACCTGGAGTATGAACGCCTGACGTTAGCCGAGCGAAAGCAGCTTCCACGGGGGACAACGGGAGGAAAGGAAAAGTCCACGTGCTGATTCTGTATGCATATACACAACAGAAAACCAAAAAGGCCAACGATTCTTCTAACCTTATTCCCAATATCCCCTTAACCCACACACTTCATATGTACAAGCACAAAACTTTTTTTTTTCCTTTTTAAATATAGACTGATATTCAAGTTAAATACAAACTGATAGAAGGTGGGAAAAAATACACAGTTTGACTAGGCATGTTTTCTTTACAGCTACCGCATGGAGAACTATCCATGGAAATATCCATACTGGATTACCTCTCCTTTGTGAGAAAGGATAAATAGACCTGACAAGCTGCAATATTGTAAGGGGGCTGAAATGCATGAAATGGAAGGTATTTTCCAAAAAACTGTCCCTGATGAGAGGGCTAAGCCTCATCAATAGTAAGTTATATGGTCAATGACTGACCTTTTCCTCATGCTGCAAGTTAACTTGAAGATGCAACAGTTTTTTGCACTCGCAGACCACAAATATTTTTGTTAGCCATCTAACTATTTGTCAACCGAGTATTTCACATGGCTCTAAAACCAGGTTTGCTCTAGGAAAGCACCCGAGGGATATACACAAATGGTTTCATGTTAACAACATTTACCCTTCAGGTACATATTAATCAGATTCTCTGTCAACCTTCTCTTCTCCAGGCTAAACAAGCCCAACTCAGTCTTTCCTTGTACGAAAGATGTTCCAGTCCCTTAATCACCTTTGTTGCTCTCTGCTGGACCCTCTCCAGTAGTTCCATGTCCCTTTTATAGTGAGGAGCCCGGAACTGCCCCCAATACTCCAGGTGCAGCCTCACCAGAGCTGAGCAGAGGGGCAGGATCCCCTCCCTCCACCTGCTGGCAACACTGGCCAGGATCCCGTTGGCCTTCTTGGCCACCAAGACACACTGCTGTCTCATGGTCATTTTGTCACCCACCATGACGTCCAGGTCCCTCTCTGAGGAGCTGCTCTCCAGCAGGTCAACCCCCTAATCTGTCCTGGTGCCCAGGGTGATTCCTCCCCAGGTGCAGGACCCTGCACTTGTCCTTGAGATGCTCTGGCACTGAACTCCAAAACAAACAGAACAGCCACCTTGCCCAGACACATGTCCCTTAGGCAGGGAAGATCCTGATCCCACTCCAATAGAGTGTTTGCATCCCATTCCCACACTGCCTTTGCAGTTCCTTGTTCTATTGATCCATATCTTTGTTGTATTAAAAAAAAAATACACATTTAAATCTGAAATCAATAGAGTGGCCTCCTCTGCAAGCATTTAGGGAAAACAGCAATGTTTCTCAGGACACAGAGGAAATGCTATTCCAACAGCTTTCCCTGCAGTATTTCCTGCCTGGCAGCTAGTCCTCTTCTGTTTCTAAGCACGAGCTAATACTACATTCTTGAAGTAATAGATGCAGCAAAAATCTCAAAGCCTGAAGACATATGCAGGCCATACAACTCAATATTACACAGTACGAGGCCTCCATAAACCGTTGCCGAAAATAATTAAACTGTCTTTTCATCCTGTAGTGCCTGGGCAGCAGGGACCTTCAGTGATGACTCTTCACATCAGCTGTTTCTCCTCAGACTGAAAGAGTGATATTATTCTCTTTTGCACATGCATTATAACTACACACCACACATTCTTTGCTGAACCGAAGTAATTAGCAGATCTCAGGAGGGGGTAGCAGTATTCACCCCCTTTGACTTTTCTAACCCAGCAGTCTAAAAAAAAAGCAACAATACAACAATATATCAATTATACATAGCACATTTTTGAATTTTTCCAGAGTTTTAGAGCATTTTGGTTTTCGCTATATATCCTAAGACAAATAAATATTTCCTCCTCATCCTCAAGATTACATATGTGTATCTTTAAGGAGGATGATGTGTAATTTCAATTACAAAAAGGGCAAAGAAGTATTTTCAAGAATGTATGATATGATTCCTCCACTCTATGATAATTCACGAGGACGAAAAAAACTTGAAATACCTTGTTGCTCAGTCACACTGACTTTAAGATTCTGATCAGCAGCACCCATTGCAGCTAGCCTCGAGCCAGACTGGCAACACAGACACAACCATTTCTCGACGATGTCGCTGTATCCCACGCGCTCTGCTTGCCTGGTTTTACCAGGAGGTCAGCGCACAGGACACTACTCTGGAGAGCGACGAATCCAGGAAATTAAAACACACAGTAACAAAAAAAAAAAATCAATTTAAAAACTATTGTGTGCTGTTGTCCACGCTTACTTTTTGGAAGGAAGAGGACCAGGGGTTCCTAAACGTCACTCGCCCCGAGTCCCGCAGCAGGAACCAAGGGGCAGTTACAGCCAATGGCTTTGAGGGATGCACCGTGCAAAGAACCAAAAAATGAGACACCATCTCCAGAGGCATTGCAATTCACAGGGTTACTCCATAGCTTTCTGAGCTATGGCTTTCACAAAAGGAAGCTCTATTCCATTTCTTTATCCATCCAGAAACTTTTTAAGGTTTTCACAACTTCTGCCTTTCTCTACGTATCTATCTGCTTTACCCGTCAGATACCAGTTACTCTGCATGTTTGGTTCAGGCAATCTGCACACGCTGTGCTCACGTTCATTCAACACTGGCAGTCTTACTTCTTTGGATAGTCATGCTAACCAAATCAAGGGAATATATTGGGCTGAATCAGACCTAATTCACATTTGACACTACAAAAAAGAAAAAAAAAATCTGAAACACCAATTAGCTTCAGTTTGCAGCTGAACAACCAACACCTATCCATTTTTTTCTTTTAGACTCTCATTCCAATTCAGAATCATCACAGAACTTTTTAAAACTTCTTATGCAAGTTAACACAAAGTTGCTGCGATTGCAAACGCAGCGATGTGAGGAGAACACAGAGCAACACCTAGCTTTGTCTTTTATGAAGCAGGTAGAGGCACCTATGCTGCTATCTAAAGGAGTCACTGAAAAGCTCATCTCAGCTGGCTGCGAAGAAGACTAAACCCAAGCAGCCCGGGCGGTGTGTGCGGGGCCAACGCGGCGCCCCGGCTGAGACGCAGAGCGGGCGCCTCACACCAACAGCCCTCCATTTCCCTGCAAAGCAGGAGCCTCCTGTTCACACTCCCGTGAAAAATACACCCGGGAAAGCAAAACCTCCGCTTGGATCTGCTGAGAGACCAGCGGATCAGTTAGACTCATTTCTCACGCTCCCTTGCTAACAACTTCAGGTACCAGCCACAGGCGAAGCAACCCCCAAGGAGGGTGCCTGGGGGAAGGCTGCTTGGGGCCAGGGAGGACACGGACCCAGGTTTAGGACAGCCGGAGCACTGCAGGACACCACAGCTACACTGCACCACAGGCTGATGTGGACAAGCTCAAATAAAACAGTTCTAATCACAACCACCTCATGCTCCTTCCCCAAAAACTGAAAACATACGAACTACTCCAAGTCTCTTAGATACACCAAAAATAAACCTGCCATGACATAAACATGTTCTGAAATAAACTGCTTTTTACAAATACGAGGGTTCAATACGCCAATGTGGTGCAGGTAAAGGGAGGAAAAGCACCACAAGGCTTTTGGCACTGAAGGCCACAAAGATCTGTCAAGATGGAGCTCAAATGACAGAAAGGGACCCGAGTGCCGTGTGGAAACGAAACAATATTCAAATTACTGATGTGCTCAAAAACACAGGTATGTCCAACCATGTAGGCCGGCAACTTGTGGAAATCCTGGAGAGAGTCCAGTGGAGAGTAACAAAGAGGTTTAAGGGACGGGAGCATTTATCATATGAAGAAAGACCAAGCAAGTCAGGCTTGTTTAGCCTGGAGAAGGGAAGGCTGAGAGGGGATCTGATCAATATGTACAAATGGGTGAATGTAGAGAGGAAGGGGTCAAACTCTTGGTGGTGGCCAGTGATAGGACAAGGGGCAGTGCGTGCAAGTTGAAACACAGGCAGCTCCATCTCCATATGAGGAAGAACTTCTTTACTGTTAGGGTGACAGAGCCCTGGCACAGGCTGCCCAGTGAGGTTGTGGAGTCTTCTCTGGAGATCTTCCAAATGCACCTGGATGCCGCCCTGTGCCCTGTGCTCTGGGTGTCCCTGCTGGAGCAGTGGGGTTGGACTAGATGATCTCTAGAGGTCCTTCCAGCCTCAACCATTCTGGGATTCTGGCAACACTACAACGGGCAGAACATCAACTTTTGGTCATTCTGACATGTGAAATCAGAAAAACAAACACTGCACTGGATGCTGCAATATGAAGAGTCTGAATGATTGAACTATAAACTATCTGCCAAAACCAAACTACAATAAATTTATTTTCAGCCCGGAAGCTACTCTGAGTTTATAAGAACAAGTTCACCAGCCAAAACAAGATGGCAAACTGACAGAAACTAAGGCAGCAGAGCAGGCTTTCTGCTACATGATGGGAATTAAGATGGATTAGATTTAGAGCAGCCAGAATGTTGGCCACTCAAGTCAATATGCTACCATGAAAATCAAACTGAAAATACAACTTGGCACAGCCAACATATTTACAAAAAGAAATTAGTACAAAACATTTGTCGTCTTCGGTAACCAGGGGGCATCACTTCCCCTACCCACCTACTGGCATCCGTAATGTCCCCAAAGGATTACACAGCAACAACACCTCACTTCCCGGCAGGAAATACAGGACACGCTGAGAAGGACTCTACCACAGCGTAGATCACGCAAGGAATTCGCAATGAGCCTTCTCGTATAAAGGTATCGTATTAATCTATGCATCAAATTAAAACAGATCTTGCATTAACATTTCAACAGATTGAACTGAGTCCCTTGTTTAAAAATATATGGTCTTCCACTCTTGTTTTTAAGTAGACCTTAATCAAAACAGTTTTAGAAGCTGACAGCCTGGTTAAAAGCAAGGTCTCCTTTTCTCTAGCTTCTTTATGATTCACAGAAACAACATAAGGGTAACTAGAGAATGAGACAATAGAGAGCGAACTGACAAGAAAAGAAAGGAAACATTTAAGCAAGCAGAGCAATCCATTCTCAGGCAATTACACACTTAACTAATCAAGTCCTAAATTCAACTTGCCAAAAAAGGAACAAACTTCCTTAGAAACAGTGTGGAAGAAAGGCCATTTCTGGAGCAGTTTTATTTCTTCGCTAAAGAGCAATCTGAACTACCCATCCTTCCACCCCTCCTGTGTAAGATGTGTACAGAATCTGGGTGGTGGGGTGAAGAAGGCCCCAAAGTCAGCAATAGACCCAGACAGACACTGCCAGCCAGAGGGGATGCAGCTCATATAGCCCCACAAAGTCACCACAAAGATTCACCTTATGTTGCAGCAGCCTGATGGATAGGAAGGTGGAGTAAAGAGAAAACAAAACCAAAAACCCACAAAACCACAGAGAGCTGATCTAGAACATATGCTAGAGATGCTTTTGACAGAAGTAGCTCATAAACTCATGCTTCCAAAAAGAAAACGTGGCTTCCTATTTAACTTCTCCTCTGGTATGTGTATGTTAGCTGCACCATAACATTTTGTAAACTGTTTCCAAACTGTTCCAAGCTCTTAGCATTTTATCTTGGGGCCAATCTGAGCAAGCAGGGAGTGCATTATCCAAACATGTAATGCTTTACTGCTGTAACAACTATTCTTAAAATGAAAGAAAAAAACCACTTTTTTAATCTCAAACATGAACATACACAAGAAGCAAAATAACAGTAAAAATACCTGCTCGCTAGAATTCTCTGGTATCACGTATACATGGTACTTACTTGGTGCATTCTTCTAAAGACTGTACAAGCATTTGCTGAAAAGAACTTATTTCTTCCAGGTTCCCCATTAAGTATGAAGTATTTGTTGAGTTTAACCTGGAGCCAAGATAAATAACAGGTTTACAGGTTTACATTTGTTGACCATTTGTGCTTTAATAAAATCTCTATTAAAAGAAAAAGCTTGCTTGGTCTTATACCAAGAACCAGGACCAGGCCTGTCCTGATGAATGAACAGAAACTAAAAGCAAGCCCTGCCTCTGGGATCTTGCAGTCCACAGATGAAAATGCACATAAATATTGAAACTGAAGTTTGGATCACACAACCTCTCCCCAGCACATCAGAGATCTTAAGTCTGTTATTTTAAAAAATAAACTCACATACTTTTCACTGGCTTGTAATGGTCGCAGGTAGTTTGAAAGTATCGTCTGTAGCTCCTTAGCATATTCATTTTCTGTTTCTAAAATATTTTGTAGCACCTAAAATAAATGACAGCTGCTAATCAGTATTTTTAGAAGAGATTTCAAAATGTTAAAATCATCACTAGCTGTAAAACAGTAAAAATTTTCTTAGCACTTGGAAAATAAACAAACACCAGCAACAACCCATTAAGTACGGAATCAATAAAACCTGGGAGGAAACTTAGTTTTATATCCAAAAAAGAGACGTGTCAAGTTAGCAGGAGTTTCACTTTAAAGGAAACATTTCATGTAAAACCTGGGTGCTCTATCGAGTGCTCCCCAGAGCTCACAGTGATTATTCCCCTATGCACCTCAAAACAATCAACCATCCCCAGAGAATGGATAAGCACATTACAAGTCACAAGAGAAATGAACAGTGGGTGTTATGTTCTCTATTACAACAAGCAACATCTAATCTTGTTAGCAAAGTGTTTACTTATTGAGACACTTGAACTGGAAAGCCTGAATACCAAATACACTTATAAAAATCAAATAATCATCAGCTTTACTTAGCAACATGATTAGCCTGACTGCATTCTTTTTAAATGGGGACGTCTAAGCTTTGGCCAAAAGTGCCCAAGTATAAAACTACATTAAAAATAGTTCCAACAGATTCTGGCCTGTGATTTAGAAAAGACCACACACATTTGTTTTTTGTTTGCATATAAATCAAGCAACTCGGACTACCCTTAAATATGTAGAGCAGGCACTTTATTGGGCCCTCTCCAAGCAGCCTGCTTCAGGACATCCTCAAATGCATTCAGAGCAAATTCTCCTACACTTCTAGCAGAGGGCTTACCTGCTGCTCCAAAAAGCTGATAAATTACCAGAGAAGTGTAAGAATTAAATGCAATTCACTGAGCACAGTTATACTTGAAAAATTATTGCAATTCACTGCTTACAAGCCCCATCACAAACATTCCTTTTCTGCTATGTGCTGTATCTGTCAAACCAACATTAATATCTTATTTTGGCATTTATAGTAAGGACTGCATTATGTGCATTATTCACTGTTGCAGTCAATACTCTCTCCCTCTCTCTTTTTTAAGGAGATGAAAAAGCCATTCATTCCTAAATGCAAACCTGATGAAATAACTTTAAATAGTTCAGTATGTCAATGGAGAATTCACTGTTCCTTTCATTGGTGTCATTGATTCTGCTGATTCCCTCAATGGTTCTATTCATGGGGAGCAAGAGAGAGACCACTTTTGAGTTCATTCTTTTGTTGGGAATCTGAATCCTGAACCAAAGATTAAAATGTCTCCATTCTCTGCTAAGCACTGACAGAGGGACGTCACAGAGAAAGCTACAGCTTTTAATGAGGAAACTGCAACGCAGAGTGCAGCAGGGGTGTGCAAATTGTGAAGAGGAATCAGCTAAGAACTTGGACTACTTAGAAAAAAAATCTAATTTCTCTTGATTGTAGAAATAGAATCCATGTTCTCGCATATACACACAACAAAAGCCCATTGTTCAAATCGAAATGTGCAAGTATTTAGCAGGCACCAGGTTCAGGTCTAAGCACAAGATCAATCTCTTCCACTATGGTTTTCCCCACAAAATCTCCCATCCCAAGGCTGTTACACAGCCATCAGCAGGGAAAAGGAGGTTGAGACCCACGGACAAAAAATTTCATTCTTGATGAAGTGTTGAACAATATCAGAAGGCATTCAAAGATAAAACACAAATTTGCTGCAGATTTTGAAGAGCTGCACCACTGCTGCGTGTTCCCAAAGAGTATTTTCCATTCTTTGATAGAACAGCTGCCTGAAAAGTTCAAAATGAAACAAATTCCATGCTTAACATTGCTCGGTTATTTTCCTGCACTTGTTTGGATTTTTATTTTAGTGTTTTCTTCAGCACGTGGGGAAGAAAGAATTGCAGCAAATGATTTGAAGGAGGCAAAAGCCATGAAAGTTTAAAAAATACAAGCAGGAACCTGGCAAATTACCAGAGAAATGAAAACAAATGCAGCAGTAAACAAAACTATTACAAAACCCACACAAACTCCTACATTCACCTACACTGCTCTGCATTACCGCCGAAGTTTCCAGTGTGATGCACCATGTTAGACATGCACATACTTCCAAACAGTTTTCTGAACACATTATTTTTCCCTCCTATACAAGCACAGGTTCCACTGCACACAACACCATTTTACCTTGAATATCTTTCAAAAGAGACTAGTCCTGCTCAAGTCGCTTTAAAACGCCCGTTCTGCGAATCCGTGCCTGCTGCCGGCAGGACTCGCCCGCCACACAGAAGCCGTCAGGTTAATACGACTGGACCGAGCTTTGAGGAGAGAGGTGCCCGGGACTGTAACTCAGTGTTTTGGCAGCAGAGCACCCCCCAGCCCTCCTCTCGGCCCCTCCCCGGGTTATCTGATAGTCACCTTCGTTCCCTTGGCCGCTCGCTGCGTGTTCTGGCTGCTGCAAGAGCCCATGGGACCTTGAAGACCTCGCTCCCAAAACTCCAGCAGCACATTCGCACGGATAAGAGCGAGTGCCAAAAGGGCAGCATGGAAATGGCAGCTTTTACAATCCATAATGCTGATGAATAGCGCAGAAAACTGAGCTCATGCAGCACAAGGTCTCTCAGTCACAAGGCACGGAAGAATCAAGCACGGGGAACAATTCTGTCGCACAAAACCCCTGCAACCCTCCGAGGCAAAAAGCCACCGCTACCACCCAAAATGAATTTCAGTGACCTGCACGATAGAGATGGCTCTCCAAACCCGGGTGTGGGGGGATGTGGGAAGAGATTTATCAGCTGCACTTGGACACGATCCTGGAGCACATTCCCTTCTCACTCCAGCAGCGTGGCATTCGGCTAAAAGCCGCCACACTTCAGCAAATAACGACCAGTGTCAAACCCTCCTGGGTCATGAGGACCAGGAGGGCACGTGCCTTAGGGCAGGCTCTCAAAACAGACGTGCCAAGTGCCACGCACACAGCTATTCCACTAAGGGTTCTCAAAAACCTACCAGCTTCAACATATGCAAAGACCTGATCCAGCTTCAAAAGTGCAGCCTCAAAAGCACTTCTCAAATGCACAAAAAAAACCAAAGTCATGCTGTGGAGTATGGAGTATACCCTTTTCTTACTTTCAAAACAGTTAGTCTTCAGACATTTACCATATAAGCTGCCATGATTTTATTCTGGACACATTAAGTGTTAAATTCTGCAGTGGTTACCAAGTGCAAAATAAGTGAGAAAATAACCCGAACCTGATACCCAAAAGCAGGTGTAAAGGCGCAATGATTGCCGTTAATTCCCCTGTTGTTGTTACTGTTGGAATGAAACAACTTTAAGAGGCAGCTACTGCTGCGCATTTCCTAAAGTAAACAGTAACTCACGACAACTGCAGTAGAGGATCTAGGGTACAGTCTAAGGAAAAGAACCAAATGGAGAAGTGACGTCAAAATTGCCTGGCTTTTTTGTCTCCTTATTTACGATTTCAGGCAAATTCAACCATGTTTTCTACCATTTTCAGCAAAGGACACTGCTACTCCCAAAGCTGCTCTGTATTACTCTTACAACATGAAATATGAAACTAAAAAGATTCAACTAATTAGTAGCACAGTTAAACTGCAGCTGTAGTTAAGCACAAACGAAATAGCTGCAACTCTTGCTTTTCTACAATATTAAAGATCTGTTAGAGAAACCATAGCCTATGTATAAATTATTATGCATTTACCACTATCTCTATTCTTTTTTTTTTTCTTTAAACCTCAAGGATTGGTATTCCAGAGAGCCAACAATCTTATTTTAATCAAAGCTTCAACACAGCGGTAGATTACACATAATTGTAAAT
Organism: Nothoprocta pentlandii; assembly: GCA_013398315.1. NCBI lineage: Eukaryota > Metazoa > Chordata > Aves > Tinamiformes > Tinamidae > Nothoprocta > Nothoprocta pentlandii. Next base: position 228,456 of record VZSG01000697.1, read on the forward strand.
AAAACCAGCCTTTCCTTAGTGGAGAAAATAAATCACCTCTTCACTACATTTGCTTCAGTTAACTTGCAGGTAAAAATGAAGAGGTTTGAGTTGGTTGGGTGGGTTTTTTGAGCAAAATAACATCAACACAATTTCCCAATCTATCTGGTTTCCCTTTACTGAAGTGTACTTACTTATAAGTTACACTGACTCCTTTCTACTTATTTTCCGGAGCAGAGTCAGCAAGGATAGAAATAGCCAAGAAAGAGAAGACGCACTTGAAAGGGAGGGACTTCCACACTTTCCAACGGAAAGAAAAACACCGTGGGGAGTGAGGTGACTGCCTGCTGCGGGTGCGTGAGCCCTCGCAGCGTGGCGGGGCACGAGCCCACGCGGGCATTTGTCCTGGCACCCAGCAGGGATGCCATACCCGAAGCGAGGGCTCAGCCCCTCGCTCCCCGGGGCGTTAGGGCTACGGGCGGCTGCACCAAAGGGGCGAGCGCCGGGTGCTCCAGGTGCCTCGCGCTGCTCGTGCCACCCCATGGCGAGGCTCTTAGACCTTAGGGGAAGGTCTAAGGTTAACCTCTATGCTCCCCACTGAAAACGGGCAAAGAGAAGTGAACTGAGTGCTGCAGCAAAGGTCGAGGCCAAGGCCCAGACAGGCGCCCTGCGCTGGGTGTCTGCATGGAGGGAGTCGCCGCTGACACCACGGCGGAGCGGCGCCTCCTGCGCCCCGGGGTACTGGCTGTTCGGCTTACTGGGAGCAAACACAACGCTCTCCAAGCGGTTACAACAGGTTTGGGCAGAGAGTTTCACACGCTTCACCTATCAGCCTAAATAAATCCTTGGGATATATTAGGATTGGGATTATTACGGCCCTGGCCCTGGCCGTACTTCTGTCCCAACATCCATCCAAGAGTACAAATAAGGCAGCGGTTCCAGGAGCTGGTAACCGAATTGGTTCAGGAGCAGGAACGCAAAGGAGCAAAGTTAATTCAAAGTGTTCGGTGTCTTGTTCAACACAGAGGACAAAATATTCTGAAACATTTTAACACAGCAGAATTTCATTAATTCATGGTGATTGGGAAAGACTGATTGCATATTTGGGGCAGAAGAAAGAACAATCACCAACTAGCTAAGCACATAAAATAAGCATAATGTATTACAGAAATACTCATTATTTACTTACTTTAGATGATAATTTTGCACTATACTTGCAAAGCCACATGCAGTATTTCATAAATCTAATAACAATAATCTTGGTAATGTGAAAATTCACCAAAGCCCCTCTCCAGCTTTGACACTAAAGCTCTGGAAAGGCTACGAATTTTATTTATTTCTTTTTTTGCACAGGTAAGAGCACCCACATAAATGAAGTTCTACTGTATACAACAGCTCACATAGAGAAAAAAAGAATCACTCACCACATTGTAATAGCTTTTGCTAATTGCAGACGTGTCAAAGCCTTTAGGAGGACTCTTCAATGTACCTGATTTGGGGGAGACGGGTTTTTCTGAAATGCAAGATATTTTCATGTCAATGGGATGCAATTTCGTAGCTCGACACTAGAGGTCAAACAAACTGCTTTAAAATTTTCATAACGAGATACAATGAAATTATGTTTCATCACCAAGAAACTGTGCTTGGAAGTGCTGGTAAAGAATTAAAATGGTTCATTTGTGTGCAATGAATGAAATACTGGCCTGTGTGAAGGCAAACAGAAAAATTCCCATTAGTTTTACTGGAACCAGAAAAGTCAGCCAATAAAATCAGCTTTACTAAAAGTATTCTTGAAGTACAGAAAACTTTATTACAGACTGCAATTAAAAATTTAAGTATTTCCAAACACTACATGCACTTTGAAGCCAAAGTAGAAAATAACTTCTGCTATAAATGAAGTCAGTAACAGCAACTGCCCAAGGGTGGAAGTACCTGCGGTGGGACACTAGGCTTAGTCCTGTTGAAGCACGGAATCAAAAAACTGTACGGGCAGCAACGTGACTTACCAGATGCTACCTTAGAGGGGAAAAAAAAGGATCCTTATAAACAAAACACAAATTACTCTTTATTGCTAAGGAAGTCAAACATATTTATGCAGTTGAGAACCATACACGTACAGTGTTACGTTTAAAACAATAAATGTAAATACTACAAAGTATAATACCACAGTGTATCTGTCCTTCGGTATCCACAGTATTCCTTAAAGAACAAAATTTGTCTGCAAGATCAAACAGGCTGCAGAGGCTGCAGCAGTGAACCACTCAATGGGCTGTTCTGATACCCAGACTAGAGAGGTACCAAAAACAAGTCCCGGACCCTCTCCCACCTCTTCCATTCCCCTACTTCAACCATGGGGAGGGAGCGAGGGAGGAGCGGAGGGGCAATCAAAGGCATCGAATCGAAGGCTGGAGAAACACACTCCCAATACCAGCTACTGAGCCCTATGCTTGACAACTCACACAGCAGTACCTGAGTATCAGGACATTGCACTTAAAAAGACACACGCACCTTGTCACCACCCGTACACACACAGACACACACACCCCACCAGGCCTATCTAACATGCCAAGCAATAAAACAGCAAGTTGTTCAATACAAAAAAAAATAGCAGCATAAAACATACACCTTACTGAGAGCTATACCCTTATTTCTTATTTTAAAAGCAAGCACCTCTGTTTCATTACATTTTAATCAGTATTTATGAATAATTTAGCTCTAGTTTACCTGACACCAGGCCATTATTAATAAATGCCCCACGTCCCAGCTGGAGCACTGCCTTTCTGCTGGAAGCCCCAAGGTGGGAAACCCCAGGGGGACACGGGTGACCAGGACACCACCACATGGGACCCAACACGTTACCGACCTCGGCTGCACTGGAGAACACAAAGTAAATCTGGGGCACTCTGGAGGCCACTCTATTTGATGCCCAAGTGCAGTGTCCCCCCAAGGCTGCAGACACAGGTCACCTTTTTCCCTCCCCCTGCTCGGGGTGCAGGACGGGCTGGTTGGACAGTAAGGTTTAGCCCACAGTCTGCTAGGAAGAGTTCAGGGCTCAGAAGCACTCAGGGACTGTTTCTACTTTAAGGGGATTTTCCCTGTATTGCTCTGGAGTTCTCCTCCAAGAAGCTCATCTAAAAATAAAACATGGGCTTCAAACTGCCAAACATGGACACAAACATTTCTCCTCACCAAGTGCGGGGAAGACAGTTAAATCATTTTGCTTAAGGCTTTTTTATTCCCCTGCCATGCAGCACAGAAAACATGAGCTCGAGCAGTTGCAGCCGCCGGGGAGCCCCAGTGCTCCCGTGGTCCCCGACCTTGCCGTACACACGCGCTCCGTCGCGTGGCCCCATGACCCACTGGGTGGGATCCCCCCCTTGGAACCAAACTGGGAACACAGGGCGCTGTGACATTCAGCATCGGGCTGGAGAAATGCCTGAACTCCTGGTGCATTCACAGCTGTGACGCTGCTCAGCTGCTCATGCACGGGGCAACGGGAACCCAGTTCATGGACTGCAGGGCGGAAACGATGCAAAGATGAAATGAACTTGGTATTTTGCTTTCCTTCTCCGTGGGACCTCTTGACTTACCCCTAACTTCGCTGCAACTTTCAACTTCATGGAACACATAAAGGAGTATTAACCATGTGCCACAGACATGGGAGGAGAAAAGAAACAAACTGGGCTGCCTAAGGAAAAAGGTATATCCTTGTTCTTGAATTCTGTGTAGATGTCTGACCTGGAGAAAACTGGCTGATCAAAGACGACAGGCTCTCCTTACACCTATTTTATCATTTTAAAGACTGTAAAAATGCACTTTCTCCTAACTTTATTTTTCTTAAGCTGCTGAAGATATTAGATTTCTGTTGAAGAATATGTAGATAATCAATTGCATTACAGTGAGTTTAGGTGAATCAGTCATCCATGGTACACATAGGACCAAATTCACATTTAAAAGAGGATACGCACACAAAGTTTATCCATTCGAATCATTTTGCCTAAACATCCATAATCAACCTTCAGCCTTTTAAACACAAAAGCCATTTCTATTGCAGAAATAGCAGAATTAGACACAGCAGATCAGGCCAGTTGTCCACCATGTCTGGTATTCTGCCTCCAAGCACTGCTTTGCTGCTTCATAAGGAGGACTAAGAAACAGTCTTGCTGCCATTTACTTATTACACAGTGTATTACATGGAAGGAAACTCTCATATTGCACATAATAAATCACTTGCTTAGCATAAACATAAGCATTACTTATTTATCATCCACCACGACTGAAGAACTTTTACAAACATACTGTATAATTCATTATACATTTCAAGCAGAGGCCTATCTAGTGTACTGGGAAAATACAAATGTCAAAAGCCATGAAGCCCACAGGCTTCAGAAATACCAGCAAAACTCTAGAATCCAGCCCATTCCAACACTAGCACAGTTCTCCGAAGCAGGGAAAGCTGCAGCTTGGCTAGAGAGTGGCCTGGGCTGGGTTCCACATATTCCCACATAGAAGTTTCTTCCCTTCTTCCTGCTTTTCTCACAAATCTTAGGGGGAATCTCTTTCATTTACACTGAAAACACAGTGCAAACATGCATGGTATATGATCAAATCCAAAGCAAACAAGCATCTGTTCCAAACACAGACACTTTATCCAGCAGATGACTGACACAAAAAGGCAAGTTCCCACTATTTCCAGTCAAAGGATTATGTTCAGTTGTTCATCTAGTATTTTGAAGTTTTTACACTATCGATAATTAATGAAGGCAGAATTCACTGAACAAATCACCTCTGGGCCCAGAGAGAGGCTAGCACAGATCTCCCAAATTTTTCTTCCAGCATATTACCTATTCAGTACAACTCCTATATACAGGAGAACAATTCAGAGCAGAGCAGCTGCTTCTGTAACCGTTCCCTAAGTAGTGTATAAGGGCTCACTAACTCTCCGTAATAATGTTAATAAAATGTTATCCTTTATGAACCTCTAACTTTCGTAAGACTGTAAAATGACAACCTACCCACTTCTTTCCAATGTTCTGTTTTACTTTATTTTCACTAATATGGAAGTACTTTTAATTAAGTTCAAATTAGTTGCCATCTCACCATTCTCACCTTCTCTCCTCTCTTTCCTTTTTTTTTCTTTTTTTCCCTTGTTATTTTTTACTCCGCACTACTCTGCAAAGAACCCTACCAGAAACATCACGGTATCCTCCTGCCATTACTAGACTACATTGCTCTCACAGGAGTTACGGCTGAAACATTTTAAGAAAGTTTCTCCTCAAGGAGGGCTTCTTAGGTCAGCACAAAGCAGGCTGGTGCATGAAAATGAACACGACATAAGCTAAAGATACAAAAGAAGAGAGAGGAGAGATGTGAGAATGGCAACAGATATGAAGGCAACCAAAGACTAATTATGGCTATTTCATAGCCCTGGCTACTTCAACCCGCAGCACTGGAGGAAAGCTATGACACTAATAACCAGGAGCTACAAGCACGTCTTTCTCTCAAGGCTGATCAGTTCAAGCAAACCCTGCAAGAATGGACTTTTTTGTTATATGCGTTCCCAGCTATCTCAGGCATTGGTGCAGGGGGCTCCACTGAGTAACACTGACACGAGCAGCTCTCCTCTGATTGCAGTCACTTGTTCCAATCTCTAGCTTGACTGCAGCCTACAGAACACAGAATAGCCCTCTGGGAGCGCACAGTAAAGAGCTGTGCCAGTTTTTAAGTCTCTTTGTCTTCCTCTCATGCACGAAGGGCTATGAATAGCAGATACTCTTTCCTCCTCTGCTATACATTGCTTTCTTCCATAATATCAAGTTCTGTCATTTTTACATTTGACCCGAAGCACTATTTAACTTTTCAAGCCTTACTGTGCCTTGGTACTAACAGAACCATGCAGGCTGCCTAAACAGAAGAGAGGTAAGACAGTAATAACACATTAACTTCTGAGAAGGACCAGAAAAAAAGGCTTGTGATGATTGATCAATTGCCATTTGCAAAGATTTACAGCTTTCTGCATAGTCATGTCATGGATTACTATTCAGAACAACTTAACTAGCAAGTGACCTGTGATTTTTTTATTTATAAATATGGTTAACAAACAGTAGTTTGGCAAGTATCTCCCATGCTTGCCAAGTGCTATTCTTTTCAACACAAGCTAATTCTCAAAGCTAAGTCTCTAAATCTTGATCAACAGTTTGTCTTTGTGTGCCTTCAACATACCAAAATACTGCTTAAGACAAACGTTACAGATACCTAAAACAATTCAAACATAATTAAAACAAGAAAAATCAGAAAGCAGTACTTTGGAGTGGACCTACACACTTTGTTTCCTGAGATAAACTGATGGAATTCCATAAACTGATGGAATGAGAGAGCTGAATAGAGAAAAACCACACTGAAAAACAGTGGGAGGAGAACAAGAGGGAGAGATGAGGGCACCAGAGTGGGGCCCTGCTCACAGGCAGAACCCTGTTCAGACAGACCCTGAGGACAGGCATCTGGATGGTACTGAAAGAAATGAACTTGTTACGAAGTAAGGACAGCAACGCCTCTCAAATTCTGCAGCTGATGTCTCAAACAAGGGCTTTGATTTCCCTTTGATTACATAACTCACAACAATTCTACCTCCATTCAACAGTATTACACAAGAATACTGAAAAACTCTGGGGGAAACACAAAGCAAATTAAGGACATTTCCACATAACCACTAAGGCATTCAAAAATCCATGAGATTCTGCTAATTTTAGCATTCCTAACCTGCCTGTTTAACCTCTGCTTACCAACAGGCCTACTCCCGCTGTTTACGCTCAGGCCTACTTGCCCTGTCTATCCTCAGGCCTACTCCTGCTCTTTACCCTCAGCCCTACTCCCACTGTTTACCCTCAGCCCTACTCCCACTCTTTAACCCTCAGGCCTACTCCCACTCTTTAACCCTCAGGCCTATTCGCGCTGTTTGCCCCTAGCCCATTGCAGGGTTTGGTCTCAGGCCTATTCCCTATCTTTACCCTCAGGCCTACCCGCCCTGTTTACCCTCAGCCTACTCCTGCTTTACACCCTCAGGCCTACTCGCCCTCTTTACCCTCAGGCCTACTCTTGGCTGTCTTGGCTTTACAATGGATATGAAATGGCAGATTGGGTAAAAGCACCTGAATGTACTTTCATAGGCACAGGTAAAGTGCTGCTAACTTTCTTACCTATTGTGTGATGTATTCCTGTGAAAACTTCCAAGAGAAAAAGTTAGGTAATCTGCTTTATTAAACAAACAAACAAAAAAAATCACTAATTTGAATATCCGATGGTCCTCTGGCCTTCTGAGAGAGCTTTCAGTTTTCTTAACTTACTCTCCTTGGCTTTCTGTTTGCTACAGGACAATTGCACAAATTATGATTACAAGCATACCATTATCCAATATTAAGGGTATATTTTAATATTTTAATTGAGAACAATGATCCATTTATCTAAACACCTAACAACTAAGAATTTGGTGAGAATTAGTACACACATGCATAACAAGCATCTATCCTTTCTTCTGTTGTCCAATATCTCAAAGTCATGTTACAGCAGCCTGAAGAGATTTATTTAACGAAACCCAGCAGTTCCCAGAGGCTATTGAAATAACATATCATCAAAAATGGTAACACACCATGTTCCCTGCCCCAAATTCCAAACTAGAAGCAGTCCCAGTACTTCCAGCCGCATTTGAGGCTGAAGTAGAGGAAAGCACAGCTGCTCTCTGCAAGAGAGCAGCTACGCTAAGTTATACTAACTCATTTGTACACTGGGGGAGTGGGGATGAAAGCACTTCTGCATTTCATCGCTTGGAAAAACCACGACTATGAATGCACTGAAAACATTTCTGAAGTAGCAAAAACTTCAACAAGAGGGTTATATCTGGCAGCAAGTCAAGAAAATGAGGTCAGTAGACCAACACAGACTGTCAATCCATAAAGGCTACCTGGACAAAACTTCTTATGAAGAACAACCAGCACCGGAGCCCTCCTAACTTTAGGACTTGACGGTAGGAGGGAAGACACATCACTGTCCTTTTGCAACTGGTACAAAGCGAAGTGCAACTACAGAGCAAAGTGGCAGTTCTCCTATTGCTGAGATAGGAGAACACTAGGAAAGCTTCTCCCTCTAGCACCTCCAGCAACAACCATCAAGCAGAGAGATATGAACTGAGAGCAGAAATATTCACTTGCATGTAAACAACCAAAAAAAAAGGGGGGGTGGGAGGATGAAACTCAAGAAGTTAATCGCAAGTAAAGGAGGAGGAACAGCAGCAAAATGAGAACAATGAACTTCAGGAAATCTATCCTTAATAAAAAAATCATTAAACTTAAGATATTGATAATAATTACCCCACAAGGGGTAATCTATGAGGAAAAAAGCTTGGAAGAATGATGATTCTTCCTAAAAAAATCAGGAGCATGACAAACTAAGAATATGAAATACAAATGTAAATTCGCGTGGTCAAACAAACAAATAATCACAAATACTTCAGTGATCTGAAATAAAACAAAGCTGAAGTTATTTAAAAATGTCAAGTCATTAGATAAAATACAAATAAAAGGCATATTGGTAGTAGTAAAACAATATTCCATAATATACCTAAACTGGGGGGAAAACTAATCCATAAATCCATAAGGAAGAAAAGCTATTAAGAGATTATATTAACAAGTTCATAGTATGCATTGCTTTCATCTCATCTCTTATCTCTACCTAGATATAGGTGGAGATAGTTGACCACCAACTTCAGACAAGTGAAGCACATACATTTTATGCCTACAAAGGCATAAAATAAGTTAAAATTAGTATCTGGATAAATGAAATGCTGCCAAACCAGCAGAGCAAGTATTAAGAAAAAGAGCAGCTACACCAATGCTTGAAATGCTTGATAAGAAGCAAAGTGCAAAGGAAAAAGAAATGCTCACCAGAAAGCTTTCCTCATTGTGAGAAGGTAAAGTTAAACTAGGGACTGCAAGCAGTTCACTCAGTCTTTTTTTTTTTTTTTTTTTTTTTTTTTTCTTTTTTTTTTTTTTTTTTTTTTTTTTTTTTAAGGAAAAGTTTTTTCTAAGAGATATGTAAGAACATTAAAACTAAGTATTTAGTTCCCAACTATGTCTAAGAGGACCTAATTGAAAATGACACCAAAGATATGTTAAACCTGAGCATTCAGTGTACAGTGACTGTAGATAAAAAAAATCAAGCAAGAAAACAAAAGGATGCAATCAGGAGAGAAAGGACAAGTTTAAGATTGGGATTTATTCCTCCAAACTTGCGATAACAACCAAGTATCTATGTGGCTGCATGTCTGGCTGGAGCTATGACAAAGTGACCACTGGCAAGGCCCTGCAGAGCTTCCTCAGGTAGTTAGCACAACAAAGTTTTCTTCCCCAAGCTCTGAAGCACCAAATCAAAATGCACCAGCCTCAGTGATGACATCTGGCATTGCAGGAACAGTGTCAATGCAGTCCAACTGCAAGGCAGGGATGGACACTGCCTGTGCAGCATGTGCAGCACTAACACCCACCTGCCCCAGAGCTCCACATAGGCCACCTGGGTGCAGGAGCAACACCTCCTAAGCACTGATGATATCTATGAATGAAGCTCAGTAAATACAATCCTCTTAACTACAAAAATATGCATATATGCAATTTTTAAGGAAGTAACAACTATCTACCTCTGTCAAAGAAAAGGGTTGTACAAACGTGCTCTCCTTCAAAACTCACCGTTTGATTTTATTTCTCGTACGTAGTTACTTGGAAACCACCCCGTTTTGCCATTTAGAGTTCCTTCCCACCAGCCTCCTTCTTCCACTCTTGTAACGTGGATAATATCTCCTTTTGAAAAAGAAAGTTCGTCTTCATTTGTCTGTTGAAAATTAAATTTTGCTCTCACCACCAGCTGATGGTTGCTGTTATCTGTCATGTCCTAGTAAGTAAAAATACAAACAACAAAAGCTTAACTTTAGAGATTTAAACAATAATTCCATGACCAAAACAAAAGCATTCACATAAATGGGAACAGTCTTTACCCCTCAATAAACGCTCCCCATATGTTTTATTCTAAGCATTTTCAAGGCACAATCTACCAATTCCAGTACTTCTGTCATTTACGTCTATAGGTTCATATCAGTCAAGCAAGTGTACTATGGCCTTGTTATGGCCCCTTATTATGGCCCCTTCAAATCAGAAGGGAGCAGCAGAGCTAAAATTAGAATAATTCATACACTCCAAAAATCAAATACTATTTTCTATATATAGTATAAAGTGAAACTGCCTTTGGCAACTACAAAGAAACAATAGCTTTATATTAGAGTTTTTCTAGGAGATTCTGGATGGGGGAAAAAAAAAAGAGTTGGGCTTAAGTCAAAAACTGTCATGTTAGATATAAATAATGAGTAATGAAAGAGTCTGGAGCTTAAACTTTCTACAGTAAGTCATGTTGGAAGATTCCATGCTGGCATGTGCAAGTCAAAGTGGAATGCCAGTGGAAAAGGCCCATAGTCTTTTATGAAACCTAAGAAACCACTATTAATGCAATTTATTTTGAATAAAGACTCACAAATCACTTGCTACAAGGTTAGTAAAGGGGTACATTTGCAGTATGTCAGATATACGTATGCTCATCCTCATCGTAGATGTGAAGGCAAATCATCCATTGTAACAACAGAACACTGGTAGCTATTTTACAAGTCTTTCAAAATAATCATAATCAAACTTGGTGTTTGGACATCAGTTCTGAACATTTGTGCCAGTCGAGCATGTTAAAAGAGTCATGACAAACACTAATGCTGGAAAAAAATGCTAAGAATCTAGATAGGATTCTATGATTATATTTTAAGCTAAAAATAATGTCAAAACAGACCCTTGCAGGGAGATTGAGAGAACACAATTATTAAAATTACATCCATCTGTATTCAAATATGTCCATCTCTACTACAAAAAAAATCAGTATCTCCATAACTAAGAAGTGTCTGACAAAATTACCTGCTAAGTAGGTAATAGCCAGTTACCCAGGTAGCAGAATTTCAGTTGTACATCTGCCCTACATGTACCCTGCAAGGCCACTGGGCTCATACAACCAGTCAGCTTAACTGCATCTCCTAATTTATCATAACTGGCCAGTTGTAAAGAAATACGGGCAAAATGCAACTTTCACAATGTGCAGGATGCTCCAAGACACTGTAGGACAAACTGCTTAGCAATTATTTGCAATTAACTTAGTAATTATTAACTGCAAACAATATTGCAGCAGTTTGAAACAGGTGTCTCTGCTCTCTCTCCTCCGTGATGCACCTTCCTGTGTGCTGACTGCTTGACAGGAGAGCAATATTTTGCAATATTGCATATTTTGCAATATTGCAAAAAACCATGCACAGTGATGTCAACTGCAGCCCGTTTACTCTGCCAGGGTGGCTGTCCAACGCAAGAAACCAAGTAACAAATTTGTTGATAGCAGTTGCAAACTGAATGTCTTCAGCAGGACAGCCAACCTAACAGCTTCCCAGTCTTGGCCACTAGCCCTTCCCCTCATATCCTGCAAATCCCTGCCCCGTAATTCTGCCAGGGCTGCACAGAGCATCCAGATACCACAAGTCCTTAGAACTCGGATCCCTTCAGCCATCCCACAACTGGGATTAATCAGCAAAGGTGAGTGGGTGGTGAACAGCGAGCAGGAGCTGCAATGAGCAGCCTGGGGCAGGACCTTGTGCTGGCTCTGCTACCCGAGGAAGCACATCCAGGCACACCTAAGTTGCATTAAACTGCCACCATGCTCCAAACAGTCTTCCCCATGCAAGCAATAAGGAGTTTACATCAGGGACCTGCACTGTCCTCTCAAGACAGCCCACTTCCCACCTTCATTTCACCTGCACTGCCCAACAGCAGCCCAAAGAGCTCAGCTACCTGAGGGCCACCTGAAGAAGGGTTCGCTCTTTCCAAGAGAAAGAGGAATAACTGTTCACACTGCAAACATTACAAGCAACACCTTGTGTGAATATCCTTCCCTCCTCATCACTGACACTCACAGGCAGTACAGTCCACAGAGAAAATAATAGTTTTGCCTTTTAAAAAAGTGACTCCCTATCGTAAGAACTAAAAAAATAGCAGAGTGACAACACACATGCATATGAGATGGAGTGGTAAGTGAGAAGAAAATAACTAGAAGTTCATAAAACTCCATATTTCGGAAAAAAAAAATTGAAAAACTGCAAAACCAGAACTTCACCAGAATTGAACTACAGAGATGAGGAACACAGGGTGAACAGTTACTCTGCTAAGCCATTGTTTACTGACAGATCTAGTTAAAAGAAAAAAAATGGATGTATCATTCCTCAGAACTTACCAAACTCCGATACTGTCCCTGAAAGAGTTTTGAAGTTCTACTGTGCAAAGACTGGGATCCAAGGGAATCAAAAGATTTTATCCGATGAGATGAGGGCCGTGCACATACAGAGTCACTTCCCAGTCCTATGTCTGGAGGGGAAAAATAAAGTCAAACATCCATCCAAGAAATCCACAGATAAATTTCTACGTACATCTGTAAAACTCACGCACTTGAAGCAGGTTCAAGATATCAGTCATTGCTCAACAATCCAAGATAGAAAAGATAAGTAGTAGTGGAATGATCTGAACTCCTCAGACACTGGCAGTTCCTTCCCCATGCGGACAGAAGAATTATCTGAGCATTTTAAGAAAAGGAGGGCTAGCAGAGTGTTGCTCTATTCCTACCCACCACTACCAGTCTATTTAAAGGTAATTAACCAGCATCATTTCAAGTAGTTGCCAAGAAATTCAAATGCATAAAACTTGCTTGAAGGCAAGCCAGCCACATCTGTTTCTTAATTCCTTCCCCCCTCCATCTCCTTCTCAATTAAAACATTCTTTCCACTGTCTCTTTTTTCCTACATTCCTCTGGCTCATCCTTTTTTTGCCAACTAAGCTATTTTGCCTTTTTTGGGGGGAAGGGAAGGGAGTGAGGAAGGGATAAGGAAAAAAAGAAAGTTGGCTGCTTGAAAACACAGACCTCCCCAAGCTGCCCCTCTCTTCCACATCTCTCTTCCGAAGCCCCCATTCCCGTGGGATGTCCATCCGTGTTGCCTGGGCAGGGGGCCCCAGCACTGGCCACTGGCACAGGGGTGAGAAGGGGTCCCCTGTATGCAGGGGTCAAGATGAGGCCCCAAGCACCGGCAGCCAGACTCCTGGGAATGGGAATGCTCCCATGAGAATTCACTGCGGAAGTGACAATTGCAGTGCACAAGCACTGCTCCGTTTAGCCCAAGAGCAAACCGAGCCATTCCTGCTCCTTCAGCTCTCCGCATGCAAGGGAATCCCTTGGCAAGCACAGAGCTCCAAGGAGCCCCCGAGGCAGGGCAAGGCTTCCTGCCCCGAGCTCGAGCGTTTCCACCAGGCTGTGCAAGCCTCCCAGCTGCTTCCCTGCTCCTCGTGCCTCTGCGCATCCTCCTTCCCAGCAGCTCCTTAGGCCTCCAGCACTTGCCCTATATTAGCGGTTCAGACACAACTACATTTTCCTGCTTAGCTGCTCTGGGGCTAAAGCAACAGCGATTACACAAGCCTCATTATTTCTGATCAAAGGGAAACGACACACGCAGATTTCATTCCACAAAGAGACTGATGAACAAAACGTATCTGCTGTCAAATAAACTCTGAAGAGAGAAAACCATTTCACCTAGAAACTATTCCAGCTGCAGCAGAGGCTGTAAGGGCAGCTGAGCTGCAGGAGAGCAGCAGCCGAGCGGGACAGGCAGCCCCGGAGAGCAGAGCTGGGAGCAGATGCTTCATCCCCCCTCAGCCCCTCCACACCAGCTTGCTAACGGGTAACTTCTTCATTGAGCCACTGTGATCCCTCAAAAAGTCTTACAATAAACGCTCCCCAGGCAAATATTACAATTACCTGTATTAAGTTACATATTTTGCATGGATGCCATTACACACTGAAGTTACAGAAGAGCTCAGTCTTTGTGAACTCGCTTTCTAAAAAAGCACTTAAAGGCTACTCTGTTAATATAAATGCTGCAGATTATAGCCCATTGCAGCAAGAATAAACTACTGCACCTTTACAAACTGCGGGGAGAACAACAAGCCTAGATCACAGACTTCATTTGTAGGTCATAACTTGATTACCAGCGCTCACGCTACCAAAAACCTACAGTGCCCACAGCAAAAGAACCACTGGAAACCAACAGGACTTAAGAATTAACTTGCAACATCTCCATGCTGAGCGTGTTGCTAAAAGGAGACATCATCTATGTGCAGCTGAGCAGAAGAACAGAGAGGGCACCAGAGCCAGGGTTCAGACCCAGTTCATCTAGGGAGAGCATCAGGTTTACTCATTATGGTGCGTTCCACCTTCCAAAACACTCTGCGTAAAAATCCTGTTCCAGTCTGTCCTGATTCCTGAAATCCTCTATTTTACAAAGTTAACACGGGCACCCAGGAACCCTCTTGGAGTCTGAGCTAAAACTGAACATGGCTGAACTGAAGGAAACATCAACTGAAAGGCAACAAACACTACTCCAAACAAGCTGCAAGTATTTCTACTAATAATATCTGATATTTCCAAATTAATTTTGAGCTTGGAAAGTCTTAAAAGGTTTGCAGAGCCCTGTTTATCCACTAAAATTTTAAACGCACATAACATTTCAAATACAAAGCTGGTGTGTTTCTTATTAGGAAAAAAATCACCTCTGCTGTTGAAGAAAGGAAAAACAAAAGCAAATAGTAGTAGTCCTGCCTGAGAAGGGAATGTGCGTGCTTGATACACATTAGTGTGATTATTTTCACAGACAGCTTTTTCCATCCACCCGAAGATTTCCATGGTTTATAACACCCCTTCTTCTTCTCCAGCTACCTCCTCAACTCCTCCTACACCGATTCTCTACCCTTTACTGCCTACAACCGAGTGTAGGCAACTTACTCCCGTCTCATCTGAAATTAAAGAAGCTGCTAAGAGTATATAGGGGTAAGAGTATATACGTGGAGCCTTCTGCCAGCGCTGTGAGCTCACTGCTTGTGGCCGTTCAGCTGTGGAAATATCTATCCCGAGGTCTGGGCATCCCTGAAATCCTCACAGAGGCAGATGGAGATCTGATCTTTTGACATCAGACAGGGAGACTCAGTCTAAAATGCCTTCTACGCAGTCACCCAAAGAAGGAAAATTGTCTGGGAGTTAGTCAAGAAGATTCATGCAGCCCTGCTTGCTAGAAGGAATGAGGCAGCCACACACTTGGCATGTGGGTTTGATTTTTGGTTCCTCCCTCTCCCCCCATCACAGAGAGGAATAAAGCAGAATTCTTCCCAATGCCAGCTGCAATTGTGGCTTTTGGATGGGGATATTTGTCTATGGATGTCTGGATCAAACACAGCCACACTTTTCCTGCCCCATGCACCTCCTCCCCTCCGAGACATCTACAGCCTGTGCACGGCAGCAACATTAAAGATGCTCTGAAGTGGTCTATATTTGCACAGCTAAGATGAAAGGCAACACCCTTAACTGGTGTAAGCAGCTTCAAATAAGTCAGCAATGGAATTACTCCATGCCAATTCATTAAAAACAAGAATTTGGTTGTAATACTCACTCCCTAAGGGACATTTTCTGATACAAAAAAAAAACCAAAAAAAAAAAAGCAGTAAATTCCCTATCATAATGTGCCAGAGTATATAAAAATTACAAGATATTTCCAACACCACAGTTGAAACAAACAACACTGATTCACCACTGACTTTTCTTTACATCAGCTTCACTGTTCTCCCCGCTTTGCACTTTGCAGTCCTGGTTCATTTCCGAGCAGTCTCCACTCTCTCCAGTCTCTTACCTGACGAGCAGGAACTGGAACGTGCTGCTGACAGTGTAAAATCCCAGCACGGAACGGCAAGGAGATGAAAAGGGCCACCAAGATTAACATCTCCTTGCTGCACTCCAATTTCCCTTGCTTAGCTCAACCTGTGAGCTGTTTCTGCAGCTCCCTTTCATGAGACAAGAGGCAGAAGCACCACAGCCTGTAGCTGCTACCAAAGTGAGCGGTGCACGAGGTTCAATGAGGACAACTGCAGGGTCCTGCACCTAGGGAGGAATAACCCCAGGCACCAGGACAGATTAGGGGTCGACCTGCCGGAGAGCAGCCCCGCAGAGATGGACCTGGGAGTCCTGGTTGACACTAAGTTAACCATGAGGCAGCAGTGCCCTCGTGGCCAAGAAGGTCAATGGGATCCTGGCCTGCATCAGGAGGAGTGTTGCCAGCAGGTCAAGGGAGGGGATCCTGCCCCTCTCCTCAGCTCTGGGGAGGCCGCACCTGGAGTACTGGGGACAGTTCTGGGCTCCCCAGTGTAAGAGGGATGTGGAGCTTCTAGAGAGGGTCCAGCAGAGAGCAACAGAGATGATTAAGGGAATGGAACATGTCTTGTATGAGTGGAGGCTGGACCTCTGTAACCTGGAGAGCCAGTGCATATAGATACCTTAAGGGAGGGTGTCAAGAAGATGGGGCCAGACTATTTTCAGTGGTGGTCAGTGACAGGACAGGAAGCAGTGGCCATGAACTGAAGCACAGGAAGTTTTGTCTGAACACAAGGGAAAACTTCTTTCCTGTGGGGGTGACAGAGCCCTGGCACAGGCTGCCCAGGGAGGTTGTGGAGTCTCCTTCTCTGGAGGTTTTCAAACCCCACCTGGATGCCACCCTGTGCCCCGTGCTCTGGGTGTCCCTGCTGGAGCAGGGGGGTTGGACTAGATGATCTCTAGAGGCCCCTTTTCAACCTCAACCATTCTGGGATTCTGTTCAAGGCTCTGTCTTTTCCTTCACTGAAAAAACAAAAACAAAACAAAAACCTCCTCCTGCAAGGGAAAAGAGTAAAGAATCCTGAGAAGCCACAAAGTCTTAAAACAGCAAGCACAGAACTAACTGCAAGAAGAAACCTTCTACAAGGCTACTGATCTTAATTTTACCATGGACAGAGCAACAGGTATAAGTTATGTACTAATGCGGGTTGAGAATAAGGGCAGAAAACAGAGCAGATTCTACTTACCTGCAGTCACCTTATTTAAAGCAACTAGAGAGCTGAGAACCTTGCTGAAATTCTGTCCCTGATAAAGATCATTTGCATCGAAAGTCTAAAAGCAAAAAAACAAAAACACACATTAAACACACAAATTACCCTTAATCCAAGCATTTCTACCATTATTATCATGCAAGCCAGAACTGTAGAAGCTGTTTCCTGATCTAGGTGGCCGGCCTTTCAGAAGCTGCTAAAGACCACTAAAACTGTGGGTGCTTGGCTTTTCTTTTACTATTTTTTAAAATCATTTTAAAATCAGAAAGCTAATGCAGAAACAGCTGCATGTGAGGAAAAATGAAGAACACAGAAGCTAAAAACACCAAGTGTCAATTAAACTATAGGAAAGCGCTCTCTTCTGATAATTACATTTTATTCAACTTTCCTCCTAGATTTTTTGACCCAAAAGTATCATTGTAAGAACTGCATTACTCTTAGTATATTCTCCTTTTTCTGTAATAGTTTGCAGGCATGATACTTAATTGTTAAAAAAAAAACCTCTTCCTTTTAAGAAGTACTAAATTTAATGTACAAGATACTTGCATTCTACAGGGCAGAGTTTCTTAACACTAAGGAATTTTACAAAGAGTAACTGGAATTACTGGATAAGTTAAATGGAGAATATCTGGAATCTGTGTGATGTGGGGGGGGCAGGGAGAAGTGGCTAGAAGTTATTTTATATTTTTATTATTTTTAAATCATGGTACGGAGATCTAAACCTCAAAGGGTCTTGCAGAAAATACACTGCTTTGAGAGCTGGATGACATTAAATATCTGGATCTTCAGGCACTAAAAGTGACCCATAATATTTGCCTGAGGTAGTGGAAACCCTCATCCAAAACCTTGGGAAAGCAGCTCTTGCAGTAGATCCTGCAGGCAGAAAGGAGTCGCTGTATTTACTCCCTCGTGCAAGATTAGAGAGAGGCCAATGAAGACCCAGCTACCGGTTCCAGCTGACTTAAGGAACAGAAAGAGCCTGAGTTTCATGCCATGGAGCAGCTCTTATCTCACCAAGAACCTGTTTATTTTCCTGATACGAGACCCATTCCAGGAGCACTGTCAGAAAGCCTGAGCAGCCAGGAAAGGGCAATCGGAGCAGGCCAGGAAGGAGAGAGAAGGGAGAGTGGGGAAAAAGGGGGATCGGCTGAAACCAACAGCAGTGCTGATTATTGGCATACAGCTTATCCGAGGCAGCCGCACAACACAGAGGCAGAACAGACCCCACGCACAGGGAACAGCCTCTCCCACGTTCACGCGGTGTTTGAGGCGCCCAAATTCATCCACGCGTGGATTCCGAAGCTCCTGTGAGCTGGGAAGTGCCGCTGGCCCTTGGTCCCAGAGAGCAACGAGCCTGCCGGGTGGCCGGAGCCGGGGAGCCCTGCGGAGCCGGGAAGCCGCTCGCGGGGCCGCGAGGGGCATCGGGGCAAAGAGCTGGAGTTCGGCAACTACCCCCCGGCTAAAGCCGATTCCAAGGCCATTCGCGTCTATTGGAAGCTTGAAGGAGGAGGTAGAGGGAGGAGGGAGTGGCATAAATACAAACTCTGCAGGTTTCGTGGCCTGAAACTTGTAGAAAATTTTGAAACGTTCCTCCACGTTTGAAGGAGGAGAACCCAATGAATTATTTGATTTTACACAAAGGAGACAGAAACACATTCAAGTTATATTAATGACATAATTTATGATAAACAGATATGAGGAGAGACACTGATAAAGAGACAGCAAAGTTCATATATTTGGCTTGAAAGGAATAATGGCCATGAGCCCAACCATTCCTCAACCTGGAGGGAAAAAGAAAAACACAAATCAAGCTGTTACAGAACAAGAAGGACCAAGAATTTAGAAATGTCACCACTGGGTACCTTGCAGCCGTGTTTTTTAAACAAGCACATTAAAAATACAAACAAAGTCATGAAACAGAGATCTCACTTGTAAATAAAAGATTTACTAGAGAGGCAGGCACTTGTTTGGTGCTACTCCGTATCAGGGAAGGCAGACCCCAGAAATGCATCAATAAAGCTGTTAACAGGAAGAGAGGAGGAAATTTTAAAAAGGCTAAACGCTATAGCTTAGTGACAAACACTACAGAACCACTATCGCTGAAACTTGCTTAAGAAAATACATATATAAAAGTACTACATATTTTAAGCTCACCTTCATTTTGGATTCTGATAGAGCTACAAGGTCTCTCCCGAAGTCGGGCTAACTGGGAACAACAGGATGCGAGCGAGGCTGCTTTCCTGTTGTGCCGGGACCAGACGGGATATGGGGAGCGACGTGATTGGATCGCCCCAACGTATGCAAGGCCACAGGGGGCCCCTGTATCCAGGAAGCGCCTCCTGTGCGGCTTCCCGGGAAGCAGCACAATGAGAGGAGGGGAAGAGCGCACACTTCCTTGCCACTCACACAGAGCCCCTCTGGCAGGAAGCCCCGCGCCGCACGTGTCCCCGCCACCGCACTATCCACAGTATTTGGTTAGAGAAGGACAGTTTGGTAAGAAAAGGGGCAATTTAACCTTCCAGAGGAATTTGACACTAAATAAATGCATGCTTAGGAATCAAACTAAGTAAGTGACGAGCCCTGGCCTTTGGCTGCCGCTAGCAGAGGGAAGCCTCTCCGGAGCAGGCCGGCATCGCGGCCGGAGCCCGTCCGTGCACATCAGGGCAGAGGCAGGACGGGAGCAGCGCCGCGAGCGCTCACAGCAGCTGCGAGACCTGAAACAGGAACCCTTCAAGAGGCACCAGCTTGGAAACCCCGAGACTTGCCTCTCAGCACCACGTGATGGGCACATAGAGATGCTAAACAAACCTGCACGGCAAAACCCTTCCACAGCACCTTTACTTGCCCCGCAAACAACACTCTGAAGCGGATGGAGATTCCCCTCCATGAGCCTTGTGTGTCCAGCGGGCACATTCCTTCCTCTGAGGGTGTCAGATAAGCGGCTGCTCACGAGGCAAGAGTAAAAGTGCCCCAGATCACATCAGATTGAGACCCGCACAAGCCAAATCTTTTGAACGAGCTATTTAAACAGAGCACATAAATATCACTCCTTTGTTTTTAAATTCCACAGAGCTGACCCTCTGGAGATATGCATTATATAAGCATTAACATAAAGCACATCTTTTAAAGAGAGAAAGAACAGCACTATATTAGGAGCCTTGCACCACGAACACTTTGCAACCTATATATAGTTACAGCAGGGAATCAATAAACCTCAGGCTAAGCAGCCTGGCCCATTTACATCTCCTAGGAGCGGCCTGTTTTCCTCCTCCTTGATCAGTCTCCCATTCTTCTATTCCCTCCCTTCCTTCAGCGCCCTGCCCGTCGATACCCTCGACTGCCCAGCCGCAGGGTTACCCGCAACCCTGCGTGCCCCCCGAGAGCGCAGGCTGCCCCACAGCTGCCCCCCATGGCTGCCCCCCCGGCGCCCCACGGCTGCGGACGCTCGCGGCAGCGACCTGGTCACCGCCCGAGTGCGGAACCGGCCGCTCAGGCAGCAGCCGTGTCAAATACCCGGCAGGAAGGTGCGTGCTGTGGGTGCCACGGCCTCGTTCACAGCTGCAGGGAAGCCTGTTCATTAGCCAGATTTTTAATACACGTCGGAGGAGCAGTATCGATTTTTCCATCACTGCTGTTTCTTAAACAGCTAACTAAATGCCTTGGAGACCCATTCCATCCACGCAGTGTTGTCAGGTACCGAATCCATCCTCATTTTGAAGCAAAGCTGCCTTCTGCACACAGCTCCTAAATCTCCGGCACATTAAACAGAGCCACAGCAATAGACCCAAGGTCATTTTAAGTCATCTAAACCGCTAACCCACAGATGATGGGGCCTCCTATTCAACATTAAGGAAAGCAAGCTAACAGAGCCGTATTCATCTTTCATCCCAGCAAGGGAGATGCTGAGAGTCCACATGGAAGCTGCAGAGTATTAACCGATGGATTAGTGAAAGGAAAAGGAAAGTGGAAAAACGGGTCAGGAATACACAAGGTGAGAGCCAATTAAGACACCCCATAAGCCTGCAGCAAGCTCCCTTTGCTCAGCCTACCCAGCTCAGATGTTCTTACAATATTTTATTCTTCCTTTCTAGCCCATGAAATCAGAGGCCAAATAGGGAAAAAGGAATTTTTTTAATTAGCTTGTTTTTCCTGATAAGACAAGGCTTATAACTGGAGACAGAAGAGAGAAAGGAAGGTGCTTCAGACAAGCTTCCGGACGAACTTTTTTTTTTCCTTTACCAAGTCATACATCTTCCACCAGTCTTACCTCGCACCTATCCTTGCACCACGACAGCCTCCGTGAGACTAACAGAAAAAAAAAAATCACATGGTGGTTACGAGCAAGCCAGAAAGGTTTCTTTTTAATAAATACCTTTTCTTCCCCTGGCTCAACTAGTGCCTGGCAGCCAGAGAGGCGCACAGCGTTCCCGGGGAGCACTAATGCTGCTTCCCTTGGGGCAGCCCGACCCCAGGGCGGGCAGCCCGGGCGGCACCAGCCTCACCCGGCGGCCCAGGCTGGGCTGCAGCTCCACCGCGGGCTCCTCACGGCTCAGCCCGGGCCCCTTGTGCCGCAGGTTAGGAGGGCACGGGCTGGCTCCCCACGGAGAGGGGCAGGGAGAGCAGCAGCTCCGCGCCCCACTCCGTGCGGGAAGCGTCATCCCACCTGCTCCTCCTGGAGGCGCCGATGGGCTTTTGGCCACGGCAGCACGAAGAAACAAGTGGTTGAAAACAACAAAGCAATCAAACAAAACCCCCACGCTCAGGTATTGAGGCCCTTCTTCAAAAACACCAAGGGCCTCCAACACCCAATTCCTTTCCAGCCCCCCAGCGCATTCCTGCCCCTGGATCAGGGAGCGAGGGGGAAGCCAAAGCACCACCCGGGTCCAATGTTCCTGCGCTTGCCTCCCTCTACAAGGCCTAGATGATAATGCAGCAAAAACATCACACAGATAAGGGCCCAGATGGAGCTTTTTTTTGTTTTGTGTTGTTTACTCCAACCTTAGGTGGGCTGTAAGTGGAGCCGAGCCTGATCCGGCTCTTATGTAACAGCTGTTCCCTGAGCAGCGAGCGATCACCCGAGAGCTGCGCCGGGCAGAGGGCAGATAAGGAAAGCCGGGAGCTACGACAGCCGAGGGGAAGGAAGGCGGGAGGAGAAACCGGAGAAGGAGGGATGCCGACGGCTGTGCGGAAAGGCTGTGTGGGGCACCCTGCTCCCCGGGGCTGGCAACGCGCCGTGCCATGGAAAGCTGAAGAGCAGGAAGGAACGGAAGGATCCCGTTTCAAAAGTGCGGTAAGGCAAGAGGAAAAGCCTGAAAATAACTATGAGAATAGATGGGAAGTGCAGGACTTCTGTGTGGTTTAGTAACCACATACGAGTGTGGTAACCACATAACTGCATAAGAGCAATTAAAACTCAATGGTAAAGAATACGTAAAACTTCAGGTGAGATCTCGGATAAATTTACTGGTCGGATGTGAATCTGCCCCTCAGCAGTAAAACAGGTAATTGCACTAGGACTCCCCGTCACATCAAAGCTGTAATTCCTATTACGAGCAATACCTTTAAGACCCAATATCCACAAAGGCAGGCGTTACCAGAGGAATTGTACAGGGAAGTCTGTAATTAGTGTGTGTGCGTACACCCAAATATGCATTTCCAATCAAAATGTGAAGAGAACTAAAGCTCATTTTAATGTCCCTGCAGATCTGCTAAGGCTTCCCGAGCTCCAAGACTTCTCTTCCCCCCAGCCAGAGGACTCTTAACCAGCTGCACCAAAGCACCGTGGCTGCTGCAGAGCATCGATTCCGTTGGAGCCAGGCCCTAGTTCCCAAGGCCACATCCACGCTTGGCAGCAGCAGAGCCGCACGTGCCCTTCGCAGGGCTCACTCTTCAGGGACCCCAGCACGGGTGTTTCTGGGGGGCACTGTGCCCACAGCAGCACGGCTGCCTTCCAGGCCCTGCAGAGCCCTCCTCGACCCGTCCCCGCGAGGGCCTTGCCCAGCGAGGGCCGAACCCGCACAGCAAGTCCCTCGCGGGATTCCTGGGAGCACAAATGTTATGCAATTCCGTATTTTAAACCACTTAAACTAGGGACTTTTCACAAGCAGGAAGAGAAGATGTAACTTAAAATAGATAGGGAAAGGTTAGCACCATCTGCATTGCTGCTTTCCTGCAAGAAAACACAAGGCTGTTGCGAATTTCTCTCTGCGCAGCAAACCAAGGGCTATGTATAACCCCAGCTCCATCCCAAATCTCCACCAAGTTGCTTTGGAAGTTCTGAATCCTAGAGACAGCACACAGTGAGAACTGCAGCTGCCACTGCCATAGGGATATGCACTGAAATGAAATATTCACAAATAACTAGGTGCTGAGGCCTGAAGAAGCTTGCTATTATGGAATTACAGGCAAAATAAAAGTTGTGGGAATTAACTACTATGGATTAAAACTCATCAGGACACTGAAGCCGAGATTTCTCAGCTCTTGCCAGCACAACTTGCATCTACTTCCTTATCTGGAGCAAAGTAATTCCATAATTATCTACAATGGCAATGAAGGATGGTATCTAATCAGGGAAATTCAGCCACCGACATATGTGAGAGACAGACCAGTGAACCTCACCTCTTTCTGCTATATATAAAAAAGAGCTATGTAAACTGACTTTCTAAATTAGCTAACACAGATGGGGAAATCCAGGACAAAAATGTTTCGTGAATTCTGCATGTAAATGGCCATAAAAACATCCTACAAAACGCACCCTTGGGAACCCAGCGTGTTCTGCCACAGAGAGTGTCACTGGTCACCTCTCCAGCCATCCATCAGTCACTCCGGTAAGCACCCAGTGACAAAGACAAATCCAACCCTCAGCCTGTAAGATCCAAATAAATATTCATATCAAAAGGTCTTTAATACTAACTCAGTGATTAGAGCTTGTCTTTTGGCTTGTTCTTTCCCATGCCGTTTGCTCTGGACAGGTAAGGCATAAAATTAATTACAGAGATGCCACCAAGTTGACAGGCTGACAGAACAACAGTTACCCGCAATTTGTGTGCATAAAGGCTTCAGGGAAAGGACAGAAAGCTGCATTCCCCCTGCTGAAGTGAACACATCTTTTTAAATAAATAAGTAAAATCCATGTGGATGCAAGGGGTAACTAACAATGCTCTCTCGGACCATGTCAAGACAGCGAGATAGCAAATGTGCCAGAATTCTCCAGGTGCAGTAAATTAATTTTTGGCTAATAAGTGCATAAATCAGGCTGCCATCACAGCTGGCAAATAAGTACATGGCCAAGCAGTCGTATGCTCTGGGGAAAATGACAAGAGAAGAAAGTGTAAAGGCAAATGGCTCCCCCCAAACTGTAAGGAGCTTTATTTGCTGAAAACGACAACTATTAAGTCCATCCTTATCCCAATGGAGCAAGTCTGAAGAAAAAAATGTCTGAGTAAGTTTAGAAGTAGTATATAAATAGCAGGGAAAAAAAAAGAAAAAAGAAATGTAGAGATGCCTTTACATCTCAAAATAAAGGCTCTGCATCTATGAAGACCACAGGAACTAAGCACTGGGATGACCAAGACCAGATACTCAGTTAACTAAGGTTATATGAGCAGACTAAATTTGCTACTGGGTTCTCCATTATCCATTAAACTACAATGCTGCAGAAGTCAAGGCTGAAGCCTCTGCACTCACAGAACTGCTTCACAAGAAGCCCATAAGCTTCTCAGCATATTTCTCTTTAATCTAAGAATTATTGTTTCATCCAACCATGTGACAGAAGAGAGCATATATATTTCTGCAGTCCTTATCGGCGTACATTTCACAGTAAATGTAAATGGCAATGTGTCAATAAACTTTTGAGAAATAAAGGCTCTGGCTTTCCTGGCATTTCTTTCAGACACCACCACCGAGTTTAAGCTCTAAGGGACACACATGGGCTAAAAGCCAGAACTGCCCCTGGGATTGCCACAGTTAATAAAGCGACGGCACCCAGAGCTCAAACCAACCCACAGCGTCTGACCAGAGACAGCGTGGGGCAGCAGAAAGGGGGGGGGGGCAGTTTCAGGTTGTTGCTTTTCCCAAGGAAAAAGCTCACATCTGTTCCAGGATGGTGCTTTTGATTCAGATACACGTTAAACTTAGGAAACCATTATTCTTGCATTATTAAGTTACTGCTTATTAAAGATCAATATACTAGAGGACAGTTCATTTTTTAGGTTTTGGTATGAGATAATAACTGGCATTTAGTTTATAAGTAGTTTGTAGCAAAGAAAATATGAAATGGGAGCTTTTAGTCTTCTAAATGTACAGGATACCTTCAACAGTAACGTGTGGCAGTGCGCACAGGACTGATCCATGGCAGAGATGAATGAAGACACTCATCGGGGTAGCTGGGCACCTGAGTGGCTGCACCTTTTTTTTCCCCAAAAAAACTACAGTGGTGGGTTGTACCCTTGGGAAGCTCTCCCTTTATACTAGACATTAGGGCTTTGCTAATTCAGACCCCTCTTGGTCACCTACCTTTCCACCATCTCATTTATCATCACCAGGAAGGAGCAGCATGGAAGGAGATCTTTGTAATCAATTCTTTGTAGCAGGGGTTACAGCGGGGAGGATGTGCACACCTGGATGTTTCAGGCAAATTTCACAGGTAGAAACGCACCCGTCCTCTCTGTCATTTGTAAGTAATGCCAGAACTAAAAGCAATCTCACCGTTCCCATCTTAAAATATAAGGAAGTGAGCGAATCCAGAGTATTTAGCAATCCATACATTAGAACAACACCCATTTTCATTGTCACATACAAAAATACATGCCAGGAAAAGATTGTGAGTAAAAATATGTCAGGAGAAACAAGTTAGAAAGCAGCTAGCTCTAACAAAGCAAAAGATAAAATAAAATAAAATAAAATAAAATAAAATAAAATAAAATAAAATAAAATAAAATAAAATAAAATAAAATAAAATAAAATAAAATAAAATAAANAATAAAATAAAATAAAATAAAATAAAATAAAATAAAATAAAATAAAATAAAATAAAATAAAATAAAATAAAATAAAATGCTGTGAACATTCAGGCACTTGTCCGACAGTTCCTGCTAACTGAAAGTACAATGAGGAATCAGAACGAAGCCTGACCTCAAGCGGATCGCACTGGATCGCAACAGGGATGAGAAGGAGCAGGCAGGAACAGTCCCGGCCGCTCGGGATTCCGGGATGAGCTGCCGTTGCGGCCACCACGGAGCTCCGTAGCGGCACGGACACAGGGAATCGCAGAGGAGCCAGAATTAACCACGCGCTGGATACAAGGGAGGCCACGTGTTTGGGGAACCCGCAACCTGATTTCAAACGGGAGGAAGGGGGAAATGGAGATAGGCCGAGACGCAGAGTCGCTTCTGAAACAAAGTGCCAGCCATCAGCTACACTGCGACGCTCTCCATCCCCTCACCTACAGGCCCAGCCAGGGGGGATTGCTGGACACCCGCGTGCCGCCTTCCTCGGCCTGGACGTGCGTCCGACACATTTCGGAATTAATTTCTGAAGTATCAACTGAAGTATCATCCTAGTGTGAAAGGCCACGCTGCATGGAGTGAGGGGGAGAGGAGAGAGAAATGAAGTCAAAAATACATGCTGATATTTGGGAATATACCCTCAGATATTTGTGGAAAAAAATAAGAAGTAGGAAAACTAATTTTGGGACGATCAATATAGTCCCAGTGTTGCCTGTTTTACCTGTAATTCAGTTCTCTGATTACAAAATAGAGGTAACAGAAGCGACTTATCAATTAAAGCTGCAACCACTAGAGCACCGCGGACTCACAGCCAGGCTGCCGAGACAGAAATCTTTAAAATCCAAGTTCAGACAGACGCACACGCAGCGTGTCCTTGTGGGGCAGGGTTGGGATCCTCCTGCCCCAAGAGTCATCATCCCCCTTCCCAAAATAGCCTCCCACGGGCTGTGCCACCGAGGTACCTACCACGTGCTCGGAGTGCGACTTCAACACCAGCACGTGCCCCAGAGCTGACCTGGGACCAGCGGCTACGGATCAGACGATGCCCCTGTCCAGTGGCAGTGGGGAGGAAACGCACCCAGTTTGGCCACTGTCGACCAGCCCGTTGACAAGATTCACCTTCTGAGGGACATACGTGCACATTCTTGTGTGCACCTTCTTTCTTTTTTTCCACAGAGAGGAAAGGCTTGTGCTGTAAGTCTAAGGAGGAAGCCTGAAGGGGAACTGGGACTTTCAGGTTCCTAGGAGTGCACAGGGCCAGGCCAGGCCGTGGAGCAGGGTGAGCGGCTCCGGCCCCCGCTGCTCCGCGGGGCTCGCAGGGCTGCTTCAGTCCTGCTCCCCGGGCAGGGAGCCCGAAAAGCCAGGAACCCGGGCACGTTTTGCACCAGCACCGGCAACGTGCGGGGCCCTCATGCCGCGGCATCACCCCCAGGCTGGCACCCGGGGGCAAGAACCGGCACACAGCCTGGTCACCCACCCCTGTCCAGCGCCCGGCGCGAGCTTTCAGGATGCATCCAACGCATCCATGCTAGCACAACGGGGCGGGGGGGGGGGAAAACACCCCAGGCAAGGGTTCCTGCACCTCCCGCGCCCATGCAGCTCATTTAACCCGCACCACGATCCAGTTACAAGAGCGGGGCGGCAGGAAACACCCCCGGCAAGAAGCAGGATGCTGGCCACCAGCCTGGTGAGCTCCACCAGCCCCACGCAGGGCCAGGCCGTGGCCGGAGGCACGGGCGGGGAGGAGTCTCGTCTCCCCCTGCAAGACGCCACACTCCGGGTGCGGGGAAAAGCCACAGCAGCTGGGTCGCTTTCCCAAGAGCACAAGAGTCAGCTCAGTTTGCACATATACACAACACCAAAAACACCAAAAACAACAATTCAGCATCATTCTGCAGCATGGCAATATTTTTTTCCTAAGGTACTCACACACTCCATGTTTAATGGGATAACAGGAAAAAAATGTATTAATAGATGCCTGTTTCTGGTACATTGGAAATACCATCAAAAAAGGCAACCTGCAACAATTCTGCTTGTTCATGGAATTGCCAGGGACACAGGCTGGGAGAAGGGGGCAGGACCTACCCAAGAAACCACCTATTTCAAGAATTTTATGGTTTTGATTTTTCACCTGAGAAGTGCCATACTGAAAAATTACCCCAAAATGTGATACTGGTTACAATTTCCATATTTTTGATGTGTTCAAAGCAGGAGCAGCATTACACTTCTCCCAAGAAGTAAAATGGAGCAAATAACTCATGACACAGAGTCATTTTCAGCAACTGTTAAATCTTTTACATGAGGACAATCCATCTCACAAAGCAGAAGAAAAAAGCCCCACTCATGAAAGCTTCCTTGCCTTGAAAATCAAGGCAGGAATCGAAGCCACTCTCTGCACCACAAGCCTCCTCAGCAGTGGAAAATGAGCTTGGGCAGACGGGATCCAACGGCAGGTTCCCTTCAGCACAAACAGACTCTTTCCCAGTCCTGAGCAGGGTCCAGGTAGCCCAGCTCTCAAGGATCACTGCAGGTTTTGCTATCAACAGCCAGGCCCCGCAGCACCTCTCAATTCATCCCTTCCTCTTCTTCACGTGTTCTTCCTCCTTCCTACCTCCTCCAACCTCATGCCGACTTCCTTCTCTTTACGGACACCCTAACTCCGATGCCCCCTCCAAGCCACAACCACTCCTGCTCCAGCCTCCACAAAACAGGATCCTCAACCCATTTTCGTACAACAAATCCCAGCTCATCAACCCTGCCCTGATTCGGCATGCCCACCTAGGATGCAGTTGCGATCTCCCACAGCAGGCAGGAATGCAGCGAGCCCGACCATCACCTGTGCCAGGATTAACAACACACCAACCATCAATGCTGATCACAACCCATGTCACACATTAACCATGAACACCGAGGAGGACCCGTGTCACACACCAACCGTCAATGCTGACCATGACCCCCGTCACACACTCACCATCAACACTGATGATGATCCACGTCGAAGAGCCAACGCTTGCGAGGAGGAGCTGCCCTGGCAGCTTGGGGAAGTGTCTGCCCACAGGCAGAGCCACCCACCACTGCACACTGCCCTCACACAGGACAGTAGCACCAGAGCTGGGGACCTTCTGATGAAGGTGCTACTGGCTGCTTTCCGAGCGGTTCTACAGTCAGCAGAGGTGGTTCCAGCAGCAGCACTCCTGCTGATGCTCACGTAGCATCACAGAGCACAGTTTCTTGCACAGCAGAGCTCACTAGCCTCTCAGGACTAAAGATTTCTAATACAGGTCCAAATATTCTTCCAACCAGTATCTAAGGATGGATCCATGGAATTCAGGACAAGCTTTTATGGAAATAAGCAGCCTAGCCTGGATTTAGTAGGTGGCAATATCCAGTTCCAAAATCCGAACCTCACGCTTGCCAACTACAGAAGGGCAAAGAGCGCATCCAGCGCTTCCTGAGCTTTCCTCCCAGCATTTTGGGGCTCAGCAGCTACGTGCGCTTAAAAGCTCGGATGCATTTTCCAAACTTCTCCAGTTGCTTCTGGAATCAATGCAACTTCAGGTGTTATAAGGGTCTCCAAAAATGACTCCCACAGCTCAATTAGTGTGAACAACTTCCTTCCCTCTTTATTTCTTTGAGGAGCCCCTAAATCCTGTACAAAACAAAACAACTTTCCACGTTCTCCATGCCACTGATGACTGAGAGCCTATAGACCTCAGACACCCTTTCCTAGACTTAAAGAGTCAATAGATTTGTGTTACTTACATGGACCCTTTTCCTTACATGGTCTTAACCATTCTTGTTCCTTCTCTGAGCTGCTTTATTCTCCTAGAGACCAGGGAGAGGTGGAAAGAGGGCAAGGGAGACAACAGAAGTTCAACGTGCACACAACAAAACTACATAGTAGCAAACGGTGTTTTCTGTTCTATTTTCCATTCCTGGTAGGTGATTTGATTTCTATTTCTCACAAACCAATGCCGCTGCCTAAAAACTGAAGCCAACAGCTTTTCATAGCACCATTACAGACCCTATCATCAAAAGTTTCACTTTCTTGTAACAGAGTTTATCTTTTCCTAACTTAAAGTCTATTACTATTATTATTTTAAATGTAGCAAGCATAAGGATTCTAATTTCCAGCAGTCAAGTTGTCAGGAGTGTTTAAATGGCAGATACTGTCTCCTTTAACCACAGCGTTTCTCCTGGCCATCCCCATAACTGCAGTTCACCTTGACGCAAGAACACCCACAAGAATCAGGAGAGTGGTCAAACACAGGAACTCTGTGATCTAACAGGAACACATGACATAGTTCAGTCGAGTGAAAATAGAGATAATAAATGGAGGTTTTAATGCTCATATGCTAACAGGGAACTGGCAGAGCCCGAGCAGTGGAGCAAGGGCAGGCAGCAAATATGAATCAAGCTTTTAAAAACCCTCGAAGGAGAGAAGAGAAGGAATTTGGATAATTAGAGAGCAGTAAAGCAAATGCCACGGCCAGGAACATTGATAAAGGATGTCATAAAGAACTGCAAGGTTTTATGTGAACATGAAAATGGAAAAGAAAGAACTAATGTTTCAAAAATTCATCATCACCTTTTGGAGCAACCATCAGCAAACACAGCACAGTCCAGTTAACACAGTAACCTGCAGACCCACTGGGAGGGAACCTCACCAAGGGCTGTCCCCGCCTTAAGCAAAGGCATCAGGCCATGAAGGAGTCCTCTACAAAACTCAGAACTAGCTCAGGAATTAAGAAACAACAGGTGCCCTGACAAACAGCTGATTTTCAGCATGAAGTAATTGCTAGAAATACCTCTTTTGTATTAAGAGTAGCACCACCAACACGACTCACATCTGATTTCTGAAAGGGACTGCAGAGGCAGAAGCTTCATATCCTCAACAAAGCTCACAGCAGTCAAAGCTCACAGCAAATGGCTACAGCTGGAGCTGCTGAAGGAGCACACCTTAAAATAAGAGGTGAAATCCAGGACCAACCCTGGATGCAAAAACCAAACCTCAGGCCAAAAGACAGGGAAAACCCCACTCAATTACACATCTAGAAAAATAAGCTCTGAATTAGCTATTCCTGCTGACAAGCAAAGGAGAGTCAACCAGCAGCTTCACATCAACGATTTGTCAAGACAAGAAACCCATGAGACCATTAGAAAGAACTAGAGAAGACAGAGATGACAAGGTTTTCCCTCGAGATAAACCTTTTATTATTTCCATTTCCTCCATAGCTTAAATACAGTTCAGGTCCACCTGCCTCAAGAAGGCCCAGCAGAAGAAGAAAGGGCACAAAGAGGGTCACTGGTTAAACCGACTAGACTGACGCAATGGCCGTCGCACAAGGAGAGAGCGATCTTGGAAAGAGGACATGGGATGAAGGGAGGGAAGCAGACGAGGCACAGACAGCACGGAGAAGGTCTCTAACAAAAAGGCAAAGAGCTCATGCTCATCGCCATGAGCTGCAGCAGCAGAGCCCACCAAAGGAGGCAGGTTTCCATGGAACTCATTGCCACTGGACGCTGTGCAGGTCCGAAAGGCACAGAAGAGCTGCAGAAAGCTGTCAAGTACTTAAAAGCACTGCGATATAGATGCTCTCCCTGACCCTTCTAGAAGCTCCTCGGCTGTGGTCTCTGCAAGAAGCTGGGAAGATTCAGCAGAAAAAGCATCAAAGCTCATTCACACACTTCCTTACACCTTTCCTCAAAGCATCCCTTACCATTAGCTCACAGGATAACAAACCGAATAGACTGTTCACCTGAAGCCACTCGGTCATCCCTCACTCTTCACAAAATGCAAAGTTATTCCCTCTTTTTTATTAAAAAAAAAAAAAAAAAAAAAAAAAGCTATCTAAAGCCCAGTGAGGCAGAAGAAGTTTCTCTCAGCAGCGGGCCTTTCTTCCCGCACTCCCCAGGCTGCACACATCCAGCCCCCACCCGGGCTCCAGTGTGCCAGCGCCGCGGGATGCACAAGCAGCGCTCAAGGACTGAACCCCGGTGTCCTGGGCGGGGTGGGACCAGCACCTGGACAAGCAGCAGGATCTCTCCGTGCCGGATTCCGCGAGCAGCGCACGAGCTTATCCTGCCGAGGCCAGGGAACTGCACCCCCTGTCCCAGGGGGACAGCCCGAACTCAACGCTGTCCATACACGAGCTCCCATTCCTGCCCCTGGGCCTCCGGCACGGCGCCGGGGGCAGCAGAGCTGCGCAGCCACAGAGAGCTGCTCCGGTTATTCCCCATAAGGGGGGCTCTGGTAACCCGAACGTCACCAAAAACCAGAGACACTTGAGAAATACTGACCTGGCCTAAAACTCACACGGCTTCAAAAGTAGCTAGTCACGATTTTTAGTTTTAAATAACGACCAGGCAGAAAGCAAGGAGAAACAGTTCCAGGTGGCTACACTGCATGTTAAAGTCGTGGCCCAGCACCCCCACGACCCTGTTCTCCGGCGAACGTTTCCTGTGGCCTATTAATGTGGGGTGCTTCTCATTTAATAATCTCTGTGATTTAAGTGGCTGTACAATCATTCTCAAGCTAGAGGAACAAGGTATGGATTCTTACACTGCCCTGTTTGCACACACAGCTGATGCTCATGGGACTTCTGCGGGAGGCTCC
Source organism: Nothoprocta pentlandii (assembly GCA_013398315.1). Taxonomy (NCBI): domain Eukaryota; kingdom Metazoa; phylum Chordata; class Aves; order Tinamiformes; family Tinamidae; genus Nothoprocta; species Nothoprocta pentlandii. The sequence goes on from VZSG01000697.1 coordinate 261,125, forward strand.
GGCTTTTCTCAGGCAGGGTCACATCCAAGTCAAATAGAGCAAGTTAAGCGGGAGGCTGCAGAGCAACCGAAATCCCCGGGGGCAGGTGGAGGGGAGGGCAGCGCTTCAAACTGAAACTGTCATTAAGGTAACACTCTAGGAAGAAAGGAGAGCAACAGAATCCCCTGAAACTACATCACCCTCCCAAAGGGAATCCTCATGGAAATCCCCTCGCAGGTGGAAATGGCCGAAAGGCTCCCACACTCACCCCAACTCCGGGACAAGCCAAAGGAAGGGCAGGAGAGAGCCTTTTTAGAAGATCTCCATTACAGCAACCCCGGCTGAAACAAAACCAAATCAGAAATGGTGAAACTCTAGCGGAGATGCCCATGTGACTGATACCAATGGGTCACACGGACCTCATCCTTTAGCTGTGAGGTTCAAATAGACACCTGGTCTCTCCAGAGCTGCACTGCAAAAGAGACGATGCGTTTAATGCACAGGAAATGCCAATGCAGAGCAAGATCTGTGACAGAAGAGACTGCACATTAAAACACGGCAACCAGGCGGGTGACTTTCGAGAGCCAGTGCAGCACGAGGGGACCGGGCGCCCTGCACCCCAGCAGGACCCGCTGAGCGCCCCGCCATGCCCAGCGCCACGTCCTCCCCCTTCCTCGCCTCTAGAGCCTGCCGGGAAGCAACCCAGCTACAAAAGAGGCAGAAGCTTCTCTGCCTGTCTAAACTTTGCCAAAAACACAGCCTAAAACTTAAAAACGAGAGGTAACCAGTTACTACGTTGCCATGCATTTAAAGGCCTGGCGTCAACAGTGTCTCAAACAGCGGTTAAACCGATGGGAGTAAAAGCAAGGTCTTCTCCCTTGGGAATGCCTGGCAAGCAGCAGGAGCGCCCTGCAGCCGCCGGGAGACTGGGTCCCCCACAGCGTCACTCAATCCACAGGAGGCCGGCAGCACCGCAGAGCTGCACAGGGACACAACCTTACAGCAAGATTTGCTGCTCCGTAAATAAAACAGCCAGGAGCTATCAATTCCTATTATTCGGGAGCATAAAAACTTCTGTACGCGGTTCCTGGTTTATTCCATGGACCTGGAACAGTGATGACATTACTAATTTTCTGAGCATATCTTATACATCTCTTCTAAATCTATTTTTTTCCTCCTGAAGGTCACTGTGCTTCCTCCTCTTCCCCATTAGCAACAAATGTTTGAAAACGCTGACAGCTTTTCCAAGTCCCACAGTTTCCTCTTATGAGAAACAAATGACACCAGATGCTGCAAACAGAAAGAAACGCAATGACAAGAAGCTATAATGGAAGAAAATATGCAGTTCTAAAAGTAGGTTGAACAGCTAAGCAAGTCTTTCCAACAGCATGTTCTAGAAACGTCGAGTAAATAAAGATGCGATTCCAGCAAAGTGAAATTGCTTAAAAATCTCTAGCCGTGTTTCAAAAGGCCAGTCATTAGAGCAGGCATCAAGTCGATTCTGCTTCAGGGGAGAGAAAAAAACAATTAAATATGTAAAAAGTTTAAGCACCTTCAGAGCTGAAAAAAAAGGGGTTATACGCACTGCAAGAAGGAGAACTGAAAGGTATCAAATAAGCCACAAAAATCTCTCGGCAGTGACACGGGGGTCTGAAAGCAAACCTGCAGAGTTTACAAAACACCGCCCCTGCTGATTAAGAGCACTTCTCACTTGCTTTTATGAACAGAGCGACAACACAGATTTTGCCCAACGAGGAAGCCCCGTTGCAGTGGTTTCCCAGAAGCTCTGGCACGTGCCCTGGAGCAGCCGCCGCGCTGGGCGCTGCCCCATGGCACCAGGGGGGCACACGCGCCGCGGGGCAGCCCTCAGCACAGCCTGGGGAGCCGCTGCCCCAGCACCGAGCGGCAGCTCCCGCCGCACCGGCATTCAACCGGAGCAAGGGCACCTGAAGACTCCTCTTTTGGACTACAAAGTCTCCACGTTCTGAAGAAGGCAAAACAAATCAATCAAAATGAAGAAGTGATTTTTCAGTATTAAACTGTTGCAAACAAGCCTCGACGTACCTCACCTCAAGCACTGCCACAGTTGCCTGAGTGTAGACGCTGCCATGAAAGTAAAACACTTTCACTTGGGTAGTTTTATCTAGTGAAAACTATTAAACTCAGCAGGCTCTGGTGAGGCCACACCTCGAGTATTGGGGGCAGTTCTGGGCTCCCCAGGACAAGAGGGACGTGGAGCAACAAAGATGATTAAGGGACTGGAACATCTCTTGTATGCGGAGACTGAGCGAGTTGGGCCCTGTTTAGCCTGGAGAAGAGAAGGTTGAAAGGGAATCTGATCAACATGTACAAATACCTGAAGGGAGAATGTAGGGAGGAAGGGGCCAAACTCTTCTCAGTGGTGGCCAGTAACAAGACAAGGAGCACTGAGTGTAAGTTGAAGCACAGGCAGTTCCATCTCCATGTGAGGAGGAACTTCTTCCCTGTGACGGTGGCAGAGCCCTGGCACAGGCTGCCCAGGGAGGCTGTGGAGTCTCCTTCTCTGGAGGTCTCCAAACCCGCCTGGATGCCGCCCTGTGTCCCGTGCTCTGGGTGTCCCTGCTGGAGGAGGGGGGTTGGACTAGATGATCTCTAGAGGTCCCTTCCAACCTCTGTCATTTTATTTTCAAGCTTCTCTTCTCCAGGGAAAACAGGCCCAACTCACTCAGTATCTCCTCGTATGAGAGATGCTCCATTCCCTTCATTGTCTTGGTTGCTCTCCACTGGACCCTCTCTAGAAGCTCCACAAAATAAAATATAAAACATAAAATAAAATATAAAACTAAATTAAAAATAAAATTGAGGGTTCAAGTTTGTCACTCAGCTCCCAAGAGCCGTACTGCAGACACAGGGGGCTGCTGGGCTGACAGGCAGGCACCCCGAGCCAGCAGCACCCTGAGCCCCAAGCAGGAGCCGCAGAGTGCCCCAGCTCCAGCTGAGTGCCCAGCTCCATCGGGGCCTGCCCAGCCCTCGAGGGGGGACCCGGGCCCATCCCGCTCGCTGCCTCGGGCCCAGCCCCTGCTGCTTCCCCCGCAGGAGAGAGGTCAGGGCCTCAGCAGCACCAGGGACCAGAAGCGGAGCGGAGGAAAGCTCGCTCTGCAATGAACACGGGCTTAGGGTGGTTCCAACCCTAAAGCACTTGCACGACACTAACACCCAGCTGTTTTTAAGCCAGTCAACAGAAGAACAATCCATACGCATCCGGGCACGGCAGGCTCAGAGCTTTGGAGGGTCCCAGTTAGAAAGAGTGGATTGCAGCACTGGCGTTTTCCAACAACTTGCTTCCCTGTTCTCTCATTTCTGTCTCACAGAATAATTTCCTGAAATATAGCGGTTTTGGACCACTCTAATGGCATTTTCTTTTTTTTTTTTTTTTCCCCATTTGCTGACAACAGCTATAAATAAAATTGCAATCATTTATTTAATCCTGAATGATATATACTGACAGTTGAAAATGAGATGCTCACTTCTGGCAAGAAGATTTAAAAAAAAAAAAAAAAAAAAAAAAGATAAACCACCTTAATAAGCAAGCACAGAGAAGGGAGAGACCCCCAAGCTGAGAGGCCCCTTGGAGGGAGCAGTGCCCTCTCGGCCAGCTGATTAACTTCGCCCACACAGAGCACCCAGATGGGTCAATTCAGCTATCAGCAGTATCAAGGGCAGCTAATTGCAGCGGCTTTGCGGCTCACAATGAGGAACTGCTCCTGCCCTTTCCTTGCCAAGTACCTGCAATGCCCTGAGCTACCTCTACAGGGAAGTTATCTCTGGTAAAAAGGGTCAGGAACAACTGGCCTGAGGCAAGGGGTGTGAAAACACCTTTTCTTGTAATTTACTTTGCTAACAAGCCTGCAGGGTAAATGGATTGAAATGGCCCACTCTAATAATGATTAGATTGGAACAGATTAATATCCTGTTTCCTGTATGTATTCAAGCACTTTCCTAAGCACTGAGTATCAGTCTTGCCAACAGCTCCCATTCAAATAGCTAAGGGGGAGTTTAGAGCATCCCCATGCACTTCTATGGACAAACATGAAAGTGAAGAGCCCGAAGATGCCACAGAGAACTGACCACCTTGAGCCTTCCACATGGAGGCTGCTTTCAGACGGATACAGAAATCAGAGATGTGCACATTTTAAAGGCATTCCAGGTAGCAAAGAAACATAGAGAACACACAAGAAAAAGTACGTGTCTCCACGTGTTTCGTACGTAAAAGCAGTTATTTAATAAACAACGGGAGAAATATTTGTGTCTGCCTATTTGAACCCAATTGCTTTTGGGTACCATTCGTGAAGCATTTTTAGAATCAGGAGTTGTCCTTCCTCAAATCCTATAGTTCTGCACCGAGTGGACAAGCTGTGGGGCAGAGGCAGAGGGGGGGGAATTCTCTCCTCCCTGCCAGCTCCGGTGCCTTCGCTTTGTGCTGATCAAGCTGAAAACATCTCTAGGGGAGGCCAAGAGGTCGGTCCGTCCAGTTTTACATATTTTAGGTTGGGGCAGTTTCCCTGCTGTTTCCCACACGTGGCCCACAAACGCTGGTGCTGGCACAAGAGGCGGCATCTTTAGGGAGGCACAGGCAGCAGCAATGTCCTCAACCAGCATCACCAGGTACTTCCAAAGGCCTGAGCACAGCTTAGCAGCACCCAGGAGCCACCACAGAGCCGAGCAGCACCGCGAGGAAACTGCTGCCCCAGCCCAGGAGGCCCTGTCGCCTCCCTCCCACACTGCCACCCTCGCAGACACCCCAGGGCTGCGCTCCTCAACGGGAGCAGGCGGCGGGACAGCGTCTGGAGCAACGTTCAAGCTCCTCTCGGCGACACCTGGAGCCTGTCCTTAAAAAAAGCAAAGCTGCAGGAGGGCCTTCGGTACGGAAATGAGATTCCTGCCTGGAAAAAAATCTGAGCACGTTTCAATTGCCCTAAAAACTGCCAGCTATGAAATCATTCATCTCCCACCCTGCAAACCACAGACGCCACTGAAAGCCACTTCCCCCTTCTTTCCTCAGGGGGCAGCAGGGAGGGGAAAGGAGGAAGGGGCATTTGATTAAGAGCAGGGCTCAGGGCTGCTTTGCAGCAGCAGTAAACCCAAGAGAAGGACAGGGACTGGCCTGGCTGCTCTTGTGGACTCTTCCAGGTCACGCTTCCCTAACACGCCCATTACAATGCAGCCTGCTCCTGAGAAACCAGAGGGGACACTACGTGCAGAAGCCTGATCACAGAGCAATTTCACTGCATATTTAATATGTGTATATATATAAATATATATATATGTATAAACTGCTTTTAGGTGTATCAGAAGCACATTCCCAGACATCACCCCAGCTCCCCTTATGAAAACCCCTCTAATGCCTCTCTCCTCTAGGAAAATCAGTGAGAGGGAGTGGACAGAAAAGGAAATAGCAAAAGACAAAAAGAAACACCTACCGCGGTAAGATTTTTGAAGGGCCCCTTCACAAACAGAAAGCATGAGCCAGTAAGGGGCATATTTGATAGTACTGCCTTTCTTCTGTTTCTTTTCCGTCCTTGTTTCAGCTCCCCTATTCCATCTTGTCCCGCACAGGGCAGGTGAAACAAGCAGCACTAAGCATCTGTACCACAGCAGAGGCCCCGCTCGATTTTTAGTGTTTCATTTCTAAATGAGACTCAAAAGCAGCGGCTCCGGCTGTTGCTAAACACTCCATCCAAAGAACGGCTTGTTTGCAGCACGCAGCCTGAGGGGCCCCGCGCTGCAGGTTTCCCTGTTACCTGGGACCCCTCAGGATACCTGGGAAGCTGCAAGGATCCGCCTCCCGCCCACGCCGACTCCTTGTTCCTGCTCTCAGGAACACTGACATGCGCCATGGCCTCTGTGAAACGCCTGAACACACCCGGCTACAACCACAGGCAGCTCTCAAGCTGAAATGCACAGGACCTATAGGCGCCTGGACATGCAGGTGAACACAGGAAGAGGAGATTCCCACTCCTCAAGGGAAAAAAAAAAAAAAAAAAGAGAGAGAGGGGGAGAGAGAGAGAGAGAGAGAGAGAGAGAGAGAGAAAGGCTCCACCAAACACTGAATGTGCCTTTTCCTTGAAACCAAAGCAAGCGAGGAGCAGGGAGCTTCTTTCCTCTCATCTAAACCACGTTCCAAAAACGCAGCGGTCTCTCAGCACCAGAGCGCGCATCGCCCTTCCCACACGTGCCACGCTTGCCTGCGAGCAGAAGGCAGGAGCGGCTGCAGAGCTGGAAACATTTCGGAAATCAGAGCAGGGCGTGCAAGAGCTAGGCCTGACACTGCAGCATCTTCACAGCACCTAAGTGTCCTTCAAGGCGCAGGTGAGCGCAGCCGAGACCGCAGCGCGCGTCGAAACCAGCAGGCAGCCTCGGGGCGCTCCCCTCGCGGCCGCAGCGTCCGGGTCTTGGTAACCTGCACGGACCTGCTCCGCTGGGCCTCTTCCCTTAGCACACAGGTCCCAGAAACGCCAGCACCACCACCTGCTATGCTGCACAAAGCTACAGCAATCAGGACCTTCGGATCCTGATTGCTGGGGATCTTCCTGTGCATCTTAAAAATACACGGGGCTGTGTCCCCGTTAGATGTGCATGCATGCACATTTTCTTCGCACAGAATAGCAATATAACAATCTACACAAAAGCAGATTTTTTTGTCCCTGCTCTGTCATACATACACAGGCTTGGGAAACTCAGGTGACGCCCAGTAGCGAGGTAACTGTGTAGTGAGAGCGTGCAAGCTTGAACTGCATCTCCATCTTCATACACTTTGCCCCCCAAGTTGCTCACACATCTTCAAGAGCATTTACCTGAAGCAAGAGGAAACACCCGGGCAATCTGTAGGGGCCCTTCCCAGGAGCCCTCCCCAAGGGCCCAGTGCAGCCTCCTGACGTGGCCCAGTCAGGCGCCCAGCGCAGCGTCCTGACGCAGCAGACAGAGCACTGCCCTCCATGGGGAGCTGCCCCACGTCTCCCCCTCTCTCCTGATGTTATCGATAACCTCAAACTTCCCCCTAGAAAGATTAGCTCCTCTTCTACCACAGGAAACACTGCACCTTTTCTTGTGAAAACAACTTGCTGTATTTGAGCCTAAGATCACCTTATGCTAAAAGCTTCAGTGCTTTCCAGATGAACACGGCAATCCACTTCATAATTGCTGCACGAGGTTTCATTTGGATGTTAAGGATAAAAATGAGCACCACAAGCTTGCACAAAGACCCTTCCCACACCCCAGAGCAAAGGCCTCAGCAGGTGCAAAACTCTCCTGAGCTGATCTGTGCTAGACTATATGCAGTGAAGAAGCCCAGTGTAGCACACAGAATGGCTGAGGTTGGAAGGGACCTCTAGAGATCATCTAGTCCAACCCCCCCGTTCCAGCAGGGACATCCAGAGCATGGGGCACAGGGTGGTTTGACACTAGCAAGGAGAATCACCCTCCTTTTTAACAAAAGCCAGGGCACGCACTCCAGCAGCGACAGCAAAGCAGAACACTGCTAGTGATGCAACACGCCGGACAGAGCCACAAAAATAAATTCTCATGGCAAGAGAAGGAAGGTGCAAGTGAGCAGCATTGGGATCTGGAATGCTGTGGTGCTCTTCCTTGCTCTAGATGGTGGTTTTACAGAACAAAGCAAACACAGTTTATGATATTCCCACTCCTCCCAGTCCAACACAGCATGCCCCTGCCTTGCCACACGTCCCCTCTTTGTTAATCCAAAATGTGCTACCAGAGCCTTAGGATCCCTCAGGTCTGGCTGTGCTTCACTATGTTTCATGCTGGGCTAGAAAGGGAAGAATAGAGAGACCGGTGAGCAACGTTTTCAGAACTCTTAGATTAACACATTGGGAAGGAGACAGAAATAGAAGGGGGAATAGAGTGCTTACACATGGATCTCAGCAAAACAGAAAAAAAAAAAAAACCTGTTTCATCTTTAAATGATTCTGTTTTAATAACAAAATGAAAATTGTACAAAGAATGTGTGCATCTTTAATACAAGATTTCAGAAGCCCTTGCCCACTGCCCATCAATGGGTCCTTGCCCACTGAACTTCACACCAAATAGCTGCTTGCCACGGAGAACTTAAAAAAATAATAAAAGGCACAATCTCCCAGGCAAGGAGGACAACACGAGTCTGCAAGCAGCCTTCATAACCTCTCCCCCAATAATCTCTTATTAAAGACGCACAAATTCTTTCCAATATTTACCAATGAGATAACGTGTGTTTTACAAGCAATAGACGGTAACTTCAAAATCTGACAGAGCATCGCAAAGGCTTCAGCCAAGGCATTTGGCAGCACATACCCTACGTGCAAGGAATATTCTGCCAGAATAAAACCGAGACGCAAACCTAACAAGAAAACCCTGGGTGAGTAAGACAGTGGTCTGAACAAACCGCAGGAGTGTGGATGCATGATCAGATTCCTACTGTATAATCAAAACATGGCCTAATGCTCCTCGACACCAGGATCCCAGCAGCCCTTCCCAGCTCTTCAGCAGCAGCCGGGTCCGTCCCGGCCACAGCCCAGCTCAACACCTTCCTCACAGAGCGGAGCCTTCAAAGCCTGACTGCAGTGCCAGCTTCCCAAGGCCGCTCCAGTTCCCACAGGGAAGCATGCGAGGCCCCAGGGGGAAGGAGCAGCAGCAGCACGGTCGGATCACGCAGCACGGCCGGATCAAGCGGCACAGTCAGGATGGGCGCAGAAGGAAGCAGACGGCCACCGGGGAGCTTGCTGCTGCACATCAGCTGGCTAGCAGAGAGACACTTTTCCCTTACAAACCCTTTCCCCTAGGCCAGAGGCTTATCATAGACTCACCTGAATATCCTGATACAATCCACAGCTCTCCAGAGTTCATTTCTCCAATTGCATGTCCTGTTCTGAACCTTAAAGGCAAATCCTTCTTGTAGAAGGAATTACCAGTGGAAACACCAGACCCTCTTGGACAAAACTTAGGTTTACTTCATTTGTTCTTCCATTCATTTATTCTAAAAATAAAATCCTGGTTTTGGCACTGTTACCTATCAAATAAGACCAGGTTGAGCTGGACAGGCAAGTGCATCTTTGACAGGCACAGAAAAGGCTCTTAAAAAAAGGCTCTAAAAGCTATGGCTTGCCTGTCTCTTTCCACTTAGCAACTGCTGCTCTATGATGCCTCTCACCAACCAGTATAATAGTCAAAGATATGAAATACAACCCATTAGATGTTTGAACCAAGAAGGCAATAATCAAGTGTTTGGGAAGAGAGGGCACTGCTGCAAGACATGAGCCACGCAATTTGGTCAAGCTGGACTGCGGCTACCGTTGGCGGCGCGCGGCAAGCGTTGTGTCTTTGGACAAGGGACACCGCTCTGGCGCTGCCTTCTCTCATTAACCCTGCACTTAACTGCTGCCTCGCAGACTCTCTGCTGCTGAATGGGACACAGATCTCTCCCGTGCTGCTTTCTGTGAGCCTTCGAGCTGCTCTGGTCCATGATGAGGAAAGACTGCATGTATTCCTGGAGCCTTTTAAAGAGCACACACCTGCAGCAACATGACACAAGTACAATAAAATCCCTTTAGCCAAGTTTATCAGGGCTCACACAGGGACAAATGTTATGTGACCATCATCTTCTGAGCCTGTGTCTTCTGCCAGACTTGTGTGAAGGATGCTGCCCTTCTGCAGCGAGTCCCGTATCCACTAGCTGTGCTTAGCCATGTTCTCCTGGAACAGGAGTCACCACATACAATGATTACATTGTGGGTTCTCTCCAGGGAGCTGTTCTGGTAAATAGGTCATTCTTCTTAGGAAAGAGTATATTTAAATGCTTTTCTACCCAACGATAAAACTGTATTAATTAGCACTGTGTGGGAAAAGAGCCTTAAAGCAAGTTAAGACATATTTGCTATATGCTGCTCTCATCTTAAAAAAAAAAAAAAGCAGTAAGATAAGAATTTATAATATAGGCCCCTATTTTACAGTCTCTTCTACCCACACAGAGACTCTTAACATGTACTGAAGCTTCAAAGAAATCTACCTTACACCGCAATCATGATAAGCTGCCACCGACCATGTCCACGGGGGGAAACCATTTTGGAGTCGCAGACTCGCTCCCTGGCCGAGATCTTCGGTGCATTTTCCTACAGATGGATCCCAAATACTTGTGTATGGGAAATCTTTATGAAAATGAATAGAAGATTGTTCTGCAAATGTTAGTTCTTGAAGCTTCTTTTGCATTACCCTCCCAAACTTTAGCTTACACAGAATCGCTGCGAGCTCCAAATTAAGCACTGGTGGAAAAAAGGACCCATCTGTTTCCTTGAAAAAATAGCAATCGTTCTAGTTAGGATTTGACACATCCTTTCGGAGCAGGTTTTCTTTCTAACCCCTCAGATTCATTGAGAGGTGAGAGAAGGAAAATAAGAACAACCTTGGGAGATCTAACACAAACCTACAAAGTCCCTCATCTCTGATCCTTATATCTAGGGTAGCAGGACAGCAGTCCTCTACTGTCCTCTAATAAATAGATGCCATAAAAACAAATTGCTGCTGCTCATCCACTTCCCACGAACCTGGACATTTATTAACTCTTCAGACATGCTACAACACCGGCTCCAAAGCTGAAGCCACACAGGACACAAGGAGGCCAGTAAGGCCAGGAGCTACTGCAAACTGTTGCAAAAAGATGGTTCTACCATTCTCATGACCAGCTCAGAGCAGGCAACAAACAGCATTTGTGCAAAACTGACCCAGTGCTGTGTTTTGAACCTCACTCCCAGAATCACACAGAGACAAACCTGACAACACACAACCAAGACTCAGTGCGAGGCTCAAGAGCTACCCAGCTCAGAAGCACCACATTCCCAAAGAACGCGGTCTCACTTCCCCGCACTGCTCTCTAGCTTCCGCTGCCAGCTCCGTTATCCCAACGCTGCTGCTATTCAGGATACCACACACACATACACCACCACATAACGTCCAATACAGACGCTCACCATGAACTCTTCCTTCTCCGTGCTCCGCAGAAAACCACTCCACCGTTCTCCAAGACGCTCTCTGCTCACTGACAAAGCGGCGAGCGGTCTTCAAAGGAGGAAAGGCTCTTCCTAAACCCGAGCGCAAGCAGGGAAGCATCCGGCAGCCGCCGCACGGGGCGGCCATGGCAGCTCCCCAATTCCCACAGGGAACGAGGCCGAGTTCCATGGGGCTGACTCACACCTTGCTGCAGGAGATGGGAGAAAGAGCCTGGAATAAGCAGAAGGCTGGGAGGCCCCTGCCAACTCCTCGCTTGCTGGATCTGGGCTGCCATTCCTCTCGTTTTTGGACGCAGCTAGGGGAAGGTGGAAAAATAATGAGAAAACAACAGGGAAGAGCCAACACGTAAGCACAAGCAAGGCTGGCAAGGCACAGGCGAGAGGCTCCATAAGCCCCAGCATTTGTGTGCACCCTCCGCCAGGCTCTCGGCTCTGCTGGTGGCTGGGCAGCAATTCCTGTTGCAACACGCTGAGCTGGAAGCGGCTGCAGCCGGTTACCTGCACGCAAGGAAGGAGTTTCCGGCAGCCCTGCTGAGAAGCCCCCCAGGCCAGGTCAGCAATTTGGCTGTGCCCAAAAATACCCAGGTTCTGAGAGCAAGACAAAAAATATACCTTCTTTATTGTTCTTTATTGTTCTTTTTTCCCCGTCTTCACTCTCCTGTTACCCTAAGCAAAAGGGCTCACAAAAGCCTCCTGCTACTACAAAGGAGAGGACAAGCTAGAAGCTTTTGCAAAGCGTGACTACTCTGAGATGATAAATGAAAAAAAAAAAAAAAAAAAAAAA
>VZSG01000697.1:274435-286654 GCA_013398315.1 Nothoprocta pentlandii
CCGGGAGGTGCGCGGAAAGGGCCCAACGCGGCCTCAAATGCGGCCCGCGCGAGGGGAGGCGGCCGCAGCCCCGCCTGGTGCCCCGGGAAGCGGCCCCCGGCGCCCCGAGCTGCCCGGCCGAGGGGAAAGGAGGAAAATACACGCGTATCTCTATGGCAGAGGTATAGGTAGTACCCCTGTGATATATGTATATGTAATACCCCTTCATAACGGAATTAAGGGAAAAGAAGCAGCGTGGGTGTCCTTGCCTCTTGTGCTGTGCGTGCACCGACCTCATTTCACACCTCAGCGTCGCTATTAGAAAGAAAATAGCATATATATATATATACATACACACACATATATATATAAAAAACTAAATCTCAACAATTCCAAGAAGAGCTCAGTGGAGGAAGGCCCGTGCTCAGGGTCAGCTCTAAGGCCTCGTATCCATCATTTTCCGCTGGGGTCTGGCCTGCCATCCTGCTGCGGCCGCTCGGCAGCCCCGAGCGCAGGCAGGGCCCTGCAGAGGGGCAGCCGCGGGCGACGGGGCTCGCGGGCGTCTGGCCGCGGCGCCCACGCTCACGCTGACCTGCGCTTCCGCCCCTGTCCTTAGGATGCAGAGCTCTGCCCAGGGCAACACAGATCTCTCTGAACGGGACACACAGCTCCGGACACACAGACCCGGACACACAGATCTGATTGAACGGGAAAGCCGGGTGCGAAATGCCCTGGAAGTGGCTGCACGTTCAGGTGGTGATGCAGGACATGGGGCCCTGTGACTACACATCACACCGGGAAGGATCTGAAACACCCACGTGTGTCAGGACTACGTGCGGTCACAACCGTTGCACATGTCCCTCGGCCTTGGAAATTAGCACTCCTGTTAAATGCTCCATCAAGCTGAGACCACAACAGTGCTGTCCATGCAATATCGGGAATACTTCTGACCTCGCAGTACCACAGAAATTAGTAAATACAACAGCATGGCAGAGTGCACCCAGCACAATGAGGTGCCAAACCCAAGGCGGCACCACCACCTAAGCCCAGAACAGAAGGTACCAAGGCTGGTCTCACCACTGGAGAGGGCCACGGAAAACAGCAGCATCTTTAGCTCCGCACCCTGCCACACCAAACAAGCAGGTCAGCCTGAAATGAAGGCCACTGGATCACAACAGGAAGAACTGGCAGCAATATCAGCTGGAGGAGCTTCCTCAAGCGCACATATACACAACTCTTTTTTTTTTTTTTTTTTTTTTTTTTTTTTTTTTTTTTTTTTTTTTGTGGTACTATGAGTTAAAAATAATCATTTTACCATAACAAATACAAGAGTAGTATCAAGGAAGTCCTGCATGATCACATCACCCTGAATGGGTGATACACAATAATGATATACATACACATATACACATACACAATAATGATATAATTGTAATTTATAGTATCTTTTTTTTTTTTCTTATACTGCATGCACAATGCCCTTCCATAATCACCTTTACAGATCATACTTCCACCTTCTCTTACTGAGCTCACCACTTGAATCTTGGTAGTTCTTCTTACTTTATGAAAGCCTCTTCTCACACTGAGAAACCTTAAAACTACTTATAGCCCTCAAACAAAACAACCTCTAAAAAGAACTCACCACAAATCTAGAAATTTATCCTAAAAGAAGCAAACTTACCTCATAACATAATCGAGTATATCACTTTAATAGTCCTTATTCCCAAAGTCCCCAACAAGCAGGGAATTCTATAATTGTAGAAACCCAGATATATGAAAGGCTATCCCAGGAAAGACTGCACAGTACCTGGAAACAGGCCCAAACAACGACAACGAAAGCTACGTAAGGACACCTTGTTATGGGAGGAAAAGAACTTGCAGATAAAGACTAAAGAAGCAACGACCAAAAAACTAAACCTTGAAAAAAATCCCCTTTCATATCTGGAAGTTTAAAACAGGTGCCAAACTCATGTCAGGGAAACTGCAGCCTACCACAACTCTTAATAAATGCATTTTTTTCCCAGTTAAAAATCACCTGCCTCAACAAAACAAAATTAGATTTGGTAAATCTTATAATTCTTTTTTTCTTTCATCTCTCACAAAATGAGGGAAGAAATTTCAGCAGTAAAACAGAGGTCTCTCCGAGCTATGACACACAAACAGGCTACATTTTCTCAGTCCTGTGGGTACAGCGGCATTTTTACCCAACAGGAGATGTACGGGTAAGGAATCTAAAAATACCTGTACATCCTGTTAGAAATTTAAAGAAAAGAGTAATGTATCCACAAAAAAAAAGTTATTTACCTAGGAAATTTTAATATAATTGGCAGTTCATTAATAGGAGCTGTCCTCTTACTGGCCGTAGTCTTACTGACTATCTAGACTATGAGTCTGTATGACTTGTAGGACTAAGATGCCTCAGCATCCAACTGGAACCTCTATGTGCTACAGTAAAACAAATAATAATAATAAAGAGTAACAGTAATTAAAAAAGACCAGAATTCCAGAGGGACGTGACGGATTCTTAATTAGGGACGGAGGCTCCGCAGTGGAATTCAGGGACAAGTGGAAGGCAAAGCACAGAGCTGCAGCGGCTTCACCCACGGAGAGGACGGGCTCTCATTAAGGTTTAGTCCCTCAGGGAGCAGCTCCAGAAATTAGGGCTGGTTCACAAGCACATTTCTATGACCCACTGCAACTCCTCAGAAGCAGAGAGTATTTTTTTGCCATTGAAAAATGGATGGAGGATGATGGAGGGTACAAATAGAGAGGGCCCAGCTAAGTATTGCATCTGGTTTGGTTCGTTTAAATCTACAATTTAATCAACAATATCACATAAATAAAAAGAGCACTACAGAGATAGGTAGCATCAAAAAAGGTACGACACTGGTTTCCTTAGAAAAATAAAAAAAAAAAAAGGCCACCATTATTTCATTGGGCAGGGTACAAATACAAAAACAAAAGAGAGAGAAAAAAAAAGAGACTTCTTCAGCTATAACTATGAAAACTATCTGTTTACTCACATTTATCTGATGGACAGGATGACAAGATGGGTGAAAACTGTGGAGTTTTTGAACTATCTAATGGGATGTGCCACGAAGGCAAAAAGAAGAGGCTGAGTAAGGCGGGGCTGCTCCGTGCAGGGTTTAGGCAGTCACACAGGTTTAGGCAGGCGGCGCAGGCTGAATGTCGGGGCTTCCTGCACTGAGCGCCGGTCCGGGAGGCACCGGGACGCGGTAACCACTGCCCGTAGGGATGTGCTGCAGACACGGAAACGTGGTTTGGTTGAGGTTTGATCCTGATCTCCCTGCACTGTAAAGAGCTTTACAGGAAAAGGGCTCCATTGGGGAACGTGTTGCAGGGACAGGGTGGATTAGTGCGCTGTCCCGCTATCCCAATGCTCATTTATCTCATATCCTGCTGATTTGGACTATAGTCTTCTGCACCGTGTCTGTCACACAAGTGGAAACTTTTTTTTTCTGCTTGTTTTAAAACATCCCATCCCGCAGTATTACTAATCTAATCAGCAAAAATACTACAAATAAATGATATGGCAAAGCCATAGAGATAATCAGAGAACCACCGAATGGCTGAGGTTGGAAGGGACCTGTAGCGATGCCCACGCAGAGCGCGCGGCGCAGGGTGGCAGCCCCGCAGACACCCCCGTGACTCCTGGTTGTCACACTCTCCACTCCAGCAGCCCCGTTGCGATGGCGGAGCAGCCCTGCCGGTGTCCCCGCCGGGGCCCGAGGGCAGCCGCGCCGCGGGGCCCCGGCGCGCGCAGAGCGTCCCCTCTCGCACGGGCGCTGCAGAGCTGCGCTCGCGCAGGCTCGGGATGAGCCCGCTCGGGATGAGCCGAGCGCTGTCACCAGGAGGGGGCAACCCGGAATGCTCTGGCTCGCTCGGGATGTAGGGAAGCAGGTGGCCCCCATGCAGCGAGCGCCACAGCCCCTCGCCGCTCTGTCTCCCGGCTTCCCGAGCCTTCCGTCTGCTCCATTACGGGCGTTTAGCAGCGCCCATCCCTCGGGACAGGCACCGCGGCGCTCCTCTCCGCCTCCAGCCCCATTCCCTCCGCACCGGCACTCGCCTGTTTTATCAGGCAGGGAGGTAAAAGGGGCATGAAACCGCTCTGCTCTACAGCCATAGAGGAGGACATCAAATGGGTTTTTTTCTCGCCAAAATCCAGAAATGAATGAGACATGTAGAGGGGTGTTCAGCACGTCTGCCACAAGGCATTTCGGTGCAGATACCCAAATGGTCAGTGAAGAGACAGGTCTCAAATGACAGTGTGTGGAGCCCCAAGCTCTTACCAAGGACAGCACAGCAATAAAGGCACAAGTTGCAGCTGCCTTTGGAAGGGCTGTACCCTCTAAAGGACCCTCAAAAGGGAGGGTGTACCCAAACACCTCATGGACTGTTCATCCTGCTGATGACACTAGCAGGACGCTGTAATTTAACTAAAAACGCTCGTCAGGATTCTTAGTGAGATGCAGCTTTGTTTGAAAGTCAAGCATATAGCGAGAGCACCGTATCTTGCTATGATACCATCTCCACAGCACTGTTACTCTATAGCACTCACTTTTCCTAACCTGTTCCCCGAAACTTTTCAATAGTAACATGCATAAAAATTATTGTGTGCTACACACCGACATTTTGGCATGAGGATGCTGTGAAAACGCAGCATCATGGACACAAAGTGCAGAAGGTAACAGCTAGATCCAGAGGAGACCTCCGTGCTCAGCAGTCTGGTGAGCTCAGCGCTCAGCAGTCTGGTACCAGGTGCCCTGATCTCTGTGGAACACAAAGGGTAACAGAGGGGCCCTAAAACAAGACATAAAATGCTAATATGCCAAGAAGGGTACCCCTTGCATGGAGCTAACCAAGAGTTAACACAGAAGCAAGCAAGGGCACAGGTGATTCTGTGTTACTGCCATTATCCTGGGCTTGGTAACAGAGTGAGGCTCCATCTGCTTGTCCTAAATGCCAGTCACTTAGAAGTGCCTTTTGAGTGTTCTCTCAAAGAACTCAACCGGGTATCCTCTCTAAGGGACGGCAGATGTCCAGTTTGTACAAAACAGCGCAGGGATTCCCAAGCCTCCTGTCCTTGGACACACTTTCAGTGATGGCAGCAGCTCCTTAGGGATCCACCGCCTCCTTCCATAGCCCCAAGTGGGGCTAACCACACATCTGAACCTCTTCTGCTGAACATCCCGTACCAGCCCCCTGTCACTGTGCCCCATACCTCTGCCTAACAGGCCCCACGACCTTCGCAGCCAGCAACTCAGCCCCAAACTCCAGCCGCTCATTTAGTCCTGCACCTCTACCAGGTAACCCTGCCTTGCCCTCAAGGGAGCCTGCACCCTGCCCCACCTGCCACACCAAGGCACCAGCCGCATCTCCCGCTCCCCTGACGTCCCCCCTGTCACAGCATCTGCAACCAGAAGCACTTCCACACGCTGAAGGCTTCTCCAAGGCTTTTCAGTTCTTCTTTCTGTGCCCAGGAAAGCTCTCCTGGCTGGTTCAGGCATCGTTACGAGCAACCTGGGCTTGAATAGAGCGATGCTCTGCCTTAGCTGCTTCACCCCTCTTAGAAACAGCCCTCAAAAACTGAGCTAACAGGGCTGAGTTTGGGAAGGAAATTTGCATTTAAGATTTCAGCAGGCTCTGTAGCAGCACTGATAAACTCGTTCTTTGAGTCTCATTAAAGAAATCAAACCATTCTTTATTCCCCTTGGTAAAAAATGACACTGTTAGACTAATACAGCAGTTTCAACTCATCCTTTCAGATCTACACATATTAAACAATGTTCAGGGAAAGAGCAGGAACTTTGCACTGAAATTGTTCTGTTCTTGCTGCTTCTATCAGACCCCAATCAAATTCCAAAGTCTGTAAACTGGCTCACAAGAGATGTGCACTGGATAGAGCCCTAAGATGCAAACACAGCAAATAAAGGATGCTGTGATATTGTAGGCAATATTTCTGTTTTCATTATTTTCCAGGATATTTTTTGCATTTCACACTAAAACTGCATTAAGACAAGGCTATGAGAACGCTAAGCACTTACAATTCATCAAATGCACGTCAGAAAGCTGCCTTTGCAAGTGCACTCAGGACCTTCTTGCAAGCCCACTCTGTGAACTGAACAAGGCAGGGGTCCTACTGAAATACACCCATGTGAGCAGGTACATTTAATATTTAAAGTATTCCACACCAAGGGTCAAGTTACAGCTGCAGGAACAACCCTTCTCCTAATAATTCCTGAATTCTGAGAGCTAGTATTCCTACATCCCATGTTTTTGGTTACTTGCTTGCTATTTTAAAGGTGCGATCAGTTCCTCGCATGCCATTGCCACCGACTGCATGAGGAATTACCAGAATCCGCGGAGACTGGCAAATCGCTGCTCAAGGTGGGAGATTCCAGCAGTGCTTGGAAGGGACGTGGGGCTCAGGGCGACCCTCCTCTCCCGGCGAGGGGCAAGCAGGGCCTTGCAGGCCTGGGCACACAGCCGTGCCGCGTTTCCCACGCGAGCCGGGGCCCCGGGAGCGCCGGCGCTCCGGGTTTGTTTACGCTGGGAGCGCTCTGCGCCTCGGCATCGCTGGCACCGCTCCGCCGCGTGGATGCAGCATATGCCAGCCGGGAATTCCGCCACCAGTCTCGCTGCTCCCTCCCCGCACGACAGGAGCCGGGCGAAAAAAGCGCGTCGCTGTCAGCGCTGCTGCACCAGCAAGGAGGGCGCCGGCCGGCCGGAGAGGCGCGCAGATTTCTGGACCGTCATTACAGTGGGGATCACATCACGGGCCACATGCCAAGGTCTTCCTAGGGAACTCGTTGCAGAGGAGGAAAACGGAGACTTTGTAGATTAGACCTGAGTTTGCCTATCCAACAGGCACGGGGTGCGGTGAGGAGCGCTGCCGGGAGAAGCCCCGCCGGGGGCAGCCCGCTGCCTCTCCTTGCTCCTGCAGGCCGCCCGGGCAGCCGCTGCCAGCTGTGCGCTGCCGGCTGCGGAGCGAATCCCGCACTGCTGCACCGAGCAAAGCACGGGCAGCTCCGGCGCGGGATCAGCGAGTCCGGCTCAGCCGAGCCAAAGCCCAGCCAGCACGTAAGACAGACGCGGTTTTAACGTTGCCAACTGTAATATTCTCGCAAGCCTTGCGGTGTTTGCTGTTTTTAAGGCTTCTTGTCAAATCACAGGCAATGGATAACAATAAATTAAAAACTGTAACATAAGAGATATATGTATTGAATCCCCTTCAGAGATTCAAAGCCAAAATTTAAACACATTTATATAGCTATGTAATTTGTAAGCTTCAATTTTAAAGCCAGACTTATGGTTTTCCTAAGGGCTTGAATTACAGCCTTAAGCATTTCCAATTGAATAATGTGGCGAGCTCCACCACCGGCACGTCCTGGTGACCAGATGGGTCACCTGCCTGGGCTGGAGCCTTCCTCACGCGGGCAGCGTGCGGCGGGCTCACAGGTGCCATTCCTGCCGGTGGCCATTCCTGCTGGCCCTGCTACATGCCCATGCACAAAGAACCTACCTGGCAACCGTGAGAAGGGCATTAAAGAGGCTCAGACCAGCAAAACGAGTTTTCCTACTCTGTTTGTTTCTGAAAACAGATTCATTATCAATAAGAGTGATACTAATACCAATAACAGAGAACTGATCATTCTGATTCCTTCCCCTGCTCCTGGGTCTGGCATATCTTTATTTACCTCAGTGTAGACCCTTCTGCATTAACAAGCTCTGATTTCCACACAACCAACCCCTCTGCTTCCTCAGCATTCTGTATTTTCTAGATAAACCAGTGACCCAGCATATGAAGCAAGGGAGTAAATGGGAAAGACAACACTACTTTTCTTCTGGACTACGTGCCGGGCTCCTGCACACACAAGGTGAAAGGATGAATGTGCCAAGGAGCGCAGCCTGAACAGCCCTAGTGACCCCGTGAAGTGGCCACCGGCAACACTGGTGAGAATAGAGCCTAACTGGGCAAACACTGGACAACCCGGCTCTGCCTCTTCTCCCAGGAGCGCCAGCCCTCGATGCCTGCATCGCTGGACGAGGGACTCGCGCCCCGCGGGGCTCCCGGGCAGGCACAGCTGCCCGGCGCGGATTACGCGTCCCACAAGCACAATAATCTCCTCGGGAGCTTCTACGCGACAACTGCGGCCGGAGGGACAGAGCATATGGGCATTAAAATGCAGCCTTTGCTTCCTGGCTCCCGGCTCTAGTCCCACAGTGACCTTTTGCTAGTGCTGCAATGACGGTTTCTCCAGCAGCTCCTCTGCGGATCCAAGGGAGCGGAAGCGGGAGAGGGTCCTTTGGCTTGAGCCCTGCAGCCTGGCCCGCTGTGCGGCCAGCAGCGCTTCCCAAATCCTCGGGTTCCCAAATCCCCGCTGCTCAGGTGGCTGCTGCTGCAGTTTGGATTCTGCTGTTGGGATTTGGGCCCGTGCCCCACGGGCAGCTCTCAGCTAAGGCAGGAGGCAATGGGCCTGTTGCTACTGCTAACTCCCAAATGCCTCCTCTTCCTTCTGCCTCTGCAAGGCTGGGAGCACCACCCCGAGGCCACACTCGCCACCGGAGCCGTTTGGCCCCGATATGTCAGTGTGGAATCAGGGACACGTGAACATAATTCCTCTCCTGTCAACACGAGGAGTGCTCATATCCACAGCAAGCACAAAGGTAGCGGGGCAGCTGCCGCCCCTGCCAGCCGGAACCTCCTTTGGGGTAAAGGAGCCTTTCCAGGTATTAGTGCTCATATCCAGCAACGCGTTTGCCTTGTGAGTCACCAAAAGCTAATTTCTCCCTAAATTAAAGCTCAGAAATGTCTCTCCTGGCCAAAGACTTCGTCGTTTAAAAGAGGAGGATGACGTTAACACAGGAGGTATTTTTTACAAACGCACTGATCTTTTCTCTCATGATCCGGGACACTCCATCTTGAACCGGCCAGACTAAGGCTGGCTTTGCCGCGCAGCCTCCCACGCTGGAGACCAGCTCCTGGAGCCGCACGTTCCCCCTCGATCCCGAGCCGGCGCAGAGGCCTTTCCCTCAGCCACACTTGCTCCTGGGTGGCTCCGCGGAGACGGCCGCCTTTCGGATCAGCCTGGTGGATGCCGGTTGTTTCCTGAGCAGCCGCCGGGTTGTTCCCTGTTCCCGCCCTGAACCGCGTCGAGCTCTCCTCGACACGGAGCTTTTCAGCCGGGCGACTTTGCCAGAGACCAACTTACAGCAGGACTCAACGGAGCGCGAAGTCAAATACGACAAGGAAAATTCCCGCTCTGCTCTTCATCCCCGCTCACAGCGTCAGAAGTGGGTCACCCTGGACGGAGGCGTTTACTTGGGAAACCATCCCTGCCACGGAGAGCCCCTAAGAGGCGATACTGGCGCCGCGACCCCCTGCACTGCCATCGGAGCAAAGCAGCTTCGGAGCGGAGTGCTCCAGTGCCCCAGCCTGAGACCGGAGCCTCTCCCTCGTCCCACTTCCAGTGCAATCCCCTGGCATTTGCTCCGGCTTGCTCTGGGGTTGCTGTTTTCCTTCCTTCCTCTCGGTCCCTTCCCATATTCAGGGTGACAGTTCAGGATCACGTTGTCCAACGCGACTGTTCGGCTTCACTGCGTCGTAGTCTGTCTTGAAATGCGAAGGAATCGCAATGATACCAAGGGGGACCAAAACCAGAGAGAAAAGCTGAACTAGCGTCACTTTCCAAATTATTTCCATTCACCATTCTTGGCATCTGGCGAATTTAACACCTGTCTTTTGATGTTGTTTAAGACAGAACTAAATATAAACCAATTCAGTCAAAACTTCCTGCCAGGTTGCGTGTTATTCTGCGCAACAGACCCTGTACAAATACACAGCAAGCCAAAGGAAGAGCATACTAACCAGCTTTGAAAGCCACCAGTTCTTCTACTTTAGGAAAATCTGTTCTTTGACCTTCAAATGCTTTATTCCTTTTATGGTCACACAACCTTTATTTATTGAAATTCTTCCACTAATTACTCTCATGGTGCCCAGAGGCTTTAGAAGGACAAAATGTCAAAAAAAAAATACTATTGCAATATCATACATATAGAGTCCTTTTTATGAACAGATTTTAAAAAGAAATTTATAGCATTTTCTAAGAAGCATCTTTTTTAAAAAAATAAGCTTAATAAACTTTCTTTCTTGTTTATAATTTGTACTGTTTATGTCGTATTTGGCTTTATTTGCTATGGTGTATTTGCAGGAAAATGAGCTCTGTGAGTCTTCAAAGAGTTAGTCGGCTCATGTCAGATATTTATAGAAAGTCAGGATCTTCAATGATTTTGAGAACTGAAGCAGACTTAATCTGCGGACCAAATTTTGTGTCATTTCGACTTCAAAAATGTCCATTACGAACTGTTGGCTTCCCAGACGAATAAGGAATAAATGGGCTCATATTTAAAACGCAGTCAGTATAAAAGAAACCAACTACATAAATGAAGCATAGTAACAAAAAGAATGGCATTGAAAATGAACAGAAAAGCAAGGAGGGATGTAAACGCCAGCTGCTTTTATCAGTAAAAAAGACATAGGAAAGGAAGTTTGATAGAGAACAGTTGAGTCTGGCGGTTCTTTAGGTCTCCCCCATCGTTACGCAGCAGATCTTCACAGATGGGAAAAGGTTCCTCGGTTCTGCCTGAGCATCAGAGAGGGCTGCGTGAAAGGCAAAACAAACCAGCAGGGTCCTGCTCACGCTGCACGTGGAGAGCTGGGGAGAAAGCGCCTTTTCCCTGGAATTTCCCTCCGGAGAGCTCCCTGCACAGGGCGCTGTAGGCTGGACAGCCTGCCCTGCACCAACCCTCCTCCTCAGGGCCCGTGGCACGAGGGGATCCCGACACCACGAGCATTAGTTACCCTGGCACAGATACAAAAACCATTTACGTAACAAAGCCATTCTAGTCATACTCTCCTCAGGAACATACACTGAACTGAAAAACACTATTCCGGCATGACTCTATCCACTTATTTCCACCAGGTCCTCTTAATCCCCTGTCGTACAGTGCAGCCCATCTCCCAGGTTGAGCCCAGGTCCTGTTTCTCTAGCTCTGGCAGCCCCAAGGAGCAAGAGGCTTTTCCTGCCCCCAAGCCTGGATCCCAGAGGCTCCTTTGAGAGCCGTGCACGGAGACGCAGTGCTGAGACTCGTCTCCGTTAGCGCCCGCTGCTCCACAGAGAGGAGTGAGCCGGGAAAGGGATGAATCCCCACGGGCCCCTGCCCGTGCACGGGCACTGCTGAGACGGCTCCTGCCGCAGCCCCACGTGCTCCCTGCCAGTGGGGCAGCCCGAGGCGCCCACGCGCTGCGTCCCCTTGCTCAGGCCCATCACCAACGGCCCAGGTGCCCCAGCTCTTGCAGGTGCCGGGGGACGGGAAGGGCCTACTCGGAGAGCGGGACCCGCATCCCGGAGCGGGGTCTCCGGGCTAGAGCACAACACAAGGCAACAGCTCCTGGAGCACAGAGCGGATTCGGGAGCGGGAACGCGGCGGCCGAAGGCAGCACTGCGGCCAGTGCCCTACTTAGCTCCACGCTGCCGGCCCGCAGCTTTGTGGGTCAGTGGGCTGCTGCAAAGGGGGACGGACACCCAAGGCAGCGGGAATCCACGGCAGCAGCCAACGCCTGCGGCGGCAAGGTCCACACAGCGAAAAAGTTGGAAAATACGGTGTTATTCGCAGGCAAGGAACCTTCCCGTGAGCATAGCCGACGACCTTGATTCATCTCCTCCTCTCCACTACCATGTAGGGTTCAAAAGGAAAGTTTTGGCAGTGTTTGGAGTTCAAGTGTATGTAATAAGGGGGAAAAAAACAATGAAAAATAGGGAGCTGCATGTTACCCTGCTGAGCGCTTCCTCCCGCAGGCGGGACGAGAGCCGGACCCGGAGCCCAGGTGAGGCAACTGCATCATTCCCAGCCTCGAGGGACAGCATCAAAAATCAGAATTCTCTACATCAAAAGAATATACGTATTAAATAAATATATGTATTAGCTTAAATAAAGAGAATTACGTGGGTATACAGCCCATGAAAGTTGCCTGAAAGGCGGTATTTTGTCAAGCACAGCACAGAACTGTGTTGTGGGGATTTTTCCCCCCATTCCTGATAATTTTCCGCTCCCGCTGCAGCGCAGGGCAGCCCCGGGGGCAGCGGGGCCGGCGCTGCCCACCCCGTCCCGGGCAAGTTTCCCTCCAGCTTTACAGCCCCGGCGTGACAAAAACAAAAA
>VZSG01000697.1:287649-321936 GCA_013398315.1 Nothoprocta pentlandii
GGCCGCCGCTGCCCCCTGGCGGGCAGGGCCCGCGGGGCGCTACCGGCAGCGCTGGCGTTCGAAGCGAGTTCGAAGCATCAAAATAATAAAAATGGGTGTTTCA
The DNA here is from genome assembly GCA_013398315.1 of Nothoprocta pentlandii. NCBI lineage: Eukaryota > Metazoa > Chordata > Aves > Tinamiformes > Tinamidae > Nothoprocta > Nothoprocta pentlandii. The sequence goes on from VZSG01000697.1 coordinate 287,753, forward strand.
TTAAAAGTGCGTTTCTCATTCTGGGCCATTTTGGTGGTATCAACCCGCAGAGAGACGCGGGCGGCCCGTGCTGGGCCCGGCGCCCGGCCGCCTCGCGTGGCCTCGCGTGGCCGTCACCGTGTGGTGTGGGCCGCGCGCCGTGCGCTCCCGTGGCGGAGGCAGCCACGGCCGCCAGCCCCGCTCCGGAGAGATCCCGTGGGAAATGGGTGCTTCTCCGCGTTAAATCCCTGCCCGGAGCATCGCCGTGGGGGTGCATGTGCCATGGGACGGGATGCGGCGCGGGGTGCAGCCACTTCCCAGCCACCCAAGGCACAAAAACGTGCTAGAAACAGCCTTAGAGAGTATGTTTTCAGCCCAAAAATGTGCTGGAAACAGCCTTAGAGAGCATGTGCTATTTCACCAGGCAGGTACAGCGGCAGGCTCTTCCAGCTCGGCTCTTAGGTGCTCGGGGATGACGGGGCAGCTGCCCCGGCCTCTGACTGGGTGCCAGCACCAGCTGCTTCTCCTAAAGACGCAGGTGCCTTTGGATTTGAGATGAGATAATCCAAACTCCGACGTTAAGTCTCTTAATCCACAATATTAGCAGCTTTCACTAAACTCTGACCTAGAACATGTAAAAGCCCTTCCAAAATTTGTTCATACTAATCATCTGAAACTTGGGCTTTCCCGTTTGCACTGTCAGTGTGAATTTTGAGGGCAAGCTCCCCAGCTGCTTGTTTGTCCGTCTGCTATTAAAAGGCCAGCAGCAGCACAGCTATTTGTTGTAGTCCCTAAGCAGTAGGTATGGCCTCGCTGGAAAGCCTTGAAAAAGTTCCCAAATCTTCAGGAGAAAAGAATGACCAAAAGATTTTGGAGCAGACCAGTATCTTCTTGGATTCCTTTCTTCTCAAGCTTCCCCTGTATCAAACAGGTCTAATGCAAACCATCCACACTCTGACTTTGGTCCTACTTTTGTTTCAAAATAGTCTGTAAGCTGATAGTAAGTTGCATTTACGCACTCATCGTGATAATATTTAGGTCATCCAAAAACTTTCTGAAGCATTGAAATACATGACTTTAACTCCTCTTTTCTATAAACCATTTTTTAAATATGTATGAAACAGAAAAAGAAAAAATGCTTCATTATTGATGTCATACAGAGGATAGAAATGGACCACAAGTAGATTTAAGAAGATGCAGGACTTAAATTTCTTTGCACAAGGAAGAGCACTGTATTTTGATTTGGGGAGGGAGTTAATAATATACCAGAGTCCCTTTCTGAACAAGACATAAAGAAATATGGGAACCAAATTTGGCAGAGATCTAGTAGTTTTTAGAACACGTTGTTTTCAGTAAATAAATATTTTACATTCTCTTTGGACTTTCAAAGGCTTTTGCCATATTCTCATAAGAAGTTACTAAGGAAGCCAGGTAGTCATGAGGTAGAAGGTAAATTCTGCTACGGATTAGGAAGTTTTTGAAAGGTAAGACATACAGCAGAAACAAGCTGTCAGTTCTCAATTTGACAAAAAAAATAATACTAGCAGTATTTCCTGTATTCTGTTGGCAGCAGTATTTATTTGTCACTAACTGGAAGTGATCAAGTGGAAGCTGTACATTTTTATCTGGTCTTGTAGCACGTGAACAACTTTTTTTAGAGGAGGGAGAAAGAGAGAAAGGAAATAGCAGATGAAGAAAGTTTCTGCCTCATTTGGGATTCTCACTTCCCATTTTTCATTTTCAGTTATTAATACCTTTTCTGTCTGCTTTCGGAGCTGCAAGAAGATGCTTTGGCCACATACACAACCCTCTGCTTTCCTCTTGCCAAATCAAGGTCGGGACTTTGATGAGCAGGAGACTAATTAACTCTCAGTCCAGCTTAAGCAGGAATTGCCTTGACAGTCAGTAATTAGCCATAGAGGGGTCATATTGGATCAATCACTGTTGCGGGATTCCCGAGCAATATGTAGTTCTCTCCATAGTTTTAGCTGTGGGACATTTATATCCCTCTGAGAAAAACATCACCCCAACAAAGCTCTTGTTTCAACCTCAGAGATATATTTCTGCATCTGAAGATGGTGTTTGTGAACTCAGGAAGCAGCTCCCTGAGCAGCATGCTACCAGCAGAAGGTTTCGAAGCAGAAATATGGAGCAGAGCGAGGTTGTACATGGGTAAAGCAACACGGCCGCCTTCCCGGGTTCCCACTGCAGTCAGGAGGCTGCAGCCTTTGGCAAAGGGAAGGGAGGCTCTCTGAGACCTGCCCGGCCCTGCATCTCCTCCCAACGTGAGCCCCTAGTACCTAAAGGAGTGCACAAGTCTACAGCAGGCACAACAAGATGCAATCAGCCAACCTGAGCATTTCTTCTCCCGAAACATCCAGTTTAGGGTTACGCTTTCCATGGGGACCAAGGTTACGCTTTCCTCCAGCCTAAGCTGTGCCTTGTTTTCTAGTGAGTGCATGGAAGAGGGAGAGGCAGAGGAAGTAATACAAGAAGTGGATCAATGAAATAAAATAAACATGAAAGGAAAAACAGATAGGAGAGAGGAGTGGAAAAAAAAGAGAGAGAGAGAACAATGAGGCAATTGTTTAATTATCCGCAAAGTGCCAAGGTGTTTTAATAGGCGAATGCAAAAGGCTCTAGTCCTGTGAAGCTTGTCAGCCAAGCATAAATATCAAAAGCCTATAAAGCATAATAAATGCAGCTGAAGTGCTCGTGCAGCAACAGAAACACGGGGCTCTCAGAGCAGGTATGGGACAAGGGGACACAGGCAGTGTGAGGCTCAGGTGCCTGGAAACTGGGTGCTCAGCTCCAGGGCAGTGCTATGGGGCTGCATGGAGAGGTTCAGGCAGCTGCCATGGGGTCCACCCGTGTGCCAAGTGCAGCGATGCTCAAGGCAGCCCCGATAAGAAAATGCAAAGGAAAAAGTGTCTTGGCACGTGTCTCTTCTATGGGGGCTGCAGGCATCTGGCTCGGGGATGAGGGAAAAATAGGGATGCCTGAGCACGGTTACACCTTTTCACTGTGAGAGAGAAGCCCCAGAGCCTGTTGTATCTCCAGAACACATTTTCCAGCTCTTGCCTTAGCACAGAGCAGCCACTAGAAGTGAAACGTCACCTCTGGTGCCATGAAGCACCCGTGCCTGGCTGGCCATGCGTCCAACCTCCACAGGAAAAATGCAGCATCTCCTGCAGAATCCCCAAACCTTTGCCCGGACCATGATTTCAAACCTCCAGGGCATCTGCCGCACTTGTTCTGCTTCCCGGCATGTGCTCCTATGCTATATGCAAAAGCAGAAACACTTTCCTCAGGTCTTTATTTTAAACCAAGGCAGCCCATTAACATCATGTTGTGGCTGAGCTCGGAGCCTGGGGTGCTGCCAGATCCTTAGATATCTTAGTTTTAACAGCCCAAACTCTTATTAATGTCTCCTTCACTCTGTAGGGCAACTCAGAGCATTCTGCATCGTGGAAGCTTTATCGCCCTTTACCACACGCATAGCTGCTTTTGTAGCTTTTATCCTGGCTGTGATCTTGAGATGGAAACATCTGCGGAGTCCCCTGGCAAGCCCGTGATAGTCCAGGCTGTAGCTCTGCCTCTGTGTCCCCAAGAGCATCAGTTCCCCAGCTCACATCGCCTTTGTCTTGCACGGGCAGTTCAGGATAATGACATTGATCGGTTATAGTCTTTATTCTTTCAGAAACCAATAATAAGCATCTCTGCGTTAGGCAGAGATGAGCACAAAAAGACGGTCCCTGCCATGAAAGGCTTAGTCTAAATCATATGTGATAGAAGATGAAGGGTAGACTGGAGAGAGGATGAAATGAGGAGGGACAGTAGTTGCAGCAGTGCAGTTACACATTGGCTCCTTTTATACCTATACAGATCTTATCTTTCAACTCGGATAGATTTATTACAGAAAGAGGTCGATTTTAATTGCAATTTTGTAAGTTTTTATTCACCGCTAATGAGGACCGAGATAGAAACGAAGGACAAGAATTGAATCGCTAGAAAATGTTTTGAATTTAAACCAGAAAAAAAAAAAAAGGAGGGAAGTTTTTAATTTCATTTTATTTTTTTTAACATGTGCATACTCAAGGAACAGCACTTGCCGAAGTTTGCACTGTGCTTTGTGAGCAGGAGAGGGAAGACTTGTGTTTTCTTAGCGTTGCAGCCTGGGAGGAAGCGAATGAGCGGCTCCCCTGGGGCAGGTCTGGGGGAAAGGAGGTTGGCAGCGAGTCCCCGGCCGAGGCCGGTCACAGAAAAGGCTGTGTCCTGTAAGCTGAAATGTCAGAGGCAGATGCCCAGCTGGCAGAAGCTGTCACGGCGCCCTTGCCGTTGATGAGCCCCTGACACACTTTAAACAGCGTGCTCTAAAACTTTAGCTCTCATCTCTGGTAATGGACTGTCGTCGTGACCATCCATAAGAAGGGCAAATTGGATCCCGGTATATATCCCATGAAGAATTTGGGGCAGAGGAAGGGAAAATCTTTTACAGAGTCATTGGTAAAATCTCATTTCGGACATAGCAGAGAGTTGGACACCCATGTTCAAGAAAAATCACACTGAAACAGAGTGGATAGGAGGCTGGAGGTGATCACATGAGAGCTTGGCTTTGTTAGCCTAGCAAAACAAAGCCGGAGAAAAGGGATACGGTTGCAGTCTATAAATACATGAGTGAGTAAATATTGCAGACAGACAAGAGCTATTTAAGCATGGGCACAATGCTAATACAAGAACAAAGATGTTGTAAACAAGTCCTGAATAAATGTATAGTGGAAATTTCTAAAAGACATTTTGTTCTTCTAGCCAGTAGGTTCTTCAGTGCTGGTCCAAGGGAACAGTGAGGTGTGTAACCCAGCAGGTTTTCAAAGGGGGCACAGTGAGGGGGTTAAAGTGATTATATGGCCAGCTGTAGTAGTAGGGATGGGGCCAGTTCCAGTTCCTCAGCAGAATTTCCATGATGCCAAGCAGAAACAGAGGGGGCCAAGCATTCATCATGACAGATGATGAGGGAAAAGTCAAGCAAGTAGAACCACAGTCAAAGTTGTTCTTTCACTCGAAGTGAACACTAATGATTCTCCTTCACTGCTGCATAATAAATTCCCTCAGGTTAAGGGGAAAAAGAAAACTCTTCTCTGAGAAACAGACCTATGGAGTTGGAAGCTAAACATGGTGATCCTGGTGTATATTATGTAGAGTCCTTTCCTGTTAATATTTTTCAATCCTATAAGAGTATGCTGTGGATCTACACCTGTTTGGGGTTTAAAAATGCACTGAAGTAGGGTCATGCTACTGGTGTGAATGGCCTGTCCTCTTCCCCTTGCTCCAAGTCCATGGCTGTAGACAGACAGGAGTTTCTGAAGTACAGGATGAAAGGGCAGCACATGAGGTGCACAGGAGGGTTAGAAGGGATTGCAGAGGTGATAAATATTCTTGCTGTATGCACTGAGCAATAACAATAAAAAGCAGATTTCTCTAAACATGGTTTTCATGTGATTTCCACACCTTGCACCTAGGTGGAAGAGGAAGAGGGTGAAAGGGGTCATTTGAAGGGGTAGGAAGAGGGGTTTCTGAGGGGATTCTCATTGACAGTTGTGCCTGTGGTCAACATACGAGGTGCATTAGATCAAAGCCACGGGTACATCCCCATTTACCTGGGAAGGCACCATCCTCCTGTGGCACTGCAAGTGAACTGGTCTGCTGCGTGTCTCCTGCCCTGTGCTGGGCGCTGGGGCTGCATTCATGGAGTGTGTAGGGAACCCAGGCCTGGCACCAGCAGGGCTCAGGGCAGCATCCACCTGCTTGATGGAGCTTTTAAGTGCTCGCCAGACTATTTTTTTGCAGTGGGCCACGTGAGTTTATGAAATTATTATTTTTAGCCCTACAGCAGGATTTGTTGACTCTCTATTTCACATGTGGCAGGTACTGAAGTGCCAAGGTGACAGAAGCCTTTTAATGATCAGTCAATAAATGTTACAGTCAATAAACGCTGCAGTCAATAAATGTCAGAGCCTGCCTGACTCTTAGCATCTGCACCCGTCCAGCCCTCGTGATCCCATACATTACCTTACATCCGTTTAGATTATAGATCTTCCCATCATCGCTGGCTCTCTTCAGACTCGCAACGCGCTCTCCAAGCTCACTCCTTGGAAGGGACTGAACTCAGAACAAGCAGGACATGCAGAGGACGGAGTAGCCGAAGTGTCTGCCTCTCCTGAGAATCTCTGTGCACCTCTACCTTGTTTCTTCCTTTTTGTTGTTGTTGTGCTCTTTAATGAACAGCTTCAAAAGAAAAGGCTCACCTCCTTGTTGCTGATTAAAACTGCAACCACCTGAAGTTTTTTTGGTGATTTTTTTTAGCTCAGACCTCTGCCTTTTTCTCTTTAAGTTCTCAGAGTTAAAACCCCACTCTTTCGTATCCTTCCTCTATTTTTATAGTCCTGCTCACTTGCAATTATTGTTTCCATTGCTTTTAATTTCAGCCACATAAAACTGCAAAGTATGCACTGATAAACTAATAGTCACATGCCAAGCAACTTAAAAAGCATCTTCACGAATCCTTTAATTTTAAAGATACATAAGTTTATAGAAGCCAAGGTATATTCACAGGATCACACCATAGCTGATTAGAGAGGAGAAACAGGGCAGTCACTAACATGTTTGATTTCCTAGAATTCCCGAGCTTGGGTAACATTGTCATTCCAAAGAACGGCGTGCAAAGAAACCATGCCCGAGGTCTGCCCTCATTTCATTTCTGCTGGCATATTTCAGATATAACCCCACGGAAATTGTTAACCCGTTTTAAAATGACCCATGTGAGGAGATACTCAGGTCCTCATTACTCAGTGACCTTGTGTTAAACCTCATGTTTCCAGCAAAGTAATGGGATATTCGCACCTTTAGACACAGGAACTGCATTACAAAACATTGTAAGAAGCCTGGGCTGAAGATTGTCTGAAGTTTTTGTCTCCATTTTCCTTTGTGGATTGAATATTGTTTCTTAGGCTCCCAGCAGAGAGTTTCTGTATTTGTGTAAGGTTTATTTTAAAAGGCAAATCTGCAGTCGTGGTTTCCACATCTTTTAGTAGGTGTCAGAAGTCATATTCTGGCTTAGTATCAGAAATAGCTACCAAATAGAAAGAGATTGAATAGGTAAGATAAAATCTCTTTAATTAAGCAGAGGGTTTTTTTTTTTCCATGGTTCATCTTGGATTTTTTAGGGCACCTTCGAAGCACAGCAGATCTATATGCATTTTCACAATGTGAGATAGGATGACTTGGTGTGATGATGTTTGTACGCCTATCTTATATTCTTCAGTAACTGATATAATGAATTAGTTCTTCATCTAGGTGCTTTTCACTTTGGAGAGTGTTCAACTCATCTCTACTAATAATCATTCCGTCCAGTGAACCAGACCATGAGGAAGGCTGTGTAGGGAAGCCTCCTTTTTCACTAATTGGACTAGACTTGGAAACCAGAGGCTTTCCCAGGAGCATTGCCTATTTTTCTCATAATTACTTGCATATTCAGTTCAACAGCAAAACAAGTCCATAATTGTTCAGTTCTGACGCGAAAGTTTCTTAGCATGTATGTTTGTCAGGAAAAAAATGCACGTGCAATTACTAGATCAGTACTAAATCAGTGCACTCTGCACCAGTTTTTCATCAGGAAGTGCACAAAACAATAACTAGAGAAGTAAAAGACATTATGGGAAGGAAACTGGGTAGTGATATTGCTTAATGCATCCTTGTTAGTATGTGGGAAGTAGGATTTTTCCACTGTTCAACATACAAATTACATTTACCTTCTAATCACACCAATTTGGATCATCTGAGGTGGTTTAACATTCAGATAGTTTTGTAACCAATTTATGTTTGATGTGCAGCTCACGACAGTGCTGACATCATCTTTGAATTTAACCCCATGGGAGGAGTCAGACCCAAATGAAAGCCTCACACTTTGCAGCCTGACCTAACTAATGTACACAAAGATCCTTAAGCGCAGCTTGGCTCTGCTGCTGTGGATTGAATGTCACTGCTTAATGCCACCGTGAAGAAATAGCACCACAGAAATAACTTGATCACATTATTTAACCTTGCAAATATATACAAAGCCTAGCAAAAAAAAAAAAAAATAAAAAATAAATAAAGAAGTAGGGTGGCTAAAAAAAAAAAAAGATGAATTTGAGAATAGTCCATGCAAATCTACACATCTAAACAGAGTTTTCTCCAGATTTTCTCCCATCCAAATTAATAGCACTGCCCAGACTAGTGATAATTATTTTAATATCATTTCATTCCAGCATATACACATTTATGTCTGCTGTTCTGAAATTTCTTGGAAAAAAAAAGGATTATTTCATTAGTTGATATAGAATTCAAACAGTAAATTTATGCACAAAGAAAAAGGACTGCTTAAAATACAAAGTATGAAATTTTATGTTATCTTTTTTCAAAAGACATCATCATGCCAGACCAATTTCAGCTGTGGGAACTTTAGGCTGCAGCTTCTATTGAGAAGAAGAATAATCTGTCAGTCTTGAGCTAAATAATATGAAATATGCACCCTGTTTGCTTTTATGCAATAAATCAGGTTCAGGAATTGGTCACAGAAATCAGGGCACATGCAGGACACAGACTTCATTAGGACTGCTCTAGCAGAGATTTCAAACTCAGGCAGTTTAACTAATATGAAACCAATTACATCAGCCATCAGAAAGCAGATCTTCCTCCCCTCTTCCACTTTTTGTTCCTGACATTAAAGCTATTTGAAAGTTTAACTTAAATTTTGTGTTATTTTCTAGATTGCTTAAGGGAAAAACAAAATAAGCCACTGTCATGCTGTATGGCTTCACTCCTTGTGCTCAGACCAACATAGATATAAGTCTTTTGGGTCTCTCTCATACGTATTTGGAATATTTCGAGAAAAAAGGCCAACATTTCAGAAAGCTAGGAATGTCAGGAAACAGCAATGTGAAACAAAAACTCACACAAACCATCAAATGCTGCTATTTCCTTAAAAGTGGAGTTCAGCCATTTACCACCTCTCTGAACCTGCACGTAGCCTCTTTGCAGTAAAGCTGTTTCGCCCTTGCTCTCCCTGCCCCACATGCACTGCTCTGTCCTGCCTACTTCTGTCCGATCCGTGTAGAGAAGAGACCCAGTGCTCAGGAAACACTGATGCAAAAGGATCTTCTGTCTTCCAGGCTCTGGACTTCACTTAATTTCTTCTGCATGAAAAATATACGGCAAGAACTCCGGGGGAACCTTATAAGGATTTTCCTTCCAAGTTCTCTCCTACTGATCTTAATAAATGAAGAAATAATTCACATGCAGGGAAAATTGCTCTGAATCTCTCAAGACTTCAAATATTGATGTCAATAAAGATTAGTCTTTAGACAGAAGCTGCAATGACTTCATTAATTTAGCGAATACAATACGGTGTTTGGGCCAGAGCTAAACATTTTGCATACTTAAAAACTAACAATTCATGCTAATAAAGTAATGAATTTTGCAATTACTTGAGGTCTTTATTTATGCTCTTTCAGCTAGCATCCAAGTTTCTTCAAAGGCTTAAGCAGGATTCCAGCTGGCGAGAAGTATGGATCCAATAGTCTGTCACCATATATGCTTATTTAAGCATTCCACAGATCAGCCTGCAGCACATTTGACTTAAACATCAAGCAGCTACAAACTGACCTCATATTTTTTTATTCAATACCTATACATATTCAATGGGATTTTTGCCTAAACAATTGTAAGATCAGAACTTCTGCTCTTACTTTAGAAGCACTTTAATATAATTAAATATTCTGTGTCTAAGCTGGATAATCTTATTCTCATGGAATAGTATTTCTTAAAAAGGCGCAGCAGGACTACCCAGGGAACAGCTACTATTCCCTGTAATGAGAATGTCCAAATCTGAGCCCAGGGCATTTTTACTTAATACTTGGTACCTTGTAATTTACAAAGTACCAGACATGATTTGCTTTAATTTGAGGTATATTTTAGGGCCATATTTATTAAACAATGTAGTTTTATCTGAAATTCACATGTAATTTACAGCAAAATAACCTCATAAAAACAGAGAGAGAACTGATGGTACTTCATTCCTACAGGAGTACAAAACTGCATATAATTAACTTCCTCCCTCAAAGGACAAAGAAAAACAAAACAAAAAAAATACCCAAACAAGCTAACTTAAGAGAATTCAACTTTTTGTAGTCAAATAGTGTCCTTTTATGAAGTTTATAAACACCGGATTCTATCTATCACAAGCGGATTTAGCTTGAACAAAGATATTTAATTGTTTACTGTAAAATGCAGTTGTATATAGTTTAGGTATTGTTTAAAGGCAAGAAAGAATTGTTTTAAAAATAAAATGACTGTCAAGAAATGTTCACTTTCTGATCAGTGCCCTTTGGTCCGAAGTCTAAAAATAATAATAATAAAAGAAGTCCCTATGTGCTACAACTGTATTTCCTGTAACATATGTTCCTGATTGAAGCATTCAACGAGCACAGGATGTGCTCGGCCGAAACGGAAACGGCTCCTCTAAAATGGCCAGTTGAGCTCCCAAAATAAAGTATAGGCGAGTTTGCCAAGCACAGCCCAGGAAGGCTCAGCCTTTCACGCAGGCAGGGATGCATTAACGCACTGACAGGAGGAGCGCTGCACTCCCTCACCGGACCAAATTCTCTGCATATTCAGTTAATAATGTTGATACATAACCTAGGATAAAATGAGATCTGCAGACCGTTGCTCTTTCAAAGGCTTTAAACTCTGCAGTTGAACAAATGGCTCAAACAAATGGCTCAACATAGGCATTAGTTAACCACAAACTACTTAAAAGCAGAGGATGTGCAGAGGATGTGAATAATACAGGTAGCATAAAGGAGCGACAAAGGTTATTCAGGAGAGGTGTTCATGGGAAGGGGTTATCCCTCTCAGTCTTGCAAGGCCGTTATTCCCATGTGGGAGGCCACATCTGGAGCAGAGCATCCTGCTCGGGGCTCCCAAAAGATGTTTACAAAAGACTTACTAATGATCTATAGTGAGCTTTTCAGGACTGAAAACTTAAATCAGTATTTAGGTAAAGTATTTAAATACTTTACCAAGGACTGGGCAAAAATCATGGCCTCGAGTTGTGCCAGAGGAGGTTCAGGCTTCATGGAAAGAGTAGTCAAGCATTGGAACAGGCTGCCCAGGGAAGCGGTGGAGTCACCGTAGTCCCTGGCAGTGTTCAAGAAACGTGTAGATAAGGCACTTAGGGACATGGTTTAGTAGGCAGGGCAGTCGAGGGCTTACATTTGGACTTGATGATCTTGAAGGTCTTTTCCAACCATATGATTCTATGAAAAATTCTTGGCATTCTGACTTAGAAGTCTTGCACCTTTCCAGTATGAATTAAAATAATCCAACTAAAATATAAAAATAAGTCTTGATGATTCACTGTCAATAACTTATGCATTGTGACAACTCTAAATTTAAGTATTTGAGTCATTACTGAGAGAACATTGAGACTAACAACGGATATATGTGCTAATGAAGCTACGGCTAATAGTGAGCGGAAAGGGAGAATACAAGGAAGGAACAAGATCCAGTAAACAAAACATACAACCCATGGAAAAAAATGTTTCAAATCTTCAATTACATAAAAAAGTCTATAGCAAATCTTTTAAAATCATGGAAATAATGTCTTTTCCAAGTCTATAGAGCATTGAGGAGAAATAACAGGTTTAAAGTGTAGCAAGGAAAATGCAGATTAGCAAGAAAATGTCTTTACAGCTTTGCTAAGGAGAGAGGTGCAATCTAGCATTATTAGTAATCTTTAAGAGAACATATGACACATTTTTTGGGGTAATATATCTACACATGTTCCTGCTGGGACAAGAAGATGCACTAGATGGACTTTGATATCCCTTCAAGCTTAACGATTTCATAAAGAAACATTCACATTTCAAATACAGGAATAAAAATATATCACACGGTCAAAATACAATCTGAAATAGAATTATAGCAATGCAAAGCTGCAAAGTCAGAGATCAGTAAGGTTTAGAGGAAAAAATAGCTTATTGCTCTTACTATTTAATGTGATGGTATTTCCTAAAGAAAATCAATTGTAATCACCTTGACATTAAAAAATGTATAGGAATAAGCTCAAGGCATATTTTGCACGGTACTGAATAAGCAAATGAAACAGTAGCCAGTTACCAAATGGAGCTTCCATGACTATAACTTAAGATGTGACCTGCATTATATGGAGAATGTCAAGCTAAATAATCATCACTCACTTCTGGTCTTAAAATGCAGAAAAAAAGCAGGATTTCTCTTTGGCCATCCAAGACCAGAAAGACCAAGACAACTACAATGATTATTTATATTTTTTTTCCAGGATAAAAGGTTTTCAAAAATAGCTCTGAAGACAAGCATATTGCCTTCAACTCTTCAGGAATTTTCAAATAAAAAATAGAAACAGAAGAATCCAAGTTTACTACCATATCTTTCCAGTTACAGAAACTAGCAGCCCAGGCTGAATCCCCCAGTGTTCGCATGGTAGGCTCCATTAGTTCTTTAGCAAAATAATTTCAGGCAATCTGCATCTTCTTTCCTTTCTCTTCCTGTCAACTATTTGAAGAAATGACCTCACCCATGCAGCTAATAAAATCACAAAAGCTCCAAAGCTTGCAATGCTGAGCTCAGTGATGTTCTTAGCTCCGTCTCCCAGTAATCGTTTTTACAGTGTCTCTCCTTACCAGTAAGATGAGCTAGATAGAGTTAACTTCATTATATAGCTCAGCCAGAAGTGGATTCTGCTTCCTGTCACATTCCCAGCAGTGAAGGATTCTGTCCAGCTTTCAACTGCAGAGTTCAGACCAGGGCATACATATGAGTTACATGCAGGCAGAATGATTTTCATCAATCTGTATCTATGTAACAGCAGCTAAAAGTTTCATTTCTAAAATACAGTATTTGAAACCCCACTAAAAGTATATAAAAAGTAATAAGTTGAAAATCGCTAATATAAAGGTTTTAAAAAATATCCAAAGATAACCAACATTCAAACAGGAAAGATTTTTTTAATCGCTGAAACAATTTAAATAAAAAGAATTGTGTTTGCCAAAAATTACTATCAGTGGTACCAAGGTTTTTGGCAACACTTCACATTGACTTTTCCCTAGCCTTTAGCTGTTCATATAGCCATTCTGTTTGTATACACTAAAGTTGTAGCACAGTAGAATTTACTCCATGCCTCTATTTACATATGTACAATGAGAGAAAATTTGTGAAAAAAACAAAAACTTTTCAGTAAGTTGTAGCAAACTCACTGACGGCTGCCTTAAGAATATCCCACCTACATATAGCTATTATTTCACTTATTGAAAAGTGAAATTGTATCTACAAATTATTTCTATATTAGGCATTTTACACAGCACAAGTACATGTAGTAGCTAGGCACCAAAATCAGTTACTCAAGAGAGACCTCAGAGTCAAGCCTAGAATATCTTCTTTACCTCCTTAATTTCAGCCACACTTTGCGGCTCAAAGTGGCTTTTTTTATTCCCCTTTGTTTTTTTTTTTTTTAATCTCCTTTTCACTTCTCTTGTCATTACAGGTAGTTACTGCAGTTTAAAGTTTTCCTTACCAGAGGATTTTAACTATATGTACATAGAATTGGGGAATTAACACTGCCAAAATCAATTCTGTACCCAGAACAGAACCTTTCCTCGTTAGGTATCTACCTCATATGTTAAGGGATATAGAATATTGGTAAAGATTAAATGGTAATGAACACCTTGGCTTCTTTTGAAAGAGATTTAGAAAGAATGGGATGTTTTTCTTGGGGGAAAAAAAAAATGTTGGTATTTGGTCTTGTCTTGAAAACGCACAATAAGACTAGCAAAAAAAAAAAAAAAAATCTGTGAAGAAACTATGACATTGAGCACGTACAAACTTCCTTTGCCCATACTTTTGAGGGAAATCAACACCTGAACACATGTATTGTCTAGCCTCATACAGAGATGACATTTCTTGGCTTGGAAAAGAAAGCTGAGCTTTTTGTTCTCACTGTCTTTTGTTGATGTTTCCATGCCTTTTCTTAGCTTAATAATTATCAGAGGTCTTATTTTGATGTAATAGCTTGAGCATGTGCTCAGCTATTCTTCACGTAAGGGAACTAAATACTTCTGGTTTTGCTCCATGTTGATGTATCTTATGCCTATGATATTCAGCGGCTCTATTCAGCAGTGGCGGTTTCTGCAACAGGTAACTTCACAGTCACAGCAGTTGCCTCATCAGCAAGCTAGTCCAGACAGTTTCCAAAATCTAAGACCACCTTAAGGGGGAAGAGAAATGTGCCTGTAAATGCTCAGAATACCAAGTGCAGAGAGGAGCGTGTGGAAATCCCTGCTGCAGCACGGACGCCCTGCATCAGCACATCCCTTGGCTGCTGGCAGTCCCCGAGTGAGTGCAGACTTCCCAGGGCAGTATCCGGAGCTAAGGCTGCTATCAGCTGGAGCTATCAGCGAAGGCTCAAGGGGCTCCCTCCACAGCTTTGTGCCCTGAAATGTTCAGATGGGCAGCGGGGCAGTGTAGGAAACAGCTCCGGAGGATCCTGCACAGTGAAGCCCCGAGCAGCCGAAGAAGTGGGAAGAGATACAACAACTGCAGTTTAAAAAAAGAAGGGTCTTGTGATTGCTGGATGGGAGCTCCACACCCAGGCACAAATGCCTTATGTTGATTCATCTTTGAGGCTCTGGAGAGCAAGAATAAAATATGACCAACAGAGCACAAGCAGGCAACATGGTTGTTTAATACACAGTTGAAAATAATGACAAAAATTTGACATTTGTCATTGATTTATTGTTGATAGAGCAGCTTAGGGGGGAAAAAAAAAGCATGAATGGCTTCACAAATTGCTGTTCAAAAACAGCGACAACACTCAGCTGTCTAGGTCACTCAACTAGACATTTAGTCCTACTTCCATGATCCTTCACGAGAGTAACATGAATCCACTACAAAACATTATCCTAAAGTGTCAGCATCCAGAAATGATTCACTCCTTTTGCTACATTGGGAGAGCTTCAAACCTCTCCCAAACCTCAGTGGCAATGAGGTTTTACAACTAAAAAAATAAAGTTGATTCATAAAGTGGCAAAGGAATGGATAGACATATGGACAAAGTCAGAATATTTGAAGCAACATATAAAACAGAGTTTTTAGCAAGTTTGCACTTCTGCTTTTTCATGGAAGTTCCTCAGTAAAGTGTTAAGACATAAAATATCGTAGAACATATAGTGCCAGTATAGGTCAGAAACCCTTTCTAAGCAGTATACTAATCACATAACCTTATGACATCCACAGATCTGCTTACAATTTTCAAATTTACATAGACTTAAGCCTTAGTCTTCCAAAGGAGTTTGTGAATTGCAGCCTTCACCCTTTTTAGGACACAGTCCTTTCATAAAACATCCTAAAAATGAAATTTGTAACTTTCCAAACCCCTCCCACAATAATATCAGCCTTTCTATGCGCTGGGAGAGTTTCATCCACTTCTGACCTAAATTACAAGATTTTGCAGTCAGGAACAGAGTCTATTCAATGTTTAGTTCCCTGTCAGCACATAAAGAGAAAAAAAAGATAGTTCTCCAGAGGAGAGAATAAGGAAATGCACATTATTCATAAATACTGCTTTAAATCCTCATCAGCAATAGATCAAGCTTTAAAAAAACTCACGAGATTGGCTTAAAAATCATGAGATTTGAAATATGAATAAATTTGGAGCAATTTACCTGCCGTTGAGTTTTTGAGCCTCTAGAGTGTGCTCCAGTCATATTTTCAAGCTTTTCTTTACAAACTGCAATGGGTAGGACCTTTATTTCTATGGAAAGATGACGTTCAATTATAGTCCTAAAAATTCAGAAGGTGAGGCCTTCAGAAAGACATCAAGTTTTACCAAAAAATCTAACATTATATGACTAACAATTCTGTGTAATCTTAGAAATATAAGAGAGGGAAAAATAACCAAACTGACAGCAGAAAGTCTGCAAACGCATAAGCATTTTTGCAAAATCAAATTTCATGTGTGGCCAAACAGCATAAACTCCAAAATTTAGGGCACTTTTTAGTGAGTCATTCAGTACACAAGTGCAGTGACTTATCCTTTGAGTAGGCATTACTAGCAACCAAGTGCAGCAAAAGGAGATTTTTTTTTTGTTATGTGTATTTTTGCAATTTTGATCCCCAAAATGCTTTTATAAAATCTGTATTGAGTCCTCAATACAAAAAAAGGCTGATTGGCTTTCTAATATTTCATTCTTAGTTCTTCTGTCATCCTCCAAGGTTCTTCCTACGCTCCTGTTACCATTTTCAAATATCTACGGCTGAAGACATACTGTTATTTAAAATAAAACAGATTTTTAAACAAGAGCTGAAGTTTTACAGAAAATGCCAAATGTTATAATAGAATCATGTAAGTTACCAACTCTGCATCTGTCCAGTTTGCACATTAACTCAAGGCCAACGTGACGTGAGATGGCAGTGCCTGCTGGCTTGTGCAAACCCACGGTGACTCTCACCTGTTCCATGTACAAACAAGGAAACAAAACTCTGTGTTATTAGATGTGGTTACATGTGGTATATATGCTAATAGCCTCTTAATTTACCCATTAGCTCTGCAATAAATATATAGAATTAAGCATGGTAATACACATAAGTATATCCAATAAATATTTGTTCATTAACATGACACATTGGCTAACTGAATGACTATAGGGGAGTCAATAAACTGCAAGTTTCTAAGCAGACTAGATCCTGTGCGTGCTGTTCTTATGAATTCAGCCTCAATGATGATTTTATTCTTTAGGCCAAATGCACGTTAATCTGCACTCCCATGTGTGAGAACTGTTTTGTATCCCATCATCTGCAGCTTGACAGGACGGCACTTCAGATTCTCCTCACGCTTGCCATGCCCCACGTAGAATGATGGAAGCTTTTGCCCTCCTCTTGGCCTACAGCCCAATGGCTACAGCCCTCTCAGAGGTGTTAGATGCTTGTCTGAATGCTCCTGCATTGAATAGCGTGTTGGATCTGGATCTGGGGCTTGTCTGGTGCATGATGTAATGACCAAGCTACTGCAATGAATTCCTTCTGATGGCTTTAAAGTCATCCCCAAAACTATCAGATAACTTTTCTGTAACTTAACCCCGTAAATAGGTCTCTTAGTGACAGCAGTATTTAATTTATGTCAGTAAATAAGGATGAAAGACCCTCTTTTCTTACATAATATGAAAGAATAAAACCCAAAAATATTCTAAAAAAATAGATTCAATAGTGGTATCTCTGTATTCAACTTAGGTATTTGTTGATTTATGATTTCCTGACCATAAATCACACAGTCCTCACCGAGGTAAAATTCCCATAGGTTTTATCTGGAGACTTAAGTGCTTACTTCAGGTTTTGTGTGTATGTACTTTACCATGTACTTTAGCACGTAAAATAAGCTCGAATGCAGGTGCTGTAGTTAAGTTTCTTCTACGGCATGGAAACACAGGTTTCCCGAAGGAGGAAAACCTGATGCCGAGAGCAGGTGCAGTCACCCAGCGCTGGCGGAGCAGCAGGAGAGAAGCTCAGCAAGGGATGCGACGGCGTCGGGGCAGAGACGGGGGCAGGAGGGCAGCCCCAGCATGGGCACCTGGGTCGCTTCAGGGTGCGGGGCCAAACACACAGAGCCCAACAGCAGCAAATTAGCAGCAACTTGCACTGGCTGCCGCTTTTCCATTCACAGCTGAGGCAGGGCCTAATCAGAATAGCAAACACAATGCTCAAATACAGCACACAATAGCCCCATACCAGGCCTATAGATCATGGGGAGCCTTTGGCTTCTGTGGTCTCTTGATTAAGTTCCCTTTTTTCAAAGCGTTAACACAAAGATGTACTTTTCCACCCAGCAAGTTGGCTATGTGCTCCGTTCCTTACACCTTCTGCAGAGAGTGCTTTCAGCATTAGAAAGGGAATGAGCTTAGGCACACTTTTGAAGCAAGCTCTATAATTCAAGACAGTTGTGAATTTCATTATTAAAATAAAATGCTACTAATAAGCAAATGCCAAGTCAAAGCAATTTTTTCAGCTGGGCTACATGATAATAGAAACCAGGCATTTAGAAAGCTTCTATTGGCTTCACAATGCACTTCATACCAGTGCGACGTACAGAGAACTGGAAAAATTCTGCTTTTATGAGCCAGCTAAAGGAAGTGTGCTACTGAATGCAAGCTGCTAATGGCTCACTCAGTGACTGGCCTTTTAATCATCATCAGCTATTTACATGCATGCTGCTAAATAGCATGTCCATAGAGAATGAAGTTTTAGCAAATGTGTGCAATTTGGTCACCCTGAAAGATGCCAGAATTCACAATGCTCAGTGGAGGGATCAGTACAGAGCAAAACCAAATCGGGTTTGAAAAGTGAAAGTGAATGACAATATGGCCTTATTTTTCAGCCATTGATCTTGCTAATGAATGAAAATAATTATTGCCTGATAGCTGTTAATTGCTACTCATGAGTGAAGCTTCCTAACGATATTCATCCAAATTCCTGCGGGAAAGCATAGACACTTCCAAGTTATTGTTGCATTTGTGCGTGTGTCTGCCAATTGCAGTGAAAGTCAGAGCATGAACTGCCTAAAGATCAACTTTTCCTTCTGCCACCCAACCTGTTGTCTTCAGAACTTGTTCAAATGCACTGATGATGCAGAGACCTGCATCTTGTTGCCTCTGTTTTGTATTGCCTCCTTTTCCAGAGCATGCGAGCACCTGCACTGTCCTTCACAGGGCACTGCAACGAACAAGCCAGTTCCTTTAGCTTCTCATCTCAGACAAATATTCTCTCCTTCTCTCAGTTCATGAATCCCTGGATCTCTTTTTCCCTTGAAAGCTGAAGTCAGCTCCACCCTTACACACTCACAAACGCACTCTACATCATTCTGCCTGGACCCGTATAAACCTTCATCAACATCTTAGTAGTACCCAGAAATATCTTACAAGTTTTTGTCATGGCTTGTTATGCTTTCATCTAACCATACAACTGATGTAAGCCCGACTGATTTTTAAGTTCAGATGTCAAAAGATAAAGGGAAAAGTAGGTCATGAGTAGAGTACAGACTGTATTACTGAACATTTCCATCTGCAGAAAATTTAGAGCAAAAGTCCTGACCTAGTTATACACTCTTCTTGCAATATATATTACCTTGACCAGTCATGGTAGCATAGAAAGCACTGACTTTCCCCTAAAAACTATCAATAAGCCAGTTTCTTAAACACGATTATAAGTATAACAAAAGGCCACACACCAGATTTTTTTTCTTTCATCCATGTAATAACTTCTTTATTTTGTGAAGTGCTTTTGGGACAATAAAAACTGCTCTGATTCTTAAAGTTGCTGGTGAATACAACAAAACCATAAAAAAATCCTGCAATTGTCTATTTGTCTGTCTAAACTATGTCTGTCTAAACTATGTCTGTCTAAACTATGTTTTAGTTGAAATTCTGTTCTAAGTCAATTTGTGCTTATCTGAGCAACTATACTGCTGATTTCTCTGATTTCCTGATCTATTCTTGTGAAATGCAGTCTGACAGAACCTTATTTTGGTCTTTTACTAGATATGCCAAATAGAAAGAAACCAAAAAATGAAGTGACTTCTAATACGCTGAATGCTCCATGATCTCCTTTTTTTCCTGATCCTCCCATAACTATCAACATCTCTAAAGACCAAACCAGCCATATGTTGACGCAGAACGTTGCTTTCTTTCAAAAAGATGTCCTTTCATCTCCACTGACTGTAGGCACAGAAGTTCAGCCTAAAAAGCTAGTTCAACATTTGTGTCTAGACATACATGCTTAAGCATATTTCATGTCCATAGATGGGCTCTTGGCTCTCTGCACTTCTGACCATCTGTTGGGAGGGCATGATGCCCACTTAGAAGTTGGTCAGAATTTCTTTCAGTTGCCAGAGGAAGGGGATATACAGTCCTGCAAGTGACATCTGTTCTAGCAGAAGCCCCTTTCTCTCTGAACAGTGTTTCTGTTTAATCTCAGGCGCACTTGTTAAGAGTAATGTTTAAAAGACAAACTAATTAAAAGAAAAAGAAAAAAAAAACCAAAAAATAGAAAATATTGGAAAGAAAAAAAAAACAGGATGATGGTGAGCTTAAGGGTACATTTCACAAACACATAGAAAACTCTTTTAGTATTAAAATGTTGGGAATATTGAAAGAAAATAGCATGCAGTCTGGCTACATAATCACGGCAGATGAAGACACTGAGGGGTAAAGTGAACTACAAAGCATTCACTATAATAGAACCAAGACAACAGCTGTGCCCTTAAAAGGAGGAAAAAACAAATTGAATGGTTAATTAGATAGTATGTAATGCCTTTTCACGTGGAAGAAAGATAGGATAAAGAGCAAGCCACTCTGCAGTCTTAAAAAACTATTACAGATTCTATGAGGCACGTGTTTGGGGGTGAGGGGATGGGGCAGATGGGACACTAAATGATGTAGATGGCCTGTCTTCTGCCCATAGCCTCAGAGTATTAGACCAGAGTGGTTCATCCAGAAGCTGAATCCATAATACAGAGCCAAAACTGTTAAATCCACTAACACTCATGAGATTCCTACAAGAGAACCAGAACCTAACAGATACCTCCCAAACAGACTTCAAAAATACTACCAAGAAGGGTCAATGAGACCACAATAAAAGAAGAAGAGACAGGGATCATGGAAGGAGGCTTTAGTATCTGTAGAAATAAAGAGATTAATATGATTCAATAAATGTTCTTCCTCACATGGTCAATGAAAGGAGAAGATACATTCACATAACACATAAATTCAATCTCAAGACCCCATTGACTCTATTGGCTGAATCTCCTGCACAATAACACATACCTCACATGTAAAAATACCTTTTACATGGCAGACATCTAAATTTAGGTCTCTGAATCAGGAACTGACTCCCATTCTGAAAGTTCTGATTCATGATCAGAGATGACTTTTCAATGAGAGGTGTTTCATCTCAGCCTGGAGCTGGGTTGAGGCTAAGACATGCACTCGCACCCAAGAGCCTGGAAACACTCCTGAGTTTCTCAGCACAGAGTACAACCTGTATTCATCCAGCATCCCGACTCTTTGGGACCACTGAAAAAAGTCCTGTCTCCCCTCAGAGATTTTTGATTCGATTGCAACAAGGGCTCGGTGCATTGGAGAACAATTGTTGAACTACTACAGTTGGTAGCTCAATTTTAAGGTAAGCCAAAAGTGTTTTGGCTGCAAATTGCAGAAATTCAGCAGCTGCTCCATGAGCAGCTGAGCAATCTCTGCAGTGGGGGCGGAAAACTGCATGTCACGGAGGGGAATGGACAGCTGGGAGCAGGAGGAGTCACAGCCATCACGAGGTGACCATCACCCTTGAGTCAGCTGCCTCACTGTCCCTACTCCTAACACGCTGCCATTGTAAGTACCTAATTCTGTGCAATAGGGTATCCCAATTACATTTCCTGCAATGCATGTTTAACAATAATTGCAAAGTTTACATACCCCTATAATACAAAACTTGCATCATTATTGAAAAAAAATAGCATAAAATACATGTTCCTGACAGTTACGGGCTCTTTCCCACAGGGGAAACTGAATTACTCTCAGTTAAACATATGGTAAAGCCATGAAAATCCTGAGTAAGAGTGAGCTAACACATTGAGGAAACTAAAGATGTCCCAAATCTAGACTAGACCATGCTGAATCAAACTTGAAGAGCGCAACTTACTATGTTAAACACCTGCCCTGGCAGAGCTCTTCACTGCTTGGTCTGAATGGCTACAGGTGAGAAACATAGAGATGGACTCGAATAAACCTTAGGATTTTCCTTCTTAATGATCATTTCCAGAGTACATCCTATTCATCCCAGACTTGTATTCTTTCATGCCCAAACTCTCTAGCCAGTTTCTGAATTTCTGAATCAATATTCTGATCTTAATCAGTTATTCAAACTGATAAGCTTAAATATACCCTCTCTTTAACCTAAGCCCTATATATTTTGGGGAAAAATTACGCAAATTCTGAGATTCCAAACACACACAGTACATGCATATTTTTAACGTCTGAGTTCATACACTTCAACACAATTAGTCTAGCAACGTTTAAAAATATCAACAGTGGCATGCATCCATTTCATCTCTAGCATTTTAAAGGTTGAACAGACATGGAAAATGAACTGCCAAGTCTTTGGTCAAGACTGAGACAGGCTGGAAGCGCAGTGATTATGAACGCAGTATTTCTGCTGCTGTCTTTCCCATTTCTGTTGTCACAGAAAGAACGAATCTGATGCTTCAATCTGGTACCATCACTAACTGTATGCTAGTTCACATCTGACTGTGATGTGAAACACTACAAAATCTGACCTTTAGATGTTTTCAACCCCCCAGACTGTCTTGGCTTCTTGATAGCACAACTTGAGGGGGAATTTCAAGTCATCATGGGCAGTTTTAAATAGGAGACTCTTCCCCTTACCACGTCCCCAGCAATTATGGATGTGGATCCATTTGGCCTAGGGTCATGGTGGCTGCGTATGAGCAAATTAGATCTAGAAAAGAAGAAAACCTGCAGTCTATGGTTGTTCAGATGGGAGTTCAAACCATCCACTATGCTGAACTGAGGCTGCCAAATGTACCCACTGGTGGCCCTGGAAAAAGGAGGGCATCTTACACCACACCTGCTCCTAAAACCCATGGGCCTTATCCTGAGCTTCCACGAGGTGAGTGCTAGCAATTAGTTACCCGTATTGCTCCTTCAAAAGACAGCGGAAACTCTTCCCATAGGAAGAGAAAGAGCGGCAGCGTTGCTATTCTTTTGAAGAATAGTTGCAGTACTCACCTGGCGAGAAAATAAGAATGCAATGTCACACTCCTCATAAAAAAAAAACCAAAAATATGTATATAAATATATATATGATTTAAAGAGTGAAAAATACTCCAACTGATGTATATGTCAAAAAGTAATCATTTAGATTATGCTCTATGAACACTTCTTTATAAATCATAAACTACATCAACATAAGAAAACTTACTGTAAACAGCTTAATAAGTGTTATTGCCAAAATTTTATGTAATTTTACAGTCACGGAAAGTAAGGAACTATCATTTCCTTTCTTTTTGTTTCCATTCATTTTTTATAACTGTATGTGACAACTCCCTGAAATTCTTCCAATACCAAATCGTTTCTAGCACCAAATTTGGTGTTTATTTGAGCAAAATGTCTCTGCTCCATAGACAGAGCTTTCTTTTTCTAGCATTTCCTTAAGAAAAACCAAGGTATTTCTCAAACATACAGAGAGCTTCTTGTAGCTTTTTGTGTTTTGCATTTTACTTATTTTAACAGCTGTGTTGTATGCTTCATAATAGGAATAAATGAGTTTTAGTATCAAAGAATTATTGAGGTTCAAACCTCAAGTATCAGATAACCTGACAAGCTTTTGTTTATGTACTCCCATGTCCCAGTATGGTGGTAAGCAGTTCATCACAAACCTTGGGGAATCACGGACTCCCAGCAGTTCTCCTATACTTGGTTTTCGCTGTAGATTTGGATCTAAGGCCAGACTCGTAGAAGTTTTTAAGTAACTGATTTCTTTTTGAAGTGAATTTCAGCTGCTGTCAATAGGAGCAAGAAGCTTTTGTGGATCTAGGTCATGTCATAACATAAGAAGTCTGTGACAGGGGAGGAACTAAGAGTGACCTCCGATAACCCAGGTTGGTATCCTATTTACTTGAACCCTCACCAGTTTCTCAAATGCTTGAAAGCTAAGGCTGCTTTGCAAGCTTGGTCATCCATCTGCATAACATACTAAGTAGACAGTTATTCCCCACAAACAGAAAAAAAATCAACCTGCATTTCAAAAAGGTAACACATTTTAGACACCTAATGGTACTATCCATCATTTTAAAACCCAGCATTGCTAAAGATTTCAGCATTAACCTTCATGCCAGCATGTGATGTCAGATGGTCTCTTATGCCCCATCTGATTGCTTAAAATATCCCACTGCCATTCCTTTGGGGTTACACAATTACTTTATGTTGATATAAATAATGGCTGTGGTTTAAACTCCCCCGTAAGATGCTCCATAAAGCTTGCTAGCTCTAATTGCATAAACAGCTTCAGAATGGCCACACAAAAACAAAACAAAATGTATCTTTTCCCCCCAAGATGTCAGAGTACTTGCCATAAGAAGCCTAGTCAATAAACAGAATATCCATATGTTTGAATCGTGAACTTTCTGATAGAAGAATCCCACTGCTCCAGCCGGAGCGATAGCATCTGCTAGAACAAATACTGTTATATGGAGATACTTAACCTAGAGTTCTGCATAGCCTGAAGCTCTTACTTTCAGGCCAACTTTTATTCTCCTGTATTTTCTGCTCAAAATTGTATTATTTCAGAAAGCAGCAATAAGCAATCTAACTAACAAAGCCAGCATTTTGGTCTAGAGCTGCCTATTTTGGGAAGGTAAGTGAAAAATCAAATTAATTGGATTAGAACTTGAGTGCTGCAGAGGAGATGACACTGGTGAAGGACAGGATGTCTACAAAAAGTGCAGCTGTTCAATAGGTTTTAAACAGTTGTTCGCCATTTAAAGTGCCTAGCATCTGCTAGAGATTTCAAAAATACACTTTGCTTCTCAAGTGTATTGAGAAGCAAATACACTTTGCTTCTCAAGTGTAATTTTTTTGTAAAAAGAAGGAACAAGTATATATCCAAATAAATGACAAAAAGAGACAATAATTATGAACTCATGTGATCTTCAATTTACATCCACCAAACTCTCCCACTCAATATTCAGTAGCATGCAGATGAGACCCAAAAGCTTTTCAGGGTACAAATGGAACTTGTATTTCTGCACAGATGCATGATATGTCTCTCTGTATCAAAGAGATTTTATTTTTAGCAAGCCACTAGTTTACTATTGAAGCAAAAGGTCTTAATCAAGCAAATTACACATTCATTTAATATGCCAGAATGGAAAAAAAAAAAAAAAAAAAAAAAAAAAAAAAAAAAAAAAAAGGTATGTGTAAGACAAGAAGTTACTTGTTTGGATGAATTTCCAAATGATGGCATTACAACATCCTCCTCCTGATTCTCCCATTTAACTATTTCATAGCTAAGTGAACTACTAACACATTTGACTATTTAACATAATTAAATAAATTTTAAATCATTTCTTTACTGATTTAAATAAAATGATTTTTGACTGTAGACTTAATGTATCCCCATTAACAGTAGCAAATAAAAAAATCTGTATGAAGTACAAAGGTGCCATTAAGTCTGGTCTGCTCTAAATACTGACTGATGGACAATGGACAGCAGTGTTTTATACCCGGGGAAAATCTTACCCTATTCCCTCCCTGCTGAAGTGATGACTTACGTAAATAAAATGTATCTATGTTTGTAAATCCACCTAGCAACAACGAGTCTTCCCCAGATGGAGAAGAAAATGGCTCAACTCCATTCTAATAACTACATGCTGGTATTTTTCTATAGCTTTCAAAGAGTTTAAGGAAGTTAGAAAGAATGGAATCATTTAAAATGTACGCTCTTCCACGCAGCTCTTTCTCACATTTTGCCTTCTTAAGCTTCACTACATTCCACGTTTCTTGTAACATATTTATTCTGCCCAGAATGCACTACCATTGCCAAAATCCTTGCTGTTTGTAGCTCTTGGTGTTTTTTAAAAAATGCACAATTAAAGCCGTCTGGGACCTAAGTCTGATTTCAGGTTTTTCCAAAACAAAGCTACGTTTTTGTGGAAATAAATATAAAAATAACTTTTTATTTCAAGTCTCTCTCAAATATATGAGACAGAGGCCAGACTGTGATTCTCAACAACTAGTGAAGCCGTCTTCACAGATTCACAGCAGTTCCCTTTACTAAGGGAGACTCTGTATCATAACAACAGGGAAAAGAGACAAGCTGACTATGGAACAATTATTATTTTACTAATTACATTTAGTCCTTTATATTTGAGACCACCGCACATTTAAAGACATTCTTTCCTATGTAAGCAACATGGTGCCAAAAATAATCCTGTGTGTATTTTGTCTCCGTGTTATTCCAGGGTTCAGTAAAAGCATCTCTGTCACACCACTATCACTTTGGGAGGGAGGGAAGGTATTTTCATTCACTTGCTTCTAACCAATTTTCCAGACAAGAATCCTTACAGCAAAGAAGGTAAATGGTGTCCTGGGCAGCATCACAAGTTGGAAGGACCATGGCCAGCAGGTCCAGGGGGGCCTATTCAGCCCTGGTGAGGCCACATCTGGAAGGCTACATTAGAACAGGGGGATTGGATCAGAGGGTCTGCAGAGGTCCCTTCCACCCCCAACTATTCCAGGATCCTCTGTGTAAAATTCTGGACAGCAACCAAATGAAATCTGCAAAAATTTCTATACATTCAACAAATTCTTGCTGTTACACACTGAGCTGTAAACAATTGCACAAAATAGACAACTGTCCAAGATGAGTCAGGCATAACCTTACTCAGAGATATAACTCCTCAAAATATGACTATGGATTCTGTTTATTCATTCCACTGGGTTTAACCATTTATTTTAATGTTGTTAATCAAACTGATACAAGCATCCATTAGCTACTTCAATGTGAAATAAATTCGCTATTATCTGCTCAGGATTGTGCTAATGACATCTGTAAAAGTGCAAATGTGGAAGTGTGAATCAGCAAAGATGCCAAAAAGTAAGACCGATTTAGCATGTAAAGGTTGTCTCTCCAAGTCAACACTGCAGTCTAGGAGCAACACATTGGGTTGCTTCAGTTTTGTGCCTGGAAAGTGCACAGCTCCCAAGGATTCTATCTTTATGAAGATTATATATAGATTTTACTTTATATATTACATATATATGTTTATATATTACACATATATATCTATAGGAGAAAGAGAGAGAAACTTAACATTCATTAAAAAAAGCAGTTTGAGTAAGATGGTCATATTTCAGAGAATAATCTGTCGATTATTCTCTGAATAACAAATTCAAATAAAAAATTCAAATAAAACAAATTAAAAAAAAGAATAAGAATTTAGAACAGATTAGAGAATCACTGGAGATCTGAAGACAGGCGAATATTGGTGAGGATTGATGAGTAGAGGAGTATATTATGAACAAGTCCATTCTAACTCGGTATGAATAGACTGAAGACTTGGTAAAATCAGAAATTTGACACTATGAAAACATATTCTGAGTAAAAACAGAAACAATGTTGGATTTTATTCAAAAAACAGAACTAGAAGTTATCAAGTAGAATAAAAATTATCACGGCGGTGGAGACACGCTTTAACTTTGGCTTTCCAAGACCATGTTATAGCAACATTTTACTCAAAAAACGGACAGCCACGAGATGGCTCCTTTCAGACCATGCTGGCTCGAGCAGAAACCCATCATGACAACGGGGCTGCTTGGTCTCTTCCCGGCCTCCACAGGCGGTTTAGGCCGGGAGGCACCACCCTCTGACATGAGGACGGTGCTGCAAGTCCTTCCTTCAGCTGCTCCTTGCAGAGGAGCCTGTTGCCTTGCAGGTGCAAGAAACCCTCGGGCACAAGCGGCCCATCTCACCTCACAGGGTGGAGATTTCGGGAACACTCAGGCTCGAGCACAAGACACCTCACGCTGCTCACCCTCCTCACGATGCCTCCTGATTATCTCTGTGAGAGGAAACGGCAGTTTCCCTTTATTAAACATTTTTCCCGTGATTTCTTTCCATTTTTTTCCCCATGATTTCTGAGTTATTGAACTGCAAAATTATTAGATGATATATTAACTCTACATCTGTTTAAATGGAATGGCTACAGCTGTGGCTGTTATTTAACCTCTGAATAAACGTCAGAAAATATTTTCCATTTCCAACTTCTGTGTAAACTCAAAACAAAACAGTGCCAACTGTAAACATGGGTAAGGTGATTTTGAGCGTAGGAAAAGTTTGTTTCGCATAAATGCCAGGAGTCACAATGCGCAAGGCCCCAGGTTTTCCCTCCTCAGAACATGATGGCTAAAAATGTTACGATATTTAATCTGCTCTTTGATTCCTTAAATCCTCAAGCACTTCAAAGCACAACCCAACACACACATAAGTCACTTCTGCCATCCTTTAATATCGGAAAGAAGAGGCCAACGACTTAGCACCACCTAGGAGTTTAAGAAGACGGGATCTCCAAAGACTTACCAGGAGGAATTCAAGGAGTCTTTACTATCTGAGCGGGAACTGGAGCGGGACTCCACACACACATAAAAGTTTTCAGATAAAAGTTCGTTCCTGACCGCAAACGGTCAGGATTTCTATTTTCTATTCATTTTAAATGTAAAGATAAATGGAGGCATTGTGAGCATCCTTGTAACTATACAGAGAACTCCCACTTAAAAATAAATAAATAAATAAGATAAAGTGAAGAGGCGGACACAGAAGGACCTTTTAATTGCCACGGTCTATGGGTAGCATAAATGGAAATGGTCTGATGCTGATTTCTTGCAGAACTGTGTTTTTTAACCACACTGCTGGTATTTTGTCTCCAGAAAGGATAATTTTCAGCTAAAAGTTGGTAAGGCATGTAGGAAAAAAAGAAAAAAAAAAAAAAAAAAAAAAAAGTAGCTTGTCAAAAAACAAACAAGTAAAATTAACTCCTAATTTTCAGCACTGGGCTGATGCCTTCATTAAGCAGGACCCATATTAATCACACGTATCAAAACAGACTAGCTGCAGGGAGGCAGAATTCACAGCCTTACGATGAACACGGTCACTCTTGCCAACCTCATAAAAGACGGCACTTTTACAGCTGTGGTGTAACAAATCTAGTTCTATTTATTCCTCACAAAAAAAACCATCATTTTGTATCACGTGGAGGGCTTTTTGTTTTGTTTTGTTTTTTTAAAAAGCTTCTTTATACCTGAGTAAATATTTCTCCAGTGCAATCTTGGTTTGCCTTGCAACCCAACCCGAGTTTGTTTAGCAGCGCGATAGCTTTTCCCCTGGGAAGGCCGTCAGGAATGGGGGTGGCAGAGGGAAGAGCTGGCTCTGGCTGCAGCAGGAGGCAGCTGCTCGTTGCTCCCAGGCTCCGACGGAGTCATACATCAGCAATTGCTGGAAAGTCAGACAGATTCCTTGCTTTCCCTGCCAGACAAAACTCTGAGAATTGAGGCCTGGAAAGGAAGATAAAGGGCCTTCAGTTTACTGTTTTTCCACTCTTGGCTTTTTTCCCCCTCATGTAAGCAACTACTGTTACTATTCATTCTCTGGAGTTTGTGCCTTGAGAGGCCTCAGACACTTCACAAGGAGGCTTTAACATATTTGTGTTAAGCGAGCATTAATGCTTTGATGTTAATTAAATTAACTTTAAAAACCTTCCAGCTGTTTCTGCTGGTAAATTCTACATGAAAGAATTATCTTTATTTCCCATTCTTTTTTTTTTTTTCAGGAACAAGTATAACAGAAGAGTCGGTCTTCCCTCCAGAAAGGTGAAGAGAGAAAAAAATGCACCTAAGAACGAGACATTTTAAGCGGTACATGACTAAGTGGTGGCTTCAAGGGTAACCCAAAATAGGAAATCAATCTAATCTTTGACCTAGTCGCTGAAGATGATGAGTCAGATACCACTTACACTCGCAGAGGGACGGAAAGTTTCCCATCGTTGCTAAAATTCATGCTGTCTAAAGCAATGTTACAGTTTTGTCTCAGTACACTGGAAGGTTCAAAACAAAATGGATGATGAGTATCAGTTGAATCAGTTTGTCCAGATTATCACTCACCTTTTGGGAAACCCTCCTCAAACGGGAGGTTTTGGACCCCCATGTGCACTGATAGCTCAGTGCAGGAAGGGCAGAAACCTGTGGAAACCGAAGTCTTTGTGTGGTGCAGGGATGATGCTCTTGGGCATTTCCAACGGCACCAGGCATAGATGTGCAGGTAACTCAACAGGGCCCCAGATGTTAAGTGAGCTAGCGAGGAAGAAAGCATTTGAACTGGCAATGCATGTGATGAGACTCTGGGGGAGCTGCTCAGAAATACTGCATGTTCAGTCAGACTGAGAAGAAAAATGGAAAATGTCATTTATGTGTGTCAGCATCATGCAGAAAAGAGGCTGAGATATATATGGATTTATATAACTCAGCATCCTCTTTTTTCACAAAATACTACTTTAAAAAAATTATTTATTATCTACATTTATGCTTATTTGACTCTGTTGACTATACAAGAAGTCCTTATTTACAGATCTTCTTTCTCAACTTTTAGCCCAAACACGGAAGTCAACTTAGCTAAAATAAAGCCCATCTCTTCCCTGTCCCTTTCCATCTCTGTCCCTCTTTGCCTACAGGCTCTTCTGCATCTTACACCATTTCTTTCTTAAGTTCTTTCGAACTCCCCAGCAAAATAGAAGGTCCACCTCTTTGCTCTGAATCAAACAGAAACAAAGCTCTCACTTCCCTAAAAGGACCAAGAATAGAACAGAGGAAAACACTAAAACACATAGGTCTGCAGAGGACTGTTTCTACAAAACCACCAAAAAAAGGGCAACTGCATTTACTAGATGAACTCTTCCAAATCAGGAGAAATCAGGAATATATTTTTTAGCATAAGCATACTATCTAATGCTTTCCTTTAAAGAATTTTATTTTATAAAGCATATCAAATGGTAAAATCTGTCTAGCTGATCTGCAAACACCCATACAAACCACAAAATGCAAAGAACTTGACACGTTAGTAAGTTATATATCACTGCTTCCTTTTTTCTTTTTTCCCAAAACTGCGTAAATTACAGTTTAACCCAACCCTTTCGGTTTTCTGATTTACACCATACGCACATGGGCTACAACAGCAACTATATTTGCCTGGGAACCAAAGATACTGTCTAGAAGGAGCTAGAACCATCTAACACAGACTTATATTCCATGTATGTGATTTTTAGGAGAGAAAGGTTGTAGAAAGTATCTTTAGGATTAGCACTGTCCAGGGCAGAGGCTAACCAGGGTATTGAGAGAAGGAGCTACAGGGTAATTCTAATGCATTGTAAAAGAAAAGATGAAACCAGAAGCCCTGTGTCCCCATTTTCAAAACATACAGCAACAGAGAAAACATTTTTAATTAAGATTAGATTACCTTTTAATTAAAGTTAATTAACCTGCAGTATCCATTGCCAGGATATACTAAGAATGCCAACAGGAAAGCAGAATATTAGGAATATATATATATATGTTTTTGTATTTAACTAGGTTACAGTATCATTCACAGTTAAAAAGAAAGGGGAATCTCTAAGTTATACGCCAACTACAAACCGATTCAGGAATCTGAATCAAAGGGAAAATAGCATGATTTTCAGTTTTGGAATATTTAGGTGTGGATTAGTGTAAAGGAAATAAAAGTAACTGGACGTCCTAAGGACGTCCCAGGTTAAGGACAGTGTCCAAGTGGCTATGGGGAGGGGAGGCACCGCTGCCCTCACCTGCTAGGGCAGCTTGTGCAGCCGGCGCACACGGACACGCACGGACGTGCAGACGGACACGTGCAGATTTCGAGCACAGATCTGCTCAGGTTCGGGATCATTTAACCCAGGTTCACTTTCCCCGCAGCCCCTTTTTAATGTTCATTACTTTCTATGATAATTATGAACAACATGTGAATGACTATGCATGTTAGTGCTTATATATAAGGTGTTCAGAAAGAGTTTGCCTGTTTTGAACCTAACTGCATTCTTTAACACCAAGCATTCCGGTAACGACAATTTTTATAAAACACAGTAATTTGCTTTTCCTTTCAACTGTTCTGTCACATGGGATCCTCATCATTTAATCCCAGACCTAAGCACACTGATTTACAGTATTAGTATCAGCCTACAGAAGTTTGAAAATGTGGAGGGAAAAAAGAATAAATCCACTCAACCCAGAAGCAGATGTGCGCATAGAATCACAGAATGGTTGAGGATGGATGGGATTTCTAATAGGATGATAAATCCTTAGGGCCTGTGAATGTAAGGGCCAGACTCCAAAGAATTTCATTGTTTTTGTAAGGCAGAGACCACCAGTGAGTAAGGCAGAGGCTGAAGCTGCTGCATCAGAACATACTCCCTCCCCTGGCCAAAGCACTCAACTTCTTTCTCTCCTTCAGTGTCATCATCTGTACAAGGGCTTTCCTATTGCCCATTGTTATTGTGAAATCCATAGTTCGTTTAAAGCTAAGTATTATAGCTTTAGCTAAATAAAAAAGTATTATTTTATTTTGATAAAACAATAGCAAGTGGATGCAAATATTAGTCGAAGTAACTCCCGTTGCTGAAATTCCTTATCTGTGTATTTATATCAGTGTTGTATTTTTGTCTCAAATCACTTCGCAAAACTTGATTGAGCTTTACACCACCACTCAGCACATGAATTTATTATTCCCATTTTATCAATGAAAAAGCTAACTAATATTATTTTACTTACATTGCTTGTCTGAAGTACAGACAGACATGTTTTATTACTTGACTGTCAAAATCGAACCTTTGCAAGCAGAAGACTCCACGTTAAGTCATTTTGTACCTGTTTTTGATTTTTTTTTTTTTTGGAGGGGATTATTACATGAACAGTAATGGATCACCAGAAAACAAAGGAACCTACCAACGATAACTACGCTTTCTGTTGCAGAGCTTTCCAGATAGTGTTTTTCTTTGCAGAAAGTTTCTTGAGAGAAGTCACCTTTTATACTTTTTTATACTTGTATTTTTATACTTAGGAATTTTTAGACTTAATAAAAACTAGGTAGCAAGGTAATCACAGTCATTTCTTGTGTGCAGGAGTGCGCTCCGCTGCAGTAGGAGCATACCCCGTATGAGGGGATGCTGAGGCATCAGGCTGGCAGGAGAAAGAATAACCATGAGGTCTCTATGCCTTTTTAGTTGAACTTTTACAGACTAATATCTTGGAAAATTAAGATACCCTTTTTAGTTTCTTCCTCTTACAATACAAAGCAGGTATTCCTTACGCACAAAATCTTATCCAGGAACAGTTAGGAACGTTTTTTCCTAACTCCTCAGTTTTGCTTCCACGTGAGGTAGGAAATCTATTGTCTGAGAAATCAGAATGCCCATGTGAACCGAAGGGTATTTCACAGTACCTTAAGTTACACTTGATGTTAAAGGGAAGCCTTTAAATTGGCTGGATCTCTTGGTGTTTTTGGCAGAGCTGGTCCGGTACTTTGGATACCACAGAACATAATTCCTGGCTTACATCATTTAATAGTGTATATGGGAAAAGCAACATCCCCTAAACTGTTTGGGCCCGTTAAATAGTTAATTTATACAAGCACATTAGAGAGACCCATTGATTTATGTTTAGTACTAGAGCTTACTACTGTCAGAAAAGCAGTGAGTATCTTCAACGTAATGTGGTGCATTTACCTTTTATGGACATAGAATCATATTTTCAAGCATCTCTCCATCAAAAGAGGCAGGAGAGATTTAAAATAACGTTCATTTTCACCCTAATTTTCACCTCTTCCGTTATAAAAAAAATGAAAGGCTGTGTTATGTCAAGATTAGGGACAACAAGCAACGTTTTCCAGAAGCTTCCGTGGAGCCCTTACACAGAGATGGATTCATCCCGGTGTTGGGAATTTTGACGGGCTGGGCCGGTGCGTGAGGAGAGGCGCCGGGCACGAGGCCAGGGCGCCATTACAGGACACAGGGACAGGCCCGTGTCAGGCCGGCGGGTCCTGGCACAGAGCCGCCAGCACCGGCGCTGGGGCAGTGCCCAGACTCGGACGCAGACATCCCGCCTTATCCAGCGCTCGTTCCCGCTGCCCTTCGCGGCTTGCGTGTTTGGATACCGCCGGCACTACCTGGCACCTTGCACCACGCAGCGCAGGGCTGAAAGCCCCTGAGACTGAGGCCCCTTGAGAGCGCATGGCCCCTCTACCAACTCCCGAATAAAACGAACTTGGAGGAATATCGGGGTTTAACTGATTTATTTATTGTTTTAAGGCTACAACTGCATGTTCTGGCGACACCGCCCTGCCGGCTGCCCCACGCACGTCGTGCCCCGAGGCAGGGCGCTCTCCTCCCGCTGCCCGCGCACCGAGGCGAGCGGAAACACCCGGGAGCACCCAAAAAAAAAAACCCCAAAACAGAAACA
>VZSG01000697.1:323154-344042 GCA_013398315.1 Nothoprocta pentlandii
CGAGGGTCCCTTTTTGTTGTTGTTGCCCTCGCCCTCCCCGCCCGTGTTTCCGTGTGCGCGCTGATGGTGTGCAGGGGCCGGAGGACGAGCGCGCCCGTTGGCCCCGGTGGTTTGTGGATGGGCACCCGGAGATGGGGGCTCTGCCTGGAGAAGCGCCTCGGGAACAAAGCCGAAGCGCCCGGCACCCCTTCGGGAGCGCGAGCAAAAATAAACGCCTTTTTAAAGAAGCTTGGCATGCAGGAAGCTCGCGGAAGCTGCTGCCATCCGGCATTATCGGGCTTCGGCCCATCGGGCTATTTTAGGTTTCCTTTCTCCATCTTGGAGGAATTTCTGCTCGTGTCAGTGCTCGCGGCCGTCCTGCCTGTGCCCCTCGAGGATGGAGCCCGGCCTTGGGGACATCGCCGCTCCCGAGCAGCCCTCTGGAGCCCCCTTTTATCTGTTACCCCCAATCTATGAGGCTTTTGTGTGGGATATCGCTGCTGTCAGAGGCTCTCAGCCTAACAGCTGCCAAAGGGAACCATGTAAGCGCCGCATCTTGTGGCGCCCATCTCTGGGTGCCCACAGCAATTGTGGCGCCCATCTCTGGGTGCCCACAGCAACGTGTACTGGGTTGGCGCTGCGTCTGGAGGTGGCTGTTTTGTTATTTCACGTGGCGAGGTGGGGACAGCCAGCCTGCCAAGGCAAATGGCATTGCCAAGGTGATGCAGGCTGCACATGCTCGTACACTGCTCTGCAAAGACGTGCCTTTTAAGACTGAGACTTTTTAAGTCTAATGGCAGAGGTGACTTGGGTTGCTGGAAGCCGTGTGCATGTTTTATGCTTTTGTTACATGTTATTTCTTTGAACTAGCCTCTAGCTCACTTGGGAAAAAGAGGTGGACTCATGTAATTGGATCCTAAGCTTGATTTATTTTGTGTTCTCTAGGGGCAATTATAGGCGGGTGAAAGGTTTCATTCTTGGCTATTGCTTCTCCTTTTACAATAGCTGCTTTCAGCAAACGTTTGCATGCATGGCTTTTATATTCTTATTTGTATTTTTTCCCCCTCAAACCTGGACTGCTCATAATTGCAAATGGAAAGTTCTGTTCTTTCTCAAAATCTTAGTGATTTAAAATATTTGGTTTTTGAAGTGTTCATTAATAGTTACTCAGAAAGATTCCATCTTCTGATACATTTTGTTTCACTAGATTTTGGGAACCTTTTCCCTTTTTTGTTAATCTTTTCCTTAAATAAATTAGCAACAGAAATTCAAGGATGGTTATTTAACCTGGAGTACGTCAGGGGCATGCTCTAGGAGACAAGGGTTGGTTCCACTTCATCTCCACATGAGGCTGGAATGACAAAATCGCCCTGATTCTTTGCTGGAAGAAGTCTCAGTAGAACAACTTGTAAGCAGTAAAATCCAAACCAGTCCATACGTGTGCACGCACATAAACACACGCAGTGCCAGCCGGGGGCTGGTGAACCCCAGCCCTATGCAAACCTTTCTGTTCCTTTACCTGTCACACAAGTTGAACGTGGAACAAAGCCCCATGTACTGAAGGGCACTATAAAGTTATTATGAAATAAAGCTTCGTGGAATTACCTCCTTGCACACAATTGTAGATCCACTGTGAGAAATCAGCATCCATAAGGAATGGGTGTGTGAAAGAGGAAAAGTGGGGTTTTTTTTGTTGTTGTGGTGGTGGTAGTGTGGTTTGTTTATTTATTTATTTTAATAGGGAAATACTAATCCTGTTAGTCATAAAGATAATTCTGTTAGCCATTAAGATATGCTATCTTAAGGAAAAAATGCAGTATTTATGAATTGATAAGCATGGCATATTTTGTTGAGACATACCCGAAGAGCTTACAAATAATAAATTAGGAGAGAAGCGAATTAAAAATTATAGATGAGCATTCTTGGTTGTAATATTTGAAATTCTAATGAAACTATACTTTTTTAAAATTTTGGTTTGTTTGCACAATGTATTTTCTGGGTATTCCATGGCAACAGGGAACGGTGTGTAGCTTGACATCTAAATGGATTATCGCTAGAGCTGCCGTATTGAAATTGGAGTTAATTATGTAGTATCTTGTATTTTATTGGTATTTTGTAGTTTTCTAATGAAAAGAATCACATATAATAATTGATATAATGATCAAATAATGATCAGAATGTGAAATTGCTAGTAATCTGAAGAGCTACCATGCAGGTTGAAAACAAGAGAAGGGTAAAAATCAAAGCTGCTGTTGCTTTTTTTTTTTTCCTTCCCCCCTCCCCTTTATATATACATTTTATATAAACACACACACACACACACACACATTTTTTTGTTTGTCTTTAACTGATTGCCTATGTATTTTGGTTTTTTAACTGCATTCTCTTTATGCTTTTGTGACTTCTCTAAATATGTTTTTCCATTTGACCGTATGTTTTGACCATTTGACAGCAGGCCGAATAGTAATGCAGTACACTGTTTCTCTGGGCACAAAAGTATTGCAAATGAAAATGCCCATCTCTTCCCTGGTATTTTGCCAGTATCTCCAGTTATGTGGATACTAGTCCATCTTCTTCGTTAAGTCTCCCTTTCACCTCCATTTTAGGTATAGTCATATTTTAGAAAATGTCTCTATAAGGTAAGAAGGATACTTAACAAAAGCAGCCTCATGTCCTCTTCTAAAACATGAGTAATCCAGTGGGCTTCTGGCGTGAGGTCTGTTTGCCTTTTGCAAATGCTTATAATGAAGCATTTTAATATAAGCATTTATAGGCATTTTGCAAATGCTTATAATAAAGTGTTCTCAAATTCTGTTGAAAATCCCTTTTAAAAACTGGATGAACTTCTGTTTGCAGTTACAGCAGGGGAGCCTCTGGGTGTAGCTGGTGCTTTTTCTAACCCTCAATAAATAATTATTAATGGTAACAGCCATATTGTGAGTGCTAGTATATAGACAGAAGGGAAATCTAAGATTAGAAAATAGAGCATTTATTTGGGAAACAACATTAAAATTATGTTTATATTACACCTGTCATAACTTTCGTGCAATACAGGTGCAATTTCGTGCAATACACTTTTTTGCTTTTAAAAAGATGCTTTCTCTTTGGTTAGTGTTTAGGTTTATAGGGATGAGGTTTATAGGGATGAGTTTATTAATACTGCAGTATTTCAGTTACCCTCAGCTCTGGACATTTTCTTCATGGTGAGTTAATGGTGCTTTTTCTGTATCTAAAAATCAGCTGCAATATTTTAAGTGCTTTTGTATGCCAGGAAATATATGGTTCACATTTGTTTATTTGAACTATACAGAGAAGGAAAAGCTATTTGCAAATCTAACAGAAAAATACTTTGAGAGTGACTGGTCCTTTTATTTCATTTACGTAACTTGTCAAGCTCAGGAATTTGCAAGTTAAAAAAGAGAAATGAGCCAGACTCAGCCATAAGGGAGCAGAGAAGAGCCCTGGAATTTATATGGTTGTTTTGGCCTTAATCACACTGCTTTTCTAATCACTCATATATGAACAAATGATTTCCCAGCTGGAGCGTGGCTAGTAAGCATTTTCTTTAATTATGAGAGACTGACCAGTAGATTTTTGTTTTATATGACCCAATGCCCTGAATCATTGTGGTGTGGGGTTTTTTTGTCTGCGTATGTATGTGTGTTTTCTAAACACAATAAACTGGAGCCTAGACTAAATTGTTTATTTTACAATAGCGTGTTCCTTTTCCTGTCACCAGAAAGGCGCAGTCACGATGTGACACAGGAAGAGAGGACTTTTTGACTATTTTTGAAAGTTGAGGTCATCGTGAGTGTGGGTTCCTGGTGTCTACAAATGTGGTGTTATGAGCACTTACACAGCAGCTGTTCTGATATCTGACACTTCTGGCTAGTATGATTGGAAAATGAAAGCCAAAATACAGACAGGCAAAATATTATTTCTTCTAAAGCAAAGAGCTCTTCTCTTACTGTCGCTATAGACTTGAGTTCTGTTTCATTTTAACAACTCTTCAGCTGTAATACCTAAAAAGTGATGAAAATTGTGAATTTCTTATTATTATAGATTAACTTTAAAACTGCTAAGTTTTCCTTAATAACATGCTTCATTTCCTTCAGGAAAACATTAGAGAAATTAATTCTTTTCTTCGATTTTTACAGTTTGCTTTCCTCTAAGCTTTCGGAAAAATACTTCAGGATATTGAGGCTCTGTCATTTTAGCGAACACTAACTATAATGTCTATTTTTTTTTTTGTAGTTTTGCTATTTCAGAAAACTTTTTCCTCCCCCTCTAACAAGTGAACCACCTCTTTGTTGAAGTGAGCTCTGAGTTATTTGTGCCCCTTTCTATCCCACTCCCAAAGCTAATGTTGACATTCAGTTTTGAGAGGGAGAATTAAGTACTTTTCAGATAAGGTCTCTGGAGCAACCTTCATGTTTATGTTGTCGCTAATCGCTTGGCATCAGCTTAACTCCATGAGTCACATTAGTTTTCTGGGGTGTTTTTATTTGACCTGTGCTCACTGTGTCATAGAACATCTTTATAAAACTTGTGGTTTTATTCCCTCCTGTCTTTAAAGCTGGAGTGCCTCATGCAGTTGGTGAGAGCTGGAGCCTCTGTCAATGCCAGCACAACGCGTTTTGCTCAAACACCAGCCCACATTGCTGCTTTTGGAGGACATCCTCAGTGCCTGATTTGGTTGATTCAAGTGGGGGCCAACATAAACAAACAGGTATGGACTCATGTGTGTTCCCTGTCTGTGTTTAACTTTGGAATGGTGATTTTGTTCCCTTTATGTATCTACATACGCCTGTAGAGATTATATCCTAAACAGTGGCCTAAGTCAAACGACTTTATGAAGAAGGCCTAAACTGATAGTTGTTGCAGAGAGAGAACTACTAAGTGTTCTTTAAGCCTCTAAAGGTTTGGAGATTGTGTTTATTTCAGTCAGGAACTGACCTCTTGCTGCATCTTGGAGCAAAATGGCTTCATGTTGGGCCAGTGCTGATAGCGTTAGCACTTTGCGACTATGCTGGTGTTGTAATGCCTCTATAGGACAGAAAAAAAATAGTAAGAAAGATCTTATTTAAATATATTGTTAATTGAAGAAAAAAATAGATTAACTTTACTGTTATCTGTTGAATCACAAGACCATTGTGCTTCTTCATGATACACCTGTAAATCTAGCTTATAGTAATGAGGCCTGCTGTAGTTTAAGTTGCATTTAATTTCATACTGTTTCCATTTATAGATTATTTTCACAATTCTGCCAGTAACTTACTGTGAGTAGATCAGATATAGGTACCTTGCTAACAAAGTCTAAATGAATGGATTTTTTTTTCCTCTGATAATTTTCCACCGCTGTTACTTTGCTTTTGGATAATGCTTTATTTGGTAGCAGAAAGTGGAATAATGTAGCAAGATGTAGGACTCCCACAGCTTGGAAGGACTCCCACAGTTTGTACAGTAACAGGATCAAGCCTTTAGTACTTACACTTTTGCAGAATCCATTCAGTACTGAGAGAATCTATTCATGTCTTGTACATATACAGTATGTACCTCTATACCAGTACTGAAAAAATATTTATAAAGTTCTATGATAGTAAATGCATATATTCTGATTAATTGCTAAAGCTCTGTACAGCACTGCAGCCGTAAAGTCTCTGGCCTGAAGCATCTTGCTTTTATGTATAACATTTAATGGTCAGGTTGTATTTTATATGCAGTAGAGGTAAGCCAAGATTACTGAAGAAGTTTTGCTTTTCTAGACTTTTTTAATTATGCAAAAATAAGAAATGGGGAGGTTTGTGTTGAGTTTGCAGAAAAGAAGGCTGATGCTTTGAGAATAGCTGTGAGACACACCAAAGGAGTTGTAGAAGCAGTGGAGGTGACTGGATGCAGAGGCTATAAACATCTTCTTGATACCTGAAACAAGTAATTTATGCAATAGCTATAATTGCACAGCAGTAGAATTTTCAGAAAAGAAAATGGAAGAACATCTGGAGTCCATGTGAGAATGTACAGGAATGGTGATGAGGAAGAAGAAACAGCATGCATGAACTAAAGATCTGCATGTATCTGCTAAATGGGAAGAAGAGGAAGAAAAAGGAGAAGAAACGCAGATGAATGAATGAGAAGAATGACAGCTTCAGCTCTGACCCGTGAAGCTGGAATGCAGTTAAAGAAAGTTTGCTGTCCTGCAACATAATGGGGAAAAAAATGACATTTCTAGTGGGTGAGGTTGTGCCAGAAGAGGAGAAAATTGTGTAGAGATCCTGCTTTGGGCAACAATGAAATTGTCTCTAAGGGAAAGCACAAGGCAGTGAAGTCTGCAGTTAAAAGCAGACTGGAAACTCATGGTTTGAAAGTATTCTTTCTAATCTGAGGGCCTGTCACCAGAGCAAATGCAAATAATTAAGATCTGTGGTCTTTCTCAAGAGGAAGAGTGATGTGGTCCTGATTTTATTTTTATTTGTATTGAGATAGTAATGGTTGTATCTTACAAATTTCTGACAATTTAGACATTGACAGGGAGTAGATAGTAACATGAA
The DNA here is from genome assembly GCA_013398315.1 of Nothoprocta pentlandii. Classification (NCBI taxonomy): domain Eukaryota; kingdom Metazoa; phylum Chordata; class Aves; order Tinamiformes; family Tinamidae; genus Nothoprocta; species Nothoprocta pentlandii. Next base: position 329,682 of record VZSG01000697.1, read on the forward strand.
GAACACGTGCCTTCCACAATGTAACCTACCAATATGTTGTTGATAATGGTAGGTTCAAGTTACAAATTTACACTTGAGTGTAGTAAGCAGCTAAGCAACTGCTCTTTTTTTTTATTATTATTATTTGTTTGTTTAACAAAAAGGAAAAAAGCTTTTTCCATCTGGACTTAACATTTTACATTTTTTCTTTTTGGAAATAGCCAATGTTGATTTGCAGAAAAGGGCTTCATGTGGCCTATGTTACAGAAGAAGGATGAGAAATACTGCTTTTACACAGATGATGTTAATTTACTTTTCATCTAGCTGGTTACCCACATGTGACAGTGATGACATCGAGAAGAAGACTAAGGAGGGAAAAGTTACCCATGCTGGCAAGAACTACTTATACATTGATATCTTTGATAAGAGAAAAATAAAAGGAATGACATTATGTGTTAACCGTTTTGTATTTTCAAGCTACCTATTCCTTCTGGATTAAATCTAGATAAGAAAAAAATATTCCATCAGCTTTCATCCGTCCTCAGAATCCAGAAGGAAAATGACCAGGAATTTGAAGCATTATTGGCAGAGAATTGGAACCGCAGTACAGTCTTCTCCACCTTCTTCACTTCCCGGCCTCAGGAAGGAGAGGGTAGTACTAGGCCTCATAAATCTGAACACCTTTGGGAAATGGGATCAGTTCATAGAACTTGGAATTCTATCAGTTGAGTAAGGAATGCAGTTAGTTTGTGTTTATGGTCAGGTAAGGTGGTGTTCCCATGTCTCAGTAAGAGCTCTGTACTGGAAGTATCTTTAAAATGCTCAAATTGTTTAAAAACCTCCACTGTTAATGTGCATGGGAGAATCTCAAAAGGAATAGTTACAGGTAAGTAACTCTTCTGTTTCTTAATAAAAGAGCATTAAAGGTACTAATTAAAAAATTAACTGAAACATGCGGGCATTTAGAGCAATTTAATGCTTTCTTTTCCAGGTTCAGTTGAAAATGCTGGAAGCTAAGAAAAAATCAGTGATCTCCAAAACAGGAAGAAGGGAAATAAACTGGACTGAATACCAGTCTATTACCACCTCTAAAGGAGTAGGAATAAGCAGAGAAACAAAAAGGGAATAAAGAAGGAAGCTAGGTAGCTATTTAGTAAAATGAGGCACAACTCAAAACCTAATCTGGTCATAACCCCAAGCTAAGCAAACTGCCTTTGGCCTTCAGCAGGGACAATGATCCTCCTCCAGGGGACACTGGAGTGTAGTTTGCTCCGTGTAACCAAAAATAGAGGGAGGAAAGAGGTGAGCCTTAGGCCTGAAAATAGGTGATGCCGAGTATAGCGCCAGGTAATCCAGCCACGGAACTATTCCTGTGTGCAGCCACCCACTCCAGTTGTTGAATCTAAGTTGATTTGTTCTGAAGCCCTGTTTGCTTCTGTAAAAGTTAAATTTTCAGAGGTGTTTAAGAAAGAGTAATTTTTTTTTTTTTTAGGTGGGAAAGAATATTTTTTCATTCTGGCTTGTGACCTAGAGGGAATTTCTTTTCAGAGTTAGGAAAATATTTCAGATTAATGAAAGTGAGATAGATATATCCTCACAGGAGAACTTACAAAGAAGGTAATGAATATTTGAGATAAACGAAATTTAGGTGCAGTAATATATCCCATAATTTTCTAAATATTTCCTCAATTCCTTGGCTTCAGAGGACATGTTACTGGCCTTTTTAGGCCAGCAGTTGAAAGAAGCCTTTTTTTAAGGCATGCATTCTCTTCCGAGGCTTTTACCTTTTTTTCTTAATATTGGTGGGGCAATTATTAGTTGCTGCAAGTTAAGGTTAATCCTGTTGGATTGGAGCCATGGTGAGGAGCTCATTTGCGAAGGAGGAAATGAAATTGGCAAGTAGCAAGTTGAGACTGTTTGAAACTATGAGAAAATCATGTTCAAATTATGTTTACACAGTCTAGAAGATGTGATTGAATTTCTAAGATGCTTAGCAGAGATTTTAAAACACCTGTTGCCTTCCAGATCAAAATGGTACTTAGATTATATTTTGAATATGTTCATAATTCAAATAGAGCTAAAATGTAACTAGAGCTATAAGGTTAGGGGTGAAGATCACGTTGTGTTATGACTGGCAAGTCAGTGAAGATAGTGTGTTACTTGAATAACTCCTCCTGGCATTATTTTAACAGATACAATGGGGAAGCAAACCCGAGGTGTACACAGTTAGATTTGGTTTAGTGTTAGTGGAACAGACAGGTGGTGTCTCTCCAAAATTGAGAGAGGAAAGGAAGGCTGGAGAAGAAACCAAGAAAGTTGCTAGACAGTGACACTTCTGAGGACTATGATGGTAATAAATCCATATAACAGACCAGTAACTGAAGAGTTACTTGATTTTTTTTTTTTCAAGGCCACATGCCCTTCCAGATTCCTCTTCATGGTTCCTAATACTGATGGTTGGCTGCACATACTGAATTTCATCTGCAGTCTGGGGATCATGGCACCTGAAGCTCACCTGTTCCTTACCACTTTCACTTATACAATGGTAGATTATTTCTCCTAAGTGAGAAGCTAGTCTGCAGAGAGGGACTTCCCTGAAAGGCAGTGCACTTTGCCCAGTGTGTTTGCACATGTTGTAAAAATGGTAAATGATTGGAATGGAGGTGGATAGTCCCAGAACAGAAAAGTCCATGGGACAAAGGAGTTAAACGTTCCTGTCTCAGGAGTGATCTGGCCTATATAGTTCTTGTACAACCCAAGGTCAGCTTTGCAGTGGAGATAGGCCTAGATACCCCTTACCTGGGGAGTATTCATGATGCATTGCAGGAACATGTCCATGTGTCAGCAAGACCTGGAAGTGCTGTAGTCCCCTGAACACAACCATACGGCTTCCAAACTGACGATGACCTGCTTAGTGCAAGCTGCTAGGAAACAGATGTGCCAGGAAATGAAATACAGTGGTGTTAGTATGAATTGGTATTGTACTGTATGCTGATTTTTAACAGATTTTCTTTGTATGACTGTACTGTTAACCAGGTTACTGTATGATGCTCATTTTAAGAGCAACTGCCCTGGCTTTTGCTTCCTGATGGACCTCAGAGCCAACTGCCATAATCCTAAAGCACCTGGGGCGTTTGCTAGGTAGTGAATGCTGCGTTTGCATATGTATCTGCTTGCTTAATAACAATGAGTAATGTAAAATGAGATATTTATGTTTCAAAAGATTGTACTTGACAAAATGCAGTTTGTCTTTGCAGGATTATGTTGGTGAAACTCCTATTCATAAAGCAGCACGGTCTGGTAGTATGGATTCCATAAGTGCCCTTGTGGCTCATGGGGCGCAAATAGAGTAAGTGAGGTTTTTTGCTTTGTTGCTCTTGTGTGTTTAGCTAACTAACTTAGGCGGGTAAACACAGATACTAATGTTAGAAAGACAAGTCCCAAGCAGCAGGCACCTGATGAAAAGGCAGCTGGACATGTTCAACTGTAATAATGCCCACGATGCGTTGCATGTCTAGCAGGAAAGCAGAGAGTCCTTACGTGGCATCAGTGTGCTACATTCCTACTGCATTTATATCTGATCTGTTGAAATGTTTAGCACGCTTTTGTGAAATGCCCCCAAATTGTACATTTGTATGTACATGTTTTGTTGTTTATTACAACAAATTGACACCTTGCACTGGTGAATAAATTTAGAGAGCAATGCAAAAGCAATGTTATGTGCAAAATAGCATTTCACTCACTCTTAGCTGTTAGTTGATACTGTTTGTTAGTATACTCTGTATTTGCACTGTTAACTTTTTTCTTTAAAGGTTTATGTACTGCAAAAACATTCAGAAAATCTCACAAACTTTTGCAACTTACAGCATGGACAAAATGGATGCAGTTTTCACCTAGAAATGTTGAGTATAAGCTCTATGGCTTATAATAACGTAAATACTTTAGCAATTTGTTTTAAGTAGAACTAGCCTTATTATATTAAATGATAACTAGTCTATTGTATTTTAACCTGCAATATGAAATTTTTTAAGTTGTAAGTGAAATAAGAATCATGTAGTTAATTTCTTGTTTTACCCTTTGGTTTCCATCTTACTGTTTTTGTAACGATGTCCTTAAATTTAACTTTTTCAATGGTATCAGAGAGTATTCAGGAAATATTGTAACTTTTAGGTTAACTGTAATGAGCAAATTATTTTCTGTGAACAAAATGTTTCTTGAAAAATGACGCTGAAGTAATTTATGCAGCTGTCAAGGTCAGTTAATGACAAGTTCAATGAAATCAATCTTAATTTTAGAAATTCCCGTTTTGCATTCACTTTCAAATGTCTTAACTTGGATTTAAATTTACTGTGGAATTGAGCAAACCTTAATTATCATCATCAATTAGTATGTAATGTAATTTTCGGAAAGCATTCAGTTGAAAGAGAAGTTACAGAATTGCATAAACATTTTGAAATTAATGACTTAAGAGTGAGAAGAGAAAATGTTTAAGTCCCATAGGATTTTCAAGATAAGTAGCTGAATACCTGAGGTTGGAGATATGGCTGCAACTTTTAGTTTATTTAGTTACTTTTTTTTAACGTATTTGGAAGACTTAGAGGAAGCATCTCTCTAAAAGTTTGAATAAAAGAATATCTGCCTTTGGCCAAAGCTCTTTTTGATGATTTTTCTATCAGAAAGTGCAGCAGAAATAGTACAGGCTTCTAGCAGTTTCACTGAACAGAAAATAATTTGGATTCTCAGTTTAGTAAGTCTAAATTTCATCTGCATTGTGTGTAGTATACACTCACCATGAGTGTTGTAGGTGAACAAAATCCTGTCCAGTAAGTGAAGAGAAGTGTCCAGCAAGAGGCTGTAGGAGAGACTCATTTTTAGTCATTTAGAGGTCAGAACTTTTCACCAAGTAGTTTAATAATCGGTGAAATTCTGGACCTGTGACCTCAGTGAGAGCACTATTAGCTAAACAGACATCAGGATTTATTCCATTGATTATGTTTTTTTTCAGGTCCCATATTTTAAATTTGAGCAAATCCAGGTTTGACAAGATAACCTTTGTACTGTGAAACTTCCCCCCCCCCCTTTTTTTAAATTTATTTTTTGTCACTGGGGTTCTGTTCAGGTTTTTTGTTCTTTTATTTTTTTTTTGTAACATCTCGAAAATGTCAAACCTCTGCAAATTTTATCTCCTTTATTTTTATTTATTTAGGGAAGAAAAAAGGAGAGTGAGTGTGTCCGTATTTGAGTTCTAGTTAGCATATCTTTACTGAAGTGACGATTAACCAAGGTGTAGGATCAAGACAACAGTTGTATAAGATACAGAACTGATCAGTAGAACTGATGTGCTGATCTCTAATGATGATGAATTTGGCCTTTTATGGGAGTTAGGGCTTTATAGACCATTTTTTTCTTTATTTCTCTATACCATTGATACAGTATCAAAAAGCAGTTACATGAAGGTGTGGAGAATATCCCCTTTGACTGCAAATAGTCAAGTATACTCCTTGCACCTGTCTACATATATAAAGTGTTGCACCAATATCTAGTTTCATATAGAAAGGACAACAAAATGTTAAAAATGTTAAAATTTCTTTATTACACTAACAGTAATCAACAGTGTAATATTACAATAGGTGTATTTTTTAAAAAGTGATATTGAAATATTGCTCTTTACAGTAGTCCACAGTATTACATTTATCTTTGATATCAGTATTCACCGTCTCCCTACACTATTCACCAATTAGGCTGTAATGGAAGCCAAAGAATTTTGCCAATAGTCCAGTAAGGATAAAAGTAAGAATTTCCCTTTGGATAAATTTGCCTCATTTAAACTTGTCTACTCTGTTGCAGGCTTGTTAGTCTATTGCTTTTGCAGAGAAATACAATATGTTGCAGTCTCTAAATCTCATTAAGTGTTGCTTTGTTTTCCTAATTGATGAGAGAGAATTTGGGTCTCTATTCCTGTGTAAATTTTTTAGTAATATTAAACAATAATAATTGTACCCCAATGAAAATATTTTGATTTCTTTTGTGGTATTTACCTTCTCATTTTAGCCGAAGCATATTCTGTGCACAGTATGTCCTACAGCCATAAAAATGGTTGCTCCACTAACTATGGTATTCATGGACCCTTGAAGAGGGGGAAGCAGGTGGTCACAATGTCCTCATATGAGTGAAAAGGTTTGCTGTGTAACTGACTTTTTAATGTGGATAGTACCTTTTAAAAGTATCCATAATATCTGCTGGATTTTCACTAAAAAGCCATAATGATACAGTTTATGTATGATTGATTGTGTATTATTTGTAATGGTGACAAACCAAGTGTCCACAGCTCTTTACAGAGGTAAAGCCGTCTTGGTGCCATGTTTTGTTTTGCTCTTTTAGTACACTCTTTTTCAAATATTGGATATTACACAATTTCAAAAGATACCAGAGCTTATACATAAACATAAAATTCAGATATAAGCATAGGATGTTGTGGAATAAATAAAAAAAAAAAAAAAAAAAAAAAAAAAAAAACCAAGCAGTTGCAGCTGTTAATTATGCTAATTTGAACTGTTTCATGCATTTCATGCCTGCATTTTAATGCAATTCAGTTGCGTGTTTTGTCCATTTGTGAGTAAGAATTCTTTTGCAAATGTCATCTGAACAGTTGTAGTTCCTTAGTGACTTAGCCTTCAAGTAGGAGAGAGACTTCAAATACTAGTTTTTGCTTCCTCTTTATTCTTCTGGGGCAGAGAGAAATATGACTTAAGGCCAGGATGTGGCTTATTATGTCTCCATCCAACTGAACACAGCAAATCCTGATGGAGAATACTTCTGCTTGCAGATGATAATATCACTGCCCCTTGCTTGCTGCACCATTAGGTCAGCCAAGATGCTTGAATACCGGGATAGAAAACCTTTTATTTTTCCCAAGCAGAAATCCTAAGGTTTTTGGGAAACAGACTTCCGTCTACCATGGTGAGTTGCTGTGAGGACTTGAAGAGGTATTTTCCCTTCTGTTTTCTTAGACTCTGTTCTTCACGTTTGGGGAAATGACTGGCATGCTGCAATAAATAGACCAGTACATCTGTTTCTACCAGATGACAGATTCATATCTTGACATTCATTTGCTGCTTGTTCAGGGAAACGTTTCAGCCCCTTTCTTACCAAAGCTGGCTGACATTCCCTCATCTTACAGTGCCAGAAACGTGCATCTCCGTGCACTATTTTTTTTTTTAGCAAGAACTTCTCTCTAATTCTTTGACACGAGCTTAATTCATCTTTGCAGCTGCTGTGCTGTGAACTGCATTGTTTACAGAAAGTGATTTCTTGTTTCTTCTTCACAACTGCTTCCAGCCCACCTGTAACACAGTAATCTGTCTCATATAGATTCTCTTTAGCATGTTTGGACCAGCCCTTTCTGAAATCCTTGTGCTTTTCTCACTGAAGTGAAATCTCTTTTGAACTTGGATTGTGACCTCTGCAGTGATACCTCGGCTTGTGTTTGTTCCTGAACCTTTGTGACTTCCTGACTTTCTCAAATTCAGCTATTTTTAGTGAACAGACAGAAGAGGAATATGCAGATTTCATGATGCTAAGCAACAGACACCTTAAATAATGTGTCATTCCTTTGTTATGCACACAGTCAGATCCTCTTAAGTCTGGGAGGGAAATTCCTACAGCCTCGTCTCTTCACGGGTCTCAGGATTTGTTATCTCCTTTGTTAATTATTTCTTACATGGAAAAAGGGTATGGCTGCACGTCTGGATTGCTTCTTGCTCTTTAAAGAAAAAACTCATAGCAGATAAGGGGGTGTGTGTGTATACGTATATATACACATATACGTATAGCATTTCCTTGTTTTCATTACCTAGGTAACAAACACCAAACATACAACTGTGAGCTGCAGGTCATTTCTGGTGTTGGATGCTCGCGAGCTGACGTGCCATTGCTCGGTCTCTTTTCTACTTTGGATTCTATTCTCTTAACACTGGTTCACTGTAAGAGAGTCATCTTCTTGCTTTGTTTTCTTGTGATCATTTATTGTGATAATTTACCCCATCTTGAGAATAGCAGTTCCAGTTCCTAAGGATTATTTGCTTACAAATAAGTTGTTTGCTTTTTCAATAGAATGGCTCTTATGTATTTATTAGCATTTTATTAGATTTTTTTTATTAGCATTATTTATTAGATTTTTGTGATGTTTGATACTTCTCAGCTCTGAAGATCACTCCCTTGATGACTTCCTAAATCACTCCTTTTGCAGACCTGATTGCCTGCTCTCCACATAGCAGCTAAGGAGCCAGATTAATTCTGTTAGGTTAATAGTGCTCGATAGTTAACAAAAATGTGACATTTTTATTTGTTTCTTTGTTATAAGTATTTTAAAGCCTTCATACTATATACTTGTTGTTAGTCATCCTGCAAAATGGAGGCTACAAGTTTTGGGATACTGGCTTCCTTTCGCATTATATATAAATTCCTGCAGAAAGGCAATGTGGTTCAGTGTAGATGTAGTGAAACTCCAAGTCTTCTTGAAAATAAATGCAAGTAAAGCTTACTAGTTTCTTTTGCATGTTTGGTTTCGCCCTTGATGCAAGCTGGAAGGTAGGTAGTATCATAAATTGTTTTGTTTAAACTCATGGAAGTACTTGGGAATACTGAAGCTACCTGTATGGGTAACTGGTGAATTGAAGAGGGAAAGCGAGAGGCTCAGTCTTAGAGTAAACCCGGATAAGAAAGGAGAGTTTTCACAGCCATAGCGGTTTCCAGTAATTGTAGGGAGCCGAGGCAAACTCTCAGCACTCGGTTCTGGAGTCTGAGAGTGCAGATGATATAGCAACAGTGGTTGCTGGCATCAGTTCAGAAAGAGAGGAATGTGAGAACTTTGTACTTCTTAGGGCAGGAGTTAAATCCCTCATTCAAGCAGCGATATTCTGTGACCTTTCTTGAGGAGAGGAGGCAGGATATGGGTCAGCTTGGTAGGGAAATTTACTCATCAGCAGTGAGACTTTGTGATTTATAGCACCGGGTTCTTTGCTTCCCTTCAGTCCAGAAGAGCTGGATAAAGGACAGTGAAATGTTATCAAAGCAGGAGGAGAATGATATGCTTTCTCAGATAGTATGCTTATGTTCACTACACAGTTTCCCCTAAGATAGCTCATTCCACAGCAAAATACCTTGTTGCAAGGGAAAGCTGAATGTGGAGTGCAGCCAGGTTAGGAAATCAGGGCGTTACAGAACAGGAGTTGGTCTCAGCATGTCAGCCCAGTGGCAGAAGCAAGGGTGCAGTACAGCAATAAATAGACTTGCCTGGCCAGGGGAGGTTCCTGGTGCAGGAGGTGGTGGTGGTCTGAGCACGCTGTGCTTGATGTGTTCATGTTCTTGACTGGATACTTGTTGGGAGAATTGGTGATTACAGCCCACCCTGACCTTTGCAGGTAGGTTGGTTGCTTGGGGTGGTAGCTCCTGTTCTAGTGTGTGTATTCTCAGTGGAGTTGATCATAGCTCAGCTGGTACCTTTGAATATGGGCAAAACCTATTAGGCAGTTCTAGCATGGTCTGTAGCATGTTCAATTTGATCAGAAAAGATTGTGGAATGTGTGATGTGCTATAGGTTAAGTGACATATGTCCTTGATGGGAAGCTTAACAACCCTGGGGTAGCTTCAGCAGCTGTAGTTTTTTGGAGTATGTTCTAGAGGAGACACCTTCCTCTGTTTTAGAGTAGTTCTTTTCTGCTCTGTGCTCTTGCTAACACACAATAAGTAAATTATCTTTTTAAATTGAGTGAATCTTAAATTGAGGAATTCTGTTAAGATCACTTAAAGTGCTTTCATGTACTTTACTGGTTTCTTAATCCAAAAGATCTTCTATCTGCTTAAAGAAAACATAATTACATATGGTAATCTGTTGCAAAAAGTACATTTTTTCTGTGATGTGGAAGTCTTTCTCTCAGTGCCTGTTAGTCCTTCTGATAGTCTTTTTTTCCCCTTCTTGCTCTTTTCTTCTGTTAATAGAAAATAGATTCCTGATGTTCATTTACCTCAGGTTTTTCAGTTTTTCTTCCAGATCCTTTATTGACTCCTCTTTTTATGCAAACTCTGAATTTTGTCTTACTTCCATATTTGGCACATTGATGGCTTTCCTTCGTAATTTTTCTAGTCGTAGGTTGTCACTGTTGTTCAGCTTGTATGTTGAGGAGGTGGCTGTGTTTGTTCTTAAAGCATCCTGACAGATCCCTCTTGCAAGCCTATTAGCTTCCCAAGCCTGGGTTTGCTCGGAGCTCTTCCTTCATAGTCATCCCTTAGACTTTCTGCATTGTAAGCAACTTGATGGTTCCTGATCTGTTTCTAGATGTTGCCTCATAGCTGCAGCAGTGAGTTCTGATTTTCTGAAGGTTGAATAGCCAACTAACTCTTCCCTGTTGTCATCGACCTCTAGGTGGTTATTTTACAAAGATGCTTTTTCAAATTTGGGAATCTAGGAAACCTTCATCCTTGCTTTAACAGGAAGGGTCTTTTCTCTTATGCTGTATTACAAGCAGACTGATTTATTTATTTATTTATTTAAAGCTACCATATCCTTCATAGCTTTGTTTGTTTTTTGTTTTTGAGCCATGTTTAGGAATCACTTCTTAGGTGATTTAAGTATAAGTTCTAATATAGTGTTGATTGCTTCTGCCAGCCAAGGTTTGATAGTGATATTGTTGAGGTAAAAGTTTACTTAAAAATGAATCATTTGTGCAAGAGAAAGTAGATACCCAAGTATACTCTTTAAGGCCTTTCTTAAAGCATTAAATTAGAAATCAGAGATAGCAATCAGTTGCTATATAAACCAGAAGAAATTTCCAACTACATAAATTAACATCTCAATTCGTAGAGCCTTGACATTTTAGTGATGATTCTAGTATCTGGGTGTTCCATACCAGGGTTAATAAATTCTTTCTTATGCTAGCATTTGCTTAGATGTAAGTTGAAGGAGTTGGCTCTCTCTGCTTAATTCTTGGTGAAACTTGATGTGAACTAGGAAAGGTCACAAATCACTTTTTTTTTCCCCCCTAGGTTCCTGGTAGCTTGATCATTTTGGAGGGCATACTACGACTCTTGACAGAAGTTTAAAAAAGTTTACAATAATTTCAGCTGCCACCTGTTTTGTTGTAAAATAAAAACTTGGCACCAACTTGTGCTTTTGTAGAGGTCCAGAATGGAAACCTGGCATGAATTTTCATAGCTGTCCCCTGCAGTGACACCTCTCTTTAGTTAAGAATATTTTTTTCCTCTTGGTATCTGAAAAAAGTATGTTCTAAAAAACTATTTCACAACTTCTGTATTTGGACACCAAAGGGTTAAAACAGTTAAAGTTTAGTATTTTTTAAAACACTTTGCTTTAGAAATTTTAGACTAGTATACTGATGTTTATAGGAAACGTTTTTTTTCTCATTGTGGGTGTATTAGTGTTCTGATCTCTTTTTTTCTTTCTCCTTTTGTTTTGTTTTAATCCTTGTATCTGCTAATTTTTGTATAGGAATAGTTACTAATTCTTTTGAAGTACAGCGTACTAAATTTAAAGTAATTGAAGCCATGAGTTGACCAGTAATTTTAATCCATTCTGTATAAATTTCAGTGAAGAGCTGACAAATTGGTTTCAGGATGAAAGTAATGATGCTTAAAAGGCATAAAAGGCTTTAGTGTCTTGTTGTTAAGGTGGTCACATGATAATGGCTTACATAATGACTGATGTGCTACAGCACTTTATGTATGTTAATGTACCTTTGAATCTTAATGTTGCCTGCAAATATGTGATCCCTTATGATATAAGTTTCCTGTTTATGCACCATTGCCCGTTTAAATCCAACAGAAGATTCTGAAACTGTAAAAACTACACATGTCAATGTTTTACAGCTACGTAATTCGAATTGACTTGATTTTTTCAAGTAATCCTAGAAAGGGGGAGCATTCCATATAGAAACTGCTGAAACTGCCACAGGTGCTTCTCCGAAAACCTTACAGTTGTGGCATTGAATGTTCAGTATCGCTTCCTTTCTGCACACAAGGCATACTGTTGAGGTATTTGTTGCGGTGATTGGTTTTAATGCTAATCTAGGAATTCAGATATAGAATCTATAGATTTGCATGCTTTGCTTACCCTAATTTACAGTTATCTACCTTTTTATTTGTAAACTAACAATAGATAAGTTGAGATCAGTGTTTTTTTAACAGATATTACGTTGATATACGAAAACTGTGGTTTATTTTCTTAGATTGTCGCATGGCATTAACAAAAACACTGAGATGGAGGTGGTGTAATCACTATTTAAAATTATACATTTAGGGGATTTTATGTATACATACATACATGCTTTTTTCCCCCAAAGACTTAATGTTGACTTTTCAGAGAAATATTTGTTTTGCTTTTCAAAGTATGTGACATTATAACTGAAAGATAGTGTATTTGCAGTAGTAAATAGTAAAGACATGTAGAAACATACTTGCTTTTTCCTCCAGAAAGTATAACAAATAGGAACAAGTAACATAATTTGGAATCCTAATTTTTTCCCAAGTAAAATTCAGTATAATTTGAAATTTGCTTTAAAGTTATAAGAAGCACATCTTTTCTTTCAGCAGACCCTTTCAAGAGTAAATTTTGTAAGGTTTTTTCCTACTTTCTGTAATTCAGCTATAATGGGAGCATCTTGCAGGCTGCTGAGAACTTGTTTCAGATTTATCTTCCTTTAGCGCCTTTTTCAAAACAACAAGCTGCAGCTAGATTGAAGCAGAAATGAAATATCCTGCTCAGCTTAAACTAAATTGAAAGTTAACTTCCCGTTTCTACATATCTCTTTGGTGAGATGATCAACCAACAGTAATTGGTTGGTGGAGTTAGACCCTCCATCAGCGTTTTAAGCATTTTGGAAGGAATTATCTGCACGTGTGCTTCATCATTATCCTCTTATTCTAGCTGCTTTGATTTGACACCAGGGCTTTCAGATGAACTGGGTTTTTCCAATGGTCTTGTGATGATGTCAACTGAAAGGTGCAAATGGAATTAGGAAGAGGAAAAAGTCGCCTTCATACCAGGATTAGTGCAAAGTTTGGAAGACTGCCTGTGGACATCACTTGACGGATGAAGAACGTGGATTATTGAGAGTGTTGTTTTAAGTGCTGTGGAAAGAGTCCGATCTTAAGCTCTTAATAACAGGATGTGGTTTTGAATATATTTTAAAAACACTTGTCACTAAAGAATAATCCAGTTGTAAAATGGACAAGGAACTTGGAGATCACCTACTTCTACTTTTCCATATCCAGACTTCTCTGAACTTCTTCTATGTTGTTTATTTTAAATACTATTTATTTTAGAATATAATGAGGAAAAAATGTATAATTTCAGTTACATTTGTCTCGTTTCTTCTGGAATTAGCATCTCAGGATTTCAAGGAGAATAATATGTCTCTATCATTCTCAGCTCCTGGATTTTAGCATACATAGAAGGATGGAGTAAATAATATCACACCTCACACTTCTGATTTCCCTGATCAGTAATAATGAATAAACTGTAAAACAAAAATATTCTCAAGTAAAAAAAATCTCAATAGGACTCTTTCCTTCTTTCAAGTATAAGAATTGATTTGGAAATGATGCAAGGTAGGCGTTTTCTAGGTACAGAGTGAATTGACTTTCTGATGACTTAGCAAAAACTGTCTCGGATAAGGTGAAGACAGGGATTTTTCTCTTGTTTGTCAGTTCAGCCCTTGGCACAACCCTGTTTGGAAGAGAGGCCCCTCCCTTTGCCCCCCCCGTCCCCCCAAAATCCAAGCTATAATTTTCAGTGCACTTTCTGTAATTTCTCCCTTTAAAGAAGATGGATTAATCTTAAGTTTTTAACTTTCCAAGGCTTGGGCTACTTCTCCTTTCCATAATAAAATGTTCCTCCATCCTTTCCGACCTTTACTGCTGGCAGCCCTTTCAGATTGTTCTTTGAAAAATACCAGTCTCTGCTTGTTACTTGCTCAGTCCTGTTTCAGGTAGGTAACCTAACTTGGAGAAGAACGCTGAAAGAAAACATGACCATGTTCTCAGCTTCAGGATTTTTTTTAATGGATTTTCAGGACATTTCTCATTGTAATTGTTTCTATATTCTGAGTAATTCAGTTGCAGCAATGGAGTTACTGTATTTGCTATATTATTAGCAGCAACAAAATTGCAGCTTGCATTAAGGTTTAATGTCCAGTAGTGTATTCTGAGCTTCCTTGGACCTTCACATACCTCAAAGTTACACTTTAACATCATGTGTCAACTGACACTGAAGGGATCTTGTTATATAAAAACACACATATAGTGGTAGTGTGTGTGGCTTTTTTTTTGTTTGTTTGTTTTGTTTTGGTTTTTTTTTTTTTTTTTTTG
>VZSG01000697.1:344138-370532 GCA_013398315.1 Nothoprocta pentlandii
AAAAGACGAAAACTTAAGAGAAATATCTTTCAAGGGGCATCTCTCATAGCTTTAGTAGTTGAAAAGTTAACTGTATGTACTAATGAACTCCTTGAATTTTCCTGCTTGTTAAAAACAAATGTTACCTTCGCAGCCCATGGCATATCTTATAATATACCCAATAGCCAGGTGAATCTTCACTTGCTGCCACCTTCCTCTCTTTGCCTGGTAGAGCGAGTTCACATCAGTGTGATGGGCAGCCACCGAGGGCTGGTGTGGCCAGACCCCTTACTGGAGGTGGGATGGCGCCCACCGGGATTGCTGCTGATTTAATTCCCACAGGGAATCTGGTAGAGCTGGGGCTTTTGTGGTCCCCCTTAGCTCAGGGACCAAGCCCAGCTGGCTTCTTTACTCAAATCCTGGGCCATCCTGAAAGGCTTTAATGGTAGAGGTCTGCTCAGTCCCTGGGAACTGCTGCTGCCAAAGGGTAGCCTGGAGCTTAGCACTCCGAGTCCGGAGCGGTGCTTCTAGGAAGGCTGTAATAAACATCCCAGCTTTTTTCTTCATTCAGGCACTCCAGGACTTCTAGAAGACAGTATCTAAGGTCTTAGAAATACACAGTCTTCCTATTCGCTCACACTTCTCAGCGATGGTGGTATTTCTTAATTTGGTAGTATTTATTATTATCAAAAAAAAAAAAACCCCGCTCACACACACATCAGTCTGGTCAGGCTGTGTGCTTTGTGCCAGGGGTGTTTTTGTTCTTCCTCTTTTGTGCGTGTGGCTAATTGAGTTTGCTGTGGGGTGTTTTTTTTGGATTGCTTGCTGTTCATTATGCTGAGATGCAATAGTAGGGCTAGTTCTTGCTGCCATTTTCTGTTTCCATTTTCCTCCTAAAAAAGGGTAGGGAAAAAAAAAACAGCTGAAATACCTCTGAATAAGCAGCCATCTCCATTTTTCTAGCAGGCTTTTCTAGGCAAGTCTTGTGAGGTGGTTGTCTTTACCCAATTTTCCTCTTCTCTGCCAGCCAGTTTCATTGAAATTTGAAAGGACTGGAATCCCAGAGCAGTCTAGGCTTCTATTAATTTCATGGAATCAAGAGCTGGATATTGAAAAAATACTCTGATTAGCATTCACGCTCAGAGAAAGCAGCCAAAATTTAACAGTTCTGTTGACCTTCTATATAGTAGTGTAGATGGTATAGTACTTGACTATCTATATTCATCCGTGTCTTTTGAACTCGTTTTTAACTTTGTACTTCTCTCTCTTTCCAATTACAAATCTTCTGCCACAGAAAATTTCCTTGGAACTGATGAGTTAAATTCAGACACAAATTTTTGAACAATGCCTTTGAGTCTTTTTGAATCAAGAATGTTTTATCCAATATGCTCAATCCCCTTGAGAATCTCTGCAGTACTTCTCTTAAAATGTTTTCTGGAAGGAAATGTCTGCCAACTTGTTAGGAAGAAACTGTTCAGGAAGAGGGAAGGGTAGAGGGTGTGTTGGGTTTTGTTTTTTTTTTTTTTTTTTTTTTTTTTTTTTTTTTTTTTTTTTTTTTGAGGAGTTAGGTGCTTTTTGCCTTTTTTCTCTTTTTGCGTGCATGTTGTTTTAAAGCTTAATTGCATTTTAATATCTGACAAGCACTAACTTAAAGCTTGTTTTTGTTAGTGCTGGGGATGACTTTACCTACACAGAACATGTCTGTGTAGTATTGTACACTTGCGTCTTCACTTGTACATCTCCAAATGCCCCCAGCAAGTCATTTCAGCTTTCCTTTATGAGATATGATAGTGTAACTGTGGTCTGTCTTGCAGTCTACTCTTCAAGGCAGAGAGAATGTTCAATAATATTTACTAAGTAATAGTATGATTTATTACTTGTTGATTGCTTAAATTAGGGGATCGGTCAACACTGTATTATCTGTTTTTAGTCTTTGCATAACTTTCATTTGCTCTTGTTTAGATTTCCTTCGCCATCTTTTTGAGACTAGCAAATAGAAAAGATCTGAGAAAACTCGGCTATTCTGTGTTCAGGAAGAAGACATTGAAATTTCTGTTAAAGTTGCATTGTTGCTTTGTCTGAATTCTAAATATAAATTAGAACTACAAAAGAGTATTGAATAGTGGCTAGAGGGACTTCCACATCATATCTACTTCAGCACCAGAAAAACAGCACTGACTACATTTACAAAAATTATCATCTGTTCTTAAAAAGTGGGGGAAGGAGGGAAAGCCCTAGAGATTCATCAGCCTCGACTAACTTTATGTTCTGAAACATTCTCTTAAGGTCGAGCTTAAAATGTCCTTTAATTAATTCCATTACTTTAATTTTGACTGTACCAGACACAAGAGATGAGTCTCCTTGCAGATTAAATTTTAAAGTATTTGAAAATAATACCACAACTGTAAGATTTCCCTTATCTTGCCTGAATAAATTTAGTTTCTTCAGTGTTCTTGGTTGGTATTTACGTGTTTCATTTTCTTAATTCTTTTTAGACCAATCTCTCTTGCTGTTCTCTAGATTTTCACTACTAGTCCAAATAGACCGTGATACTCTCATATGGAATTAAATTACGTCTTCCCTAGTTAATGAATTTTCTGATTCTGTAGCATCTCTGCTTCTCAATTTTAAGTAGTCCAGCTGTATCCATTTAGAGAATTAACCTTCCAATAAATTTAAAACAGTAAATTTATGAAGTTTTTTTTTTTAGAGTCTTTTATAGCTGTGAAGTCGCAGTATTCTAGGAAGCACAGACAGTCTTCGTGCTTTTTTTCTGCATAACAGCTGGAATGAGCAGCTCTGCACTTATGGGAGCTGCAGCAGTGAAGTCTGATCTAATAATCTTCTAAACTCTTTCTCTGTTAGCAGATCTGGCTCTGGATTTTCAAGTAATGTGCTCATCTAAACTACTTAAGCCAAGAAACAGAAATCCAGTTTTCTGACTAGTTAGATCTATCTGGAAAGGGGGGTGAAAAAGAAAGCATGGAAAACCTGATTTACTGGCATCTTGTTCTTCACAATCAAGAGATTTCTTTTGCCATTTCTGGCCCTCCTATCTCTATTTTTTGCACTTCCTAATGAAGTTACAGTGTTTGTATTTCTAAGCACAGACATTGCGTGTGGTTGTGCAGATGTTTTTGATATAGTAAACTTTCAAAAGAAATCTCCACAGCTCTAAATAGCCTACTTGAATCAATTCTTAGTCTCTTTGATACGTGAAAATATTAAAAATCCAGCACCATTTCTCTTGTAGATGGCAAAATCTTGGGTCAAATAAAGCAAGTCTCAGCATTTATGATGTCACACACTTTGAAATCAGAAAAACAAGTATAAGCAAAGCATAATTAAATATAGCATCTTTATCTTTTTCTATATATGTATATTTTATTGCTAGGAAGAACAGTGATGTTGTTGTTACCTTAGAAATTAGAATGCCATGGACAATTGCCAAGTCATGTTAAGTTTGTTTTGAGTATTTAATCTTTTACTCAAGATAAAGAAATAGCTTGCAAAATAAACTGCAGAAGATGGTAAAATTCAAGGCTTAAATTAGTCTGAAGGTTGTGTAAAGATCAGATACTTCAGGCTATTTCAGAATAAAGCGTTTTGAGAATTTTAAATAGGAAGATGCTTTTTTTTTCTTTTTCTTCTTTTAAAGGCACATAGTTAGTATATTGATTTTATTTGAAAGTGTATTGTCTTCCAAATTTTGCTTAGAAGACAGATGTATGTGCAAAAAGCTAAGTTAGTTGTAAAACTAAGATTGATAACTAATTCCTTAATGGAAATTTGCTAAGTGTATGTTTTTCTCTCATCACCAACAGATAGTTAGTCAGTAAGAGCAGCAGCAGCAGCCAAGCTAGGTTGACGAATGAGTGTAATTCAGTTTCTTTGTATTGTACAGCTTGAGAAATGCCAGTGGCCTGACAGCAGCAGACCTTGCACATACCCAGGGCTTCCAAGAATGTGCCCAGTTTCTCTTGAACCTCCAGAACTGTCACCTGAATCGTTTCTATAGCAATGGCACCTTAAATGGGGTTCATCAGAGTGCGGGTCCCAATCCACTCAGTGGTGGGACAAGTCGAAAGAGATCCTTTGAAGATACGGAGTCTGCTGGAGTAAAGAAGGCTAGAACTGAAGGTGAGACCCCAGAGGTAAAAGGGGAAGGTTGATGCTGTTGCTGAGAAAGGAAAATAAACATTTTAAAGCGGTTCAGAGTGGATGTTGAGTATTATTGACAAACCTGCTTACATATCTAAACCGTATCAAGTAGTTATTCCATCTTTTGAGGAGTGTACGTATACACAAAATCCTCATTTTCCCTGTCGTCATCTTGGTGTGTTCCTGGATTTCTAGTTCCAGAGAGGGTTGAAGCTGCATGACGCCAAGGATGATGTCCTGAAGAGCAGGAGCTGGAATTGCCTTCTAATCGTTCCTTGGTTTTGTGTTAGGGTACCCTAATAACATTAATCCAAAGATACCTGGATTTTCTGATAGAAATTTGCCACATCACGATTTTCACTTCAAAAGCTGCTTGGTATAGGAGATAGCTGAAAGAAATTTGGCTTGAAAAGTTTTTATCAGTCTAGAAGAGTTGGTGTGCATTAAATTTCCAGGATCATTAGCACTCTATAAGGGAATATGAGGTGATGTCGAACTAAAATGAACCTTGGGGATTCCTATTCAGCCTTAACATAGTGAGACTATTAGCTTCCTTTCCAAGCAATAATGAGATAGTGCAACGCTACAGATGCTTTTTAGTGGCAGCATAAAGAAATCCCTTTTATATCTTGTGAACTTCTTTAGTGGTATGAAAAAGTATAATATTCTCTGCTCCCTTTCTGAGGCCACCCCAGTAAATTTTTATTAAAAGGAATGCAGCAGTTTGTGCCGATGCCTCTCAATCCCGACACTCCGGTGTCAGGAAAGGGACTTTGTAGATCTTCACTGAAGACATTTTCTTCAGTCAAAGTTCTTGTTGTAACAAATTACTTCTTGTTCAGAAGTGACTTTCAGTGAGCCACAGGAGTTGAGTTGGTGCTTTGTTCCAGATACAGGAGAAGAAATGCTGTTGGCAAACAGGACATGGACCATATAAATCACATCAGTGTTGACAGTCATTCATAATTCCTTTAGTACATATTATCCAGACCCCTCTGATAATACAATCCAGCCAACATTCCAACTCTCCCAGCACTGGAGGTTATAATATTGAAATAAATGAGATTGGCTACCTTATGTAATTAGTCTGTCATGAATAATTCCATGATGGAGAAAAGTTTCTTCGCAATAAAATGTGAGACTGTTTTTCAAGATCAAAGCACTTTAGGGAGCTGGATGAAAAGAGAATCTGTAGGCTTATGCAGTCTGCAGCTGCCCATAACAGAGCCAAGGAACGATACCTTCAGTACATGCAATTCATATTCTGATACCAGGAGGCACAACTTCAAAGTCACAGATAGGCATACTGTGTTTTGGAGAGCTCTCCCTTCTGAGTTTATGGCCACTAACCCCATAATTGTAAAAGATGACTTCAGGCTGGTTACAACATAGTGTTTCCCCCGAATCTGTAGGTGTAGTGCTGGGGTAGCCCTAGTTATTAGTGTTACCTTTCAGCATAAACAGTCATAGCAGGGAAAAGGTAGATGGAGTAAACAAGACAGTATAGAGAGTGTGTTTAAGTGGATGAAGTCTCATAAGCAATTACAGAGATGTCAAAGGACAGTGTATCAAATCAACTGGAGTAGGTAATTTGGGGAGTTTTTACCAGTAGGACTTCTATGACCTTTGTAAACAAAGCAAAAGATGTTGCTTGGAGATTTTTAGACTTAGTTAAGAGATTCTTCCAAACTGATTTAAGCCAAAGATTCTGAATTGTATCTTCCCTCAAAAGCATCAGTATCAGTAATATCTCTCATGTCATGCAAAAAGTCCGCTGGAGTGAGAGCAAATCACTCTTCTTGAGACCGCTTGTGAGCTACAAAGGTGGGTTATGAGAAATCACTGGTACATGCTTGTCCTTACCTAGCCTTTTTTGAAAATACACTGTATTTTGTGATAATGTTCTTAAAGGCATGCTAGTGAATGGTCTTCTACTTAAAAGACTAGTTGCACAGTGGATTTAGGAGATAAACATGGTGAGAGTGCAGACTACCAGTGTTCCCTGGGAAGGATGGGGTTTTGATGGCCTTACACCAACTCAGAACAATCACACCCTTGAAAAAACACCTCACGTAGTGGGATGAGGCACTATATGTAAATACAAATATATATGAGGCTGGAAGCAATCGATTTGTCCTGGAATGGCTAAACAAGGGGAAGGAGGTTGCTTGTATATAACTTCATTTAGGTGTACACACATGAATCTGCGCTTAAATAAGTTCTTAGATAATAATTAAAAAGAAAGCCTAAAAAAATGTAACATCAATACAGGATATACTGTGATACAAAGTAGTTATCATCCGATGCAATAACTGAGCCCGAGAGGGTGAAGCTGAACTGAAGCACAATTCGAATCAGTATCCACTGCTGTTTCAAAGCAACATTCAAAATGCATACCAAGTATTTTCTCCTTTTGATGTGGATGTGTTGGCTGGGATTTCTGTCCATTTTTTTTGTGAAATGGCTTATCCAGGAATCCTTGCTTCATGAACTGGCTGCTGGATGGATGCACAGGAGGCGTCCTCCCCGTTAGCCTGCCGCCGAACACACTCATCACACAGGTGTACGTGGGGCAGTTCTGGTCTTAATGCCTGGGCTTACTGCCTGCCTCACGGCCCTGGGCACCAGGGGCTTTGCAGAGTCCTGTATATACAACACACTGAGCTCCCATATGTGACAGGTGACTGTATGAGTAGTCAAGGGCACAGTATGGCCACTTCAAGGTGTTGGTGGAATGGGAGTGCTTTGCCCAAGTGTACCCTTGCACTTCCATATTCCCGTAGGCAGACAGGAAAACTGCCTTCCCTGTCCTGGCAGAGGGTGTTTGGAGCCGCGTGGTGCGAGGGCCATGGTCTCCTTTAAGCCCTATATAATTCCTTTGGTCTCCAAACACGCTTCAGCAGCTGCTGAAGTTCCTTGAGGAACACACCGTTTATTTCTGCTGTGCCCGATGCCGAGTGCGTGCAGCATGCGAGGGCCGCGGCGCAGCCTGCAGGCCTGGGCCTGGGCCTGGGCCTGGGCCTGGGCCTGGGCCTGGGCCTGGGCCTGGAGGCCGTCCCGGGCTGGGGGGTACGAGGGGCAGCAAAGCCAGATCCATCCGGCTAATTAAAGCAGCTGCCAGACCCATCCCGCTAATTAAAGCAGTTCCCACAGCGGCGTCGCTGCTCCCTGGGTTTTGCCTGAGGAGACCCGGCCTTGAGGGCCTGGGCAGAGCCTGGGATGAATGGAGCAGGCGGTATCGGGAGCAGGAACCGGGAGGGAAGGAGCAGGCACTGGCACTGGCAGGGCACGGGTCTGTCACGGGTCCGACACTTTTTCTGGGGTAGAAACTGTGGGTTTTTATCAGGCATGCTAGCTGCAAAGTGGACATCTTGATAAGTTCTTTTTCATTCTCATAGTGCATCGGACTTAAAATTGCCTGATAGATGAGGTCTGATAGATAAGTTGGTATTTTTTCCACCTAAAATGAATAAAAATTAAAAATGAATTTAAAATGAGCATGCAGCTGCTTATTTGCCCATTCCAAGTTTCAAATACAGATATACTGGGAGCTTTCAGAACTAAATAATACATATTTCTTTGTAAAAAGTTTTTGTTGTAAGTACTTCTGTAGTATAAATACTTCCGCAGTGTAAATACTTCTGTAGTAACAAGTATTTTTTTTTTGTTTGACTGGAGTTTTTAAATATGCAGCAATGACTAAATACTATTTTTTGTTGTTGCTTTTGTTTTTACCAGCTTATAGCTTTGATGGCTTAATACCAGTGCTGAATGGAGGAGTTGAGGATGACGCTGACAAAATGCACGTTGATAGAGAGTTTGCGGTTGTATCAGGTGGGAGTGGACAGTTTCAAGTTAACTGCAACAACATTCAAATGGTTGAAGACACGAAACAGCAGGAGAGTAGTTCTGTTGGACCAAAAGAAATTGAAATATACACTGTTTCTGCCATGCAAACTCCTTGTTGTTGCAAGAATCAATATGCATTCTATTTTTAATTTGAACATAAAACTTAATCCTTTATTTTTGCACATTGCTGTCTACAGTCTTGAAAACTCTTGTACTGCTGTAACATCCCTTAGTTGGGGTTTTAGTAATCTAAGATTAGCTGTTTCATTTAACATATTGTAACAGTAAAGGATAAGGTTTATTGGTAGTTCTCAGAAAAACAGAAATCCACTATGGCTGTTTCATTTTTAACCTGAGGCTTGTATTACATTGTGCCTTGTTTTCAGTTGCTGTTATTTCAGGTTAAAGGAAATTCAGGAATAATTTAAACGAATGATTTCATTTCCATTAAATAGATTTAATTGCTAGTAAGAAGACTGAATGTGGAAACATATCCTAGTGCTTACATAGGTTTGCAAATAATGTATCTTAAAACTAAATATATTCAGATTCTTTCAACGCTATATATGCTATAAAGAGTAGTCTAGATATATAGGTGTTTAAAATTTGTTCAGACAACAATATAGGTGCAATATCCAGCTATGAATGACTTCTGATTTTGATTTATGCAAATAAAAGACTGAATATTGCAAGTCTTAAAATCGGAATTTTGAACTAAAACACCTTGTAAAGCAGTGTTTGAGTTTTGTACTGATTTTCATGAAACAGTCATAATGTTAGTACTATTAGTGAATATTAATCATTTTTTTTAAGGGCTACTCAAATCAAGATGCTTTTGGTAGCCCCAGGGTGTACATAGATCTTTGATGGAAGCTGTTTTGGGTCAGCTTCTCCGTGTCCATAGCAGGTAGAGGCGTGGAGTTACTATGATAGTGCATTATTATATTTTGAAATGGTTTTCTTACTTTAATTTGTTCTGTGATAAAAAATGTTTATGCTTCAGATTCACCAAAGGGAATGATAATGAATAGATATTATAATATATTAGGAATAAATATATACATATATATATATATATATATATAATATATATCTCCAGTGCTTTAAAAGTGGATCATAATGTTTTCCAGTGATAATTACAAAGTGTTTATGGAAAAATGATTGTCTTTCATAAATATTTCCTGTTAGTTTAGGTGCCAAATTTTAACAAATAATAACGCTTTGTAATTATCACTAGAGCTATTAGTTACCTACTTTTGCATATTAACTAAAAGTAGTGCCATTTTTATTACAATTGATTTAGCAAAGCCAGCCTAAGATAAATTTATTTTTAAGCAGTTAATTTTTTTCACTTTTCGGTTAATAAATGCTATATGAAATTCTTTCCGTTCATTTTTATCACTGAAATAGCAGGGTGGATGTCTTGTGGGTTTGGGGCTTTTTTTCACCTTCAGTAAGAATCTGTGGTCAGTGAGTGGATTTGACGTGGTTTCTTTAATGTAGGGATGAAACAGGAAAGTCCAGCAAGTGCATCCATAGAGTTTCAAAACAGATACGTTTTTGGCATTGCATATTACTGTATGTGAAGTATCAGTGTCATAATCCGTATCTCAAATTCTATTCATGCAAAGGACTAATAGAAAACCAGAATTTTGGATTCTTCCTCGTCAAACAGTGGTACTCATTATGTGTCACTTCTGTGGCGTGGTGCCAACAGACTTATCCACCGGCCTGAATTGTAAATAAAACAGTAAATACAATTCTGTTTTGCACATAGGTTTATGCTTTCATGTATACATAAACAAATGTGCATATATCCAGGGCTAATAACAGAATGTAAAACCCAAATGTCACCATGTAGGCCCAGAGTTTCTAGTCTTGCCATACTAATCTTGACCAATGTAAATGTAAATTTTAGATGCCCTTTACTACTAGGTATTTTTAAGGCACAATCATCTATTTTTTTTGTGCTAATGCTTTGAGTACCACTGCAAAAACACCTTCCAGACATACTGATGAAATCTGTTTATGGAAATAAAAACATTGTAATAATTACTAAATTCAAAAGAGAAATTGCTTTAAAACAGTTGAATGTTTTTTGCATGCACATTTTTTTGCATTTTGTATCCTGCTACTTACCTTTTTTAGTCTTCTGTGCATTCTGCTGTTGCTATTGTACATGGCATTTTGCATGTGGATTGTACAGATGTTATTATAAACTTATCCTTAAATATAAACCTGTTTTTTTTTCCTGCTTAGTATCTTATCTAGCGGGCTGCTAGGTAAATTGAGATTCTTTCTGAATAAAGGAAACTTGAAACATATTTTACATTAGCACTGCAATACAAACATTTGCTTCTTTGACCTGTTTCAGTGTATACTGTACTCTGAGAGTTACCACCAGAAAGGAGAACAGAAACATTTTAGTTATGACTGAAATTTAAATAAAAAAACTTTGTCTTCTCACAGATACCAAGTTCCTCTACATGTGTAATACTTCATCCCAAGTGGGCATTACTGTTAAGATGCAAAGATGTCTTTTACTCCACTTTTTGAAACGCTTAGAATGTAGTCTGCTGCCCTGCACTGATTTCATGCATTTCAGTAAAATTCTTTCTGAAGAGCTACATTGTCTTTGGAAAGACGAATATAGGTTTTTTTATGCAGTGGATGTAAATAGATAGCTACGTTTGCAAAATTAGAACCCGTGCTTCAAGCTTGCTGGCCGGATTTCATTACTTTGCATTATTGTTATGAATAAAGAAAGGGTAGGTTTATTTTCAAGGCTGTTTATGGAAGCATTTTTAAAGTAAGTGGAGTTTAGCGGGGACGTTTGGATGTATTCTGCTTGATCCTTAATCTTTGGTGACAGGTGTATTTCTCGATGCAGATATGAATAGCAGTAGCTCCATACTGAGTGCACTGACAAAGGGATGTGCCGGCAATGGACACTTGGACTTCACCGCTGCACAACAGCTCAGCGGGATGGACACCAGGCACGGAGGAAGCTTGGCACCTAATGGAATAATTCCCGGCGTCACCTCTCCGAGCCGGCATCGAATCCATACCAGCAACGGCGCCGAGGAACCGGAGAAAGCCCTGGGTGCTTCCACGGATATGTGTGGGTCGCTGCACCTGAACGGCAGCCCGAGCAGCTGCGTGTCTAACCGGCCCTCGTGGGTGGAAGACATGGGAGATACTTTGCACTATGGACACTACCATGGCTTTGGGGATACCGCGGAGAGCATCCCGGAGCTTAGTAGCGTGGTCGAGCATTCCAATTCTGTTACGGTGGAGCAGAAGTACGATAATACTGTCCTAGGCACAATGTATTTGTATCACGGTTCCTAGATGGATGAGCTTGTATGTCAAGCGCATATGGAAGTGGCTACCAAAAGAATCCGGGGAGGGGGGACAGAATCCCCACATAGCATTAAATTTGAAGATTGCAACTTATTGCTATTTTTACACTTTGTTTATATAAAAAGTCAACCTTTACTTTGACAGCCTTATACCATAGTTGTAGTTTGTTGCATGTATGGGGCTTATTTAGTGGTAAAATAGGTGCTGTTATGATGGAATGTTTATTATTTTCATTTTTTATTATGGAATGTTCTGGTTTTGTATTCTTTTTTAATTTCTAAGCTTGTGAACACTATCTTGCCCTTTTTAGAACTGTTTTTCCCTTTTACTAAAGCGATTAACCGGGTTTCGTGACGGAAGCGAGTTGTATGTTACACACGTGCATCCCTCCGGCGTAAAGATTCTCCCTTTCCCTGTCCCTGCTGAAGCTCTGCTAGCAATATCAGTGCCAGCTGCCACTCTGCAGGGCTGGAAAAGCGGCAGGCGTAACGGAGCTTCCCTCACTTCCTCATCTGTACCTCTGTTCGGTATAACTAGGTGTTCGACGTTTGGGTTTGTTCTGAAGGGGTTGCTTAAAAAAAATGCAAGGGCAAAAATTGACGTCGATGTTTCCCTTCCTGTAGCGTAGAAGTGGGTGTTGTTGTTGCGGGGCTCTTGGCGTGATCCAGTGGGCAGGGGGGTTGCCTCGTTGAGCTGCACTTGGGTGTTTCCAGGTTAGTTCTGGCTTTGTGGCGTTTTCCTTTTGCTTCCCTTTCTTATGTGTGTGCTTGATATTTTACCATGGCTCACAGACTGGGGGCATGTTCGCACTGTTCTGCTCTGAACGCAGTTTTAAATTACTTGTTAGAGAATTTGCCAGGTCAAGATATTTCAGTTTGTCTTAAATATACATTTATTGTCCTTTTTTTTTTTCCTTTATTTTTTTTAACATATGCTTTTGAAAATGTAATGCCGTGTAGTCTTTGGGCTATGCTCACCGAAAATACATTGTATTTAAAGCTTAATACACAAATCAAACTTCATGTACGTGCACTATACGAGCACTAATAATATAAGCTACTGCTTTGTGGTATGGTAAATGAAGAGTGGGGAAGAAAACGGTAAATGAGATAAGCCCTCTGAAACGTGTTGATTTTTTGTTCCTGTTTTGTTTACAAAGGGACCTTTACAAATTGGATTTAAAAAAGAAAATAAAGAACCATATTACATTGTATCTGGGTATTTTGTTTAGACATGGTACTTTGGGTGGCAGTTTTGAACAAGTCCATGGTGGTTCCCCGTTCTCCACGGTCACTCTCTGTAATCAGAAGGCAGCAGGAAGGGTGAGCAACCCAGCAAGCTGCCCTCTTTCCTTTCATATCCTTTGAGCTGAACTGCCCTTTGGACATTTAAAGGCAACAAAAAGGCCCTACAGGCTACAAAAAGTCGGGATTTTAAACAGAGTTTACAATGTGTGGACCGCCATCTGTGTGTAAGGTTACGGGAATTTGTGCAGACTGAGAGGAGCGTCGCGGCCAAGCTGCGTGAAGTGGCGGGTGGTTTTGCAGGTTGTTGGCCAGGCCCATGGAAGGGGATCCTTCGTGCCCGCTGGAGACCAAGGTGATGGTTGATGAGAGCTGAACGTGGGCTGCAACATGCTGTGCCTAGCATGCGTGCAGCCCTTGGCTTGCACTCACATAACTGCATCCGTGCCCTCTGCTCGCACGTTTCGGTTTCTTGATGTGCCATTGCCACCATAACACAAAAAAAGTAACTTTGTTGTTGTTGTTTTAAGTACTGCGCTTTTTTTTTTCCCATTTGCATTCTGCACAGCTTGCTGCATGTGCTTTTGTAGGAGGGCCTGGTAGCTGTAATTAGAAGCCCGCTCTTCTTCACTACTTGGTTATAAAGCCGTTTTCAAAGGATTCTCTTCGTTGGTAACAACCCAGTTTGCATGGATATGCTCAGATGTTATAATTTTGGGTACATATTTCCAGCATGACAAGATTTATATTTTATTTGTAAGGCTTTTTTTTTTTTCAATTCAGTGCATTCAGTTTTCATTCACTTGCTTTTCACCTCCCTTTGCCTAGAAATGCCTTAGAAGAGCCTGTATTTCAAAGAGAAACGTACTTCTCGCTCCAAAACGTGCTGCCTTCGCGCTCCAAAACGTGCTGCCTTGTTTTAAGCGCGGGCGGAGAGGGGCAGGTGTCACGGAGCGCATCCCCCGTCAGGCCTCAGGGGAGCTGCGTGTCGCACACTGCACGTGTAAGACCAGTGAAGCAACAAAGATAACGTGGCTGTGCTAGTTTGTTTTGCCGGTAAAGTCGCAGAAGACAAACTCTTGACATAGTGTTTCAGCCAGCCCCTGAGATGTATGATTTTTGTACTTCAAATCTCTATTTTGTAAGAGTTCTGAGACAACTGCTTTTTTTTTTCCACATATGATTTTTGAGACGATACCTCTAGTCACAGAAGAGCCATAAGCTTTAAGTGTTACCTAGCAAGCCCACGGGGAATTAATACTAAGCAATGGAGGTTAAGGCAGCGGGAGCCCCTCCTGTCAACGCTGGTGCCACTCGACTGGACACGTGCCGCGACTCCCCACTGCCCCTGCACCGGGGATAGGCTTTGCTCGGAATGGGTGCCACAGAATCAGAGAATCCCAGAATGGTTGAGGTTGGAAGGGACCTCTAGAGACCATCCAGTCCAACCCCCCTTCTCCAGCAGGGACATCCAGAGCATGGGGCACAGGGAGGCATCCAGGCGGGTTTGGAAGATCTCCAGAGAAGGAGACTCCACAACCTCCCTGGGCAGCCTGTGCCAGGGCTCTGCCACCCTCACAGGAAAGAAGTTCTTCCTGTCATGGAGATGGAACTGCCTGTGTTTCAACTTACACCCATTGCCCCTTGTCTGTCGCTGGCCACCACTGAGAAGCAGCACATTGGCAGAGTTCTTCCAGTCCTGCTTTCCTGGCCCCCGTGTGACCAAGCCCTGTCCCCAACGTGATCCACGTAAGGGTGGGAAGTCCCTGAGACGCAGCTGAAGTGGGAAAAGGAAGAGCGTCACGGGGGAAGAGGAGCTTGCTCTCCCTGGCGATGGGAATTAGTTTTGGGTTCAGCTCCGTGGTGACTCCGGGGTGTTTCACACCTCTGTTCCTTGAGCTTCCTGACTGCAGACGGGGACTGACTGCACACCAGCAAGAGGTGGAAGAACTCCCTTGTAAAGCAGGTGGTTTATTATATCCAAATGGAAAGTTTAGCCACACGCAAAGTATTTTTTTCCTCTCACAACAGCAGTCTCCCCAAGACCATAATGAGTGCTACCTGTACAGAGTTTTGTTTTGATTAGAATAAAAATAAGTCAGTCTCTCTTCCTCCAAAAAGCACAAGTTTTAATGTTCTTTTTTCCTTCAGTGTGACTCCCCTGCACACACAGCATTTCGCTACCGATGCCATATTAGTTGGTCTCATCAAGGACAAAAAGGCTTCCCTGTGGCTGCCACAGACTTCCTGGTGCCTGTGCTTTTTGCCAGGCTTTATCTGGGGGCGGAGAGGTTGGGGTTCATTTATTTCTGTGTCATTCTCACTGTTCCCACACAGTGCTGTGAGCAGGATCAAGTCATTTGATGAGTAGCTTGTAATCACAATCTTTACTATTTGACACATTGTGTAATACGGCACATTTTGTAAAAATCAGTACCAAAAAGACAAGTTATAAAAAACAGGTAGGCCTACTGTGTAAGAGTACCAAGCAAAAAATATATGCATGATGCAGAAAAGTGCCTATTTAAACGATGGTTCCTGGGATCAAGCAACTCCCCAGACGATAAGATATCCAGTCAGAAAATTCTGCAAATTATAGAAAGTATAAAACTTTCAGGATTTTGCTATACATAATGTAGCTGATAAAATTCCTGGGGATTTATTTATTGGCCTATATCTTTAATTAATGCTTTAAATCAGCATTTTTAGCTGAAATTCTAGCCCTGATAAATCACCGCACTGTCTCCCACTAGCTGATGGATTGGACACAGACATACTAGAACCTGTCATCAGGTGCTAGATGGATTTTCACTCTTCATCTTGGAGCCTTGTCTTGTGGATCTGGATTGGCCTTGATGAGAGTTGCCAAGAGCAACATTTGTGTAAAGAATTTATTGTCCCCGAGGCAGAGGCGCTCGCAGCCTTCTTGGATGCCTCGCAGTTTGTCCTCTGCGTACACACGTAGTGCTACATCCGTCCGTCAGGAATAGCCCTTGTCCTGCGGCGCCTGGCAGCTCTGCAAAAGGCCAGTGCACGGGAGCTCAGGAAACACAACACCCCAAAATCCACTAATAATTCAAAGTAGTGGAGATTTCAGGAACCAGTAGAGGAAAAGAGGCCAGGCAGCACAGTGAGATGGTGCAAACGCTCAGCTACCCTCCTGAGAACATCGTCATAACCTCTTCACCATGAATGGCACCAACAATCTTATAGTTGATGTAAGTTTTACATTATTATGAATAAAGTAAGCTGCCCCATAGGGCCTCACCAGCCATAATATACAAAGCAGTGAAGGATTTCTGTATGGATGTGCTCCCAAGCTGCAGTGTCGGATGCTGGGCTCAGATTCGTTTGTACCGAGTTTAAGGCATTTAGCATTTAATGCCTGGCACAGGCATTTGGTCATGTCATATCATCACCCTGGCTCCGACAGGAAAACCACTTAAAATTACTATGGTTGAAATGTGCAAAAGGCAAAGTGATTTTTGAATAAATGCTCCCAGAAGTGGTAGGCAATGGCATTGCAGGATGATGCCTGATAGCAATTTATGCATATGCTCCTGAGCCTGTAACTTCAGGTGCATTTCTTCCAGAAGTAGAGGAGGGAGTGGCATGCAGAAAAAGAGAAAACAAATACATGGATCCATGCCTACAGCAATCAGTAAGACCAAATCTTTCCAGAGTTACGGCTGGGAGACTATTTCACAGCAGTGTGTTTCCCAAGGAGCAAGAGATGCTGAGGCCGTGTCTGATGCGAGATGCTGCAAGGAGAAGAGTCCCTGCAGACCTTTCCCATCGCAGCCAGCCCATTCCTGAGCCCGTGCAGCAAAACCTCATCCTGTCCTGCTCCACGCTCCCATCTAGGGGCGAGAAGAGGAAAGTTGGCGTCACCCGAGGAGCCACAAGCGCTGCAGAGGTCTACACATCTTGGTGCGCTCGAGCACCCTGGGCGCCTCCAGAGCAGGGGTGTGAGGAAGACGGTCAGCACGTCACAGTCCTGGGATCCCAGGATCCCATTTCTTAAAGCACTGCCTGCCTTCTGCTGGAATCCAAAATCTGGTCCAAGGGAAGCATGGTTGTCTATCAGGATCAAACTTGATCTATACATACACTCCACATCTCCTGCCTGCTGCTTTCTCTGTCTTGGTTCCCTCTGTAAAAGGGATACTCAAACACAAGACAGGAGCTGAGTTCTCAAAGGAGAGCAAAGGAGCAGGCAAACAGATGTCCTCCACATGGGTCCATGAGGGAAGCTCCACATCCTTCCCGAAAGGATGCAGAGGGATTTTCAGAGACATGTTAGCCTCTTTCCTTGAAACTCATCATCAAAACAGCAGTAAAGGCATTCCACAGCAAGGGTCAATGCAACTTTTTACATTTACATTTTACATTTTTTTTAATTTACATTTAAACTCTACTTTTTGTGTGTCTGCTAAGGTCCCTGCAGAGCTTGACTATCTTCTTCAACTCTCCCCTCTCTTCCCCTTCAACTCTTCCCCTCTCTCAGTCACATCACACATTAAATCTTGATAACACTTTTCTGGTAACATCTCTTTCTTGATAATCCACACAACTACAATGATACTCTCATCTTTTCATAGTTCAGTTATTTTCCCACATCTTCTGTATTTTTGACTGTGATAAATGGAACTTAGCCTAGCTGAGTCCCATACAACCTGCTGCTGAAAGACCATTGCCTGGTCTGGTCTGACTGCCACCCTCTATCCTATTTCCATCCTTGGGCTCTTGCATTAAATATCCAACTTGAACAAATTCACTTGCAAGACTTTCATTTGCTCCCACCCTACCAAGCACTCGGCACCATCTGCTCACTTGCCAACTCCGTGTGGTCCATCCTGTCAGGCCCATCACCCACTCGCTGCCTTTTTAAGCAAACACCTTAGTGCTTTTCCTGTGCTAGCTGCTGGAATTGGGGAGAACTCCTCTCCAGTCTACAAAGTTTTTCTACTTGGCATGTTCCCTTGAGAAACTACTTTAAAACCAAACCAAAACACCTTTCCCTATTTTGGGGAGTTAATACAAAAACCTATCATGTTGTCCTTTGGTTTCTTGTGCTCCATGCCTTTATCCGCCATCTCTTATCCTACTTATATATTTTTAAAATCTACTTTGAGACAAAGACTGATTACCTAAATGCTGTGTTTAGGTGGCATCTAGCACAGCAAAATTCTAGTCTAGCTGTAGGGTTTCCAGGAATGATGGCAATAATGACAACAGCAGCAATAACAGTAATAAATTAAGAATATAACTAGTGACTCATCCACTCCATGGTACAATGGGACCAAATGCCAGACACCCAGCAGCAATTCCAACATCTGGTGGCAGCAATGCTACAATGATGTATTCTGTTCTCCTCTATGTCCTCCATAGAAACACATTTACAAATATCAATTAGTATGAATGTTGTGCATTGTGTCCCATTGTGATTATTTGCAAGAAAAGGTTGATTTATAATGCATTTAAAGTCATCTTTCCTCCACATCCTGCTCCTATAATGTGTCGGACTGAAAATCTCCTTTCTTTAGCTTACCTGAGGTATCATTTGCAGATTCACTTCTGGCTTTACAATCACCATGAATGTTAGGGAATGTTTCTCAAGAGTTCATGGATAGTTAATCTATTTCTTATCTGCAACCAGGACCCCTCTCACCCTCCTGATTCTCGTGTGTCTCCCTCCATGAGGGTGTGCAGAGCGTGTCCTGTGCCCTAAAAGTAAGGGGGAAGAGGCATTGACAAAGAGAGGTACAAAAACAGAACTGATTATTCCAAATCTATTGGCGATATACATGGGAACTCAACGAACACAAATTCTACAGCTACCGAGCTACAAGCCTCACAGGAAGCTAGTGGATCAACTCTTTAGAAGCCATTTGCAACAGCAGTGAGGGCTGGAAATGCCCTTCTCCATGTGAGCCGAAACTCCCCAGGGAGATTTTGGATCTAAAAGTAGATTCTGCTCCAGTTCCCCACCGAAAGGGGATTAACCCAATCAAATAGGAATGAAAGTGACGTTAACTTGCTAAGGCTTTGACACTGAAGGGTAGGAACCAGCTACTTTGCCCCAGTATCTCATAGCTGGGACATGGCTCTTCCTAGCAAGGTTGAGCACAGTTTCTTCTTCACAGTTGCCTGTGGTGTGCAGAAAACATGTTCCAGCTTTTCCTTGGGCAGGCAAGGAGCCTGTTCAGCAGAAAATCAGGGACTGCAAGAGGAGAATAATACGTTTTTTGTTTTTTGGTTTTTTTTTTGTACCAGCCCAGAAGCACTCTCCATCCACTCCCATAACCTCCATTATTACAGGAGCTCTTATTCATACAATGAAACCAAAATCTTTGAGCAACATCAGCTTCCTCAAAGTGTGGATAAGGGGAATAAGGAGGAAGAGGTTTATGGGGAACGCAGAAGAAAGCTGAGAGGGGACAAAAATAAAGTGGGGAGGGCATTTGATGAAGTCCCAGCAAAACGTTTTGCTAGAGGAGAAAGATGTGTGCACACGGAGAAAGATGTGCACATACCTATACAACACTTTGCATGCTTCAAATGTTAAGAGGTAGATTATGGTGGTTTTAGGAATCTCTGAAGCATTTTAAGCATTGCATTTGAGCAGTCACCCTGCACCTTGTGTAGTATTTACCCTGTGGGAGGTTTTTGTCTTGCAGGGAACTGCATGTTGAGTATACTGGTTGAGTTGATCTCTGGTTGCACCTACTTTTCCATGGTGCATACAAGCCCTGGTGCCCTCTCAAGAACCTCCTCCATGAGAAAACTTTAGTTTGTAAATTGGCATGATATCATGCCAAGGAGTTCATTCTGGCTTGTACAGAAGACTACAGAGTGCTTTTTCTAAATAGTTGTTTGCTATGCTTTCCAGCACATGGAATATGGGAACATATGGGCCCCTCCACACAATTTGAATGTTAGGAAAACTGCTCTTTGTAAAGAATGGAGTAGCAGTGTGTTGGGAAAGAGAGTACTGTGCCAGGTTATCGAATTAGGGTGCCACTGAATGAACTATAACTACAGTGAAATGGGGAGAAAAGGCAGAATCTCATAAAATACAGACTCAATAAGTACAAACAGCAGGTGTCAGTTGGGGTGCACATAAAAACCAAATCCTGAGAGAAATGAACCACAATTAGCTCGAGGGAATGAAGATAGAAATGTCCTTTCTATTTCAATGTGCAAAATGAGAGCAAATGTGAACATTTATTTCCCAGTGCCATCAGGAATCAGTAATTATTCTCCATCGGAAGCGCTGAGGGCAGCCTGGGTGGCCCTGTGTGAAGACGAGGGTCTGTGTGCTTAGCAATGTGTGCTGCGTGCCCAGGAGCAGGCAGGAACGGCAAGTGCCCACCAGCCGTCGAGTCCCCAGGTGCCAGCTTTTGCAAAGGGGTCAGATAATGCTGACTTTGGACAGCTGACCGAGGAACTCTGTCTCTCATAAAGATAAATGTGAAGGGCTGGATTATCTTCTCTTACCAGTGTGATTAAATGAACAAAGCCAAAGGACAGCTCATGGGGATCTTCATGGATCTTCATGGATTGTGCTACCCATCCTTTGGCAGATGGCTGTAACAAAGCATCAGAAAAATATTTTTGCCTCTTCAGCAAGCTATTTACACAACTGGTTTACTTTAAACATACACCTAAGTTCAATCACGTCTTTATTTGTTATGCTAAGTGATGACCACACAACCTTGTTATCTGAACCCTTTATTTGCGGTTTAGGTGACACCTGTGTCTCACAATGAAATTTTTTCCTCTGTGTTTCACTTTTTCCTTATTTAGTAGATATGAAAATGTAAGGACACTTCAGTCTGATTTTTTTTTTCACAGGATTTATGAAGTATTTATCTCTGCAGGGTGCTCTGCTCTCAGATCATTCATAAGCTGGTGGTCCCTTGAAGAACATCTTTCTGAATAGTTCCAGCCACCACCTGGGAGAGTCCTGGACTCCAGTTCCTTCAGTCCATTAACTCCTCACATGCATTTACAGCTCCATCCTCCGCATGCTTTTTAATACTTCAATCAGTTTTTTTTTTGAAGATGAAAGAGAATTAAATATCTGCCTGCAGCAGCTTATGATGAAGCTTTCATAGGATTTCATTATTATGTCAGCTATTTCTGCAAATTGAATATATTCATATCTAAATAACACTGGAGTTCTGATACTCAGAGCTACCATCAGCTGGATTAGAGCAGCTACTGGAACTAGGGGAGATGGTCTGAACAGAAGCCCACTTGTGCAGCTCTCATGTTTACTTTTGGGGGGGGATTTTTTGTTTGTTTTGTTTTGTTC
The DNA here is from genome assembly GCA_013398315.1 of Nothoprocta pentlandii. NCBI lineage: Eukaryota > Metazoa > Chordata > Aves > Tinamiformes > Tinamidae > Nothoprocta > Nothoprocta pentlandii. The sequence goes on from VZSG01000697.1 coordinate 365,055, forward strand.
TTGGTATAGGTCCTTCTTGCAGTACCTGTAAAGAAGTTTTAGTCAGTTCCTAGGTAATGGAGACAAAAAATGCATCCCAAAATTTCTATACAAGGGTAGAACATAGGATGCATTTCTGTTACCTGTTGTATATATTTGTTAAAGAGAAAGTTGGATGTGAATTAAAGACATAAAAGGAATTAAATTACTTGAGAGGGTACTGTAATTGAAAAGAGGAGAAATGTGTATGCTTGAAACAAATTTATTTACTACCATGGAAGGCCTGTAATTGAAAAAAAAGAAACTTGTGGAGTGGAGCATTTGAAATTGGCTTGAGAGAAAGACAAAGTATGGGACTCCTTCTCTCTGAGATGAATTTCTTGCTTGATTTGTGGTACTAAACTTTGGAGACATCTATACCAATTAACTTGAAAGTGTTTTGTCCTGGAGATTACCAAGTAGGAATAATATATTTTATGATTGTTCCTCAGTCTTAAATAAAATGAAACGAGACATTGACAGAGATACAGATGATGGCAACTCTAAGTCTAGAGTTCAGATGCAATGTTACCAGTATTTTCTTCTGTACAAGTTCTTTCTAAAGGCCTATCTGTGTCTAAAAGGTACTTTGGGGAGGTGAGGTTAAAACTGGATTTGTATGACCTTGGAATGATGTATGAAGACATAATTACCTCATCAGATGAGCAAATTGCAATGTTTGCCAATGTCTGGCTAGTCTTCCACAGAGGTTCCTTTTACTAGAAGATAAAAAGAGAGATGTCGATGAGTGCTGTAGGGACTTCTCCACAACCAGAAAGCTTCTCACAATCACACCCTTCCTGACACGTAGTCCCAGCTGTGGCTGTTCTTAACTTTCCTTTCAGCACTGTGGCAGTGCTGAGAGCTCCGTTAGTGTTCCCACAGCCACCTTGTGCCTTGCTCTGCACTAGAGCAGGTGGAAGCTGTGCCACAGCCTGCCCTGGGATCTCAGCCATCTCCCGCTCCACAACCAAGTGTCTCTATGAAACCTTACTGCAGGACTTCAAAATGGCCAACAGCTCTTTCTCTGCCATTGCCATTTGGCACCTCTTTCAGGAATGAGTTCAGTACTGAAATACAACTCGAGGCTAAAACAGTTGTAAAATTGTCATTATGAAATTTGTGCCTGCTGTGCTACAGATTCAGTAGCTCAGTTCAAGGCGGAAAAAGTCTTTGCTACAAACTCATCCTAGAAGTGTACACTTGAGCTTGTTTTCTTTTTCTTTTTTCTTTTTTCTTTTCTCTTTTTTTTTTTTTTTCCCTGCCTTTCATCTCACTGAATGCATTAAAGACTGTGCAGGTACCAAAGGCTTTCATTGACACCTCAAGACTACAGCTACGGGCAGCTTTGATTCAGTGACCTTGTAATAGGAACTTGTTGACCAATTCAGATGATGACACACAAGACACAGCTGATTCCTCAAACTACTCTCTCATCCCTGCAATAGGCTGGTAAGGCAACCATGACTCTAAGGCAGCAACAGTTTCATTTTGCCATTAAGTCTCAGTTTAGGTTAAGACTTCAGTGCCTCTTCTCATGGTATTTTGCTCTGGCATCCCAGCTGTGAGGTCAGACCAGCCTGCTCAGGGCTTTGTCTAATCTCTCTTGAAAATCTCCAAGGATGGATCCTGCTCAACCTCCCTGAGCACCCTGTGCTCAGCCTGGTTGTCCTCCTGGGGAAAATACCTGCTCATATCCAGTTCAAATCTCTCTTAGAATCATAGAATCATAGAATGCTTAAGGTTGGAAGGGACCTCAGAGGTCATCTAGTCCAAACCCACTGCTCACACAGGGTCACCTAGAGCACATGGCATGGGGCTGTGTCCAAGCTGGTTTTAAAGATCTACAGAGAAGGAGACTCCACAACCTCCCTGGGCAGCCTGTTCCAGGGCTCTGTCACCCTCACTGTCAAGAAGTGTTTTCTCAAGTTCCTGTGGAACTTTTGGTGCCTCAGCTTGTGGCCGTTTCCTCTAGTCCTATCGCTGGCCACCACTGAAAAGAGGCCGCCCCCTCCTCCTCACTGCCTCCCTTGAGGTATTTATAGACACTGATCAGGTCCCCCCTCAGCCTTCTCTTCTCCAGGCTGAACAGGCCCAGCTCCCTCAGCCTTTGCTCATAGGGCAGATGTTCCAGGCCCCTGATCATCCTCGTAGCCCTGTGCTGGACTCTCTCCAGCAGCTCCACATCCCTCTTGTACTGGGGAGCCCAGAACTGGACACAGTTCTCCAGATATGGCCTCACCAGGGCTGTGTACAGGGGGACGATCACCTCCTTCGACCTGCTGGAGACGCTCTTCTTAATGCACCCCAGGATCCCGTTGACCCTCTCGGCCATCAGGGCACACTGCTGCCTCATGGTCAGCTTGGAGCTGCCTCATGGAGCTTGGACCTCATGGTCACCCCTTGTTTCAGCTTATGCCTGTCATCTCTTGTCCTCTCACTCTGCGCCTCCATGAGGAGCCTGATGTCCCGTCACAGTGGGACAGCAGATAACTGCAGCTTTCCCTTGGAGCTGAGCAAGCCCTGCTTGGCTTCTCCTTTCACTCCGGCTCCACTGTGGTGACCTATTCCAGTCAAGCGACAGCTTTGCTCTACTGGGGCTCAATTTGGCCATAGTACCAATCTGCGGCCTAACAAGCACTGAGGAACAGGACCCTGATCACTGACCTTGATCTTCTGCTTCTCTGAGAAACATTGAATAGGTTTTCTTGTGCAGCACACAATTCTAGAGAGTTGTATTATATTTCTCCTCAACCCTATTTTCTAAGCATAGGATTCACATTCTCTTCACTATTTTTTGTTAAAGTGTTCTGTGTGGCACAGTCTAGTTATTCTCTCTATTTCCTTTTCAGTTCTACTGAAACTTTTTGAGATGACACAACATGAAAAAGGGAAGCATCATAAATTTGTGGTATAGTCATGTACCACATTTTATCCTCCATTGCATTTCCAGTAATTACCACTAGTCTGTCTACTACTTAACACTGAGGTGATGTTTTTGCATAGCTTTTCACAAACACTACAAAATCTCTTTCTTAAGTGATAGGAAATGAGGAGTTCATCATTGTGTATATGTATATGTATATGTATAAACCTAAGACTGTTTTCCCTATGTGAATTACTCTGAACATAACAATACCAAATTTCATCTCTGACTTCATTGCACACTTAATCAGGACCATGAGATCCTTCTGCAACTCTTTGTGTAGCTGTTTTTGGTTGGTTGGTTGGTTGGTTGGTTGGTTGGTTGGGGATCATTCATTTCCCCAAAAAGCTTCCCTTTTTTTTTTTTTTCCTTCTTCAAAAATCCTGGATAAAGAACCTTATCAGGAAACTTTGGAAAAGTTAGTCTGATCATATGCACTTCATCAAACAGGCTTACTCCCTCTACTAAATCCACATTATTTCTGTCTTGTACCATTTATTCATCTATTACTTCTTTCATTAGCCTTCCAAGCAGATTGTCTTCAAGGAAGTCAGACTGATTATTTTGTCATCTCCAGGTTCTCTGGTTCCATTTGAAAACCACACACCACCTTTGCCAAATTCTTTGCTGTGCAGCGAGGCCTCATCTGCACAACAGGCTACAATCCACAGTGATATGGCCTGTCCACAACTGAATACCTTTTCTTTTCCCGCCAGAGCCTCAGCTATTTCTTACTGTTTGTTTCTATCAGGTTGGTCTATGTTTTCTTCCACTGACACGTTAATTTGAGACAGATCTATGTGCTTGTCATTTGGAGAGAAGGAGGGTTTTGTAGGAATACCCCCAAAGACCTCTATAACTTTTATGTTCTTAGACTGAGGAATCGTTTTTAGGCATGTCTTACTGTGGTTTCTCATTTAGTCTGCCAGAGTTTATGTTTTCTCATGTTATCCTCATTGGGAGATGACTTCCGTTTTCTAGAAGGAATTTATTTACTTAACTTCTTGTAGTCTCCTTTACTGTCTAAAAAGTTTAAAGTTTATCTTTGGGAATTCCTTTTAGTTTTTTTTTCTAATGTGTGTTTTCACTTTTTTGTGTTCAGAAGGCAACTCGTTTCTACTTGAAAATGCTCTATCCTTTGGGCTGCACCTTTAAATAAACTTACTCTTTTTTTTTTTATCATGATTTATATTGCTGCAGTTAAACATTACAGTAATGGAGTTTTATTTTTAACCTTTCCATTCCTCTAAAGATGTTTAAATTGAATATAAGCCGTGTCCAGTGTACTGTTTGAGACTAAATCAAGAGTTGTTTTTTCTGTGTTTTTTGAGAGCTGGTTCTGGCTAACTGTGTTTGCACTAATGTTGTCTAAAATTTGTCTCCACACCATGCTCTGCTGCGGGGTCTCATATGTGAACTTCGGGATCATTGAAATATATTTTATATTCTTTCAGCAACTCTAACTTCTCTTGGCTTTTCAAAGTCCCTGTCACCTTCTTGACCAAACAGCAAAGCCCTGAAGTTTTCCTCCTCCTATTTAGATAGGTAACTTTTATCCACAGCTATTTGCTGAGACTGTATCACTTGGTTTTCCTCTGGAATATTTTTCGACAGTTACCCAGCTAGAGTGAGCTCTTACTTAGTCCTTCCTAAATAATTTGTGCCCTGAGTCACCACTGACCTCCCTGAATATGTCTTTCGCATGTCCTCACTCAAGCATTTGGAGTACTACGATTCCCATTGACTACATTCCTTCTCCCCAGTCTCTGACATGCCTGAAATGACCTCGCCAAAGCTGTTTTAATGCCAGATCCTCCCTATTTTAGAAAGTCTGGCTCAAATTATTGTAGCTGTTCTTCACCATTTTCTCCATGAATTTTATCAACTACTGTCCTTTCTTTTGTTCCTCTAGGGATACAGACTTTTTGATATACTCATCCCCACGAGTTGCATTACCTTAACCTCTGCACTTTTCTCTGCCTCTCAGCTTTCCGGTGGCCTTTCAATTAAATTGCCCTTGGCCTGTCTCCACTGTGACTTGAGGAGAGCGGTTTTCTGAGCTGTGCTGTCTCTACAGCTAAAATTGAAACAAATACTCCTGGAGTCGCTTTACCGTGGGATATCAGCAGCTACAACTTCCAGTATTTACATGGCACAGTTCTCTGCCGTGGCAGATACTCTCATCAGACCTAAATACAGACACTCCTTGGAAGCGCTTTGAAAAGAAGCAGTCTATAATGTTTGTTAGGGCTGATCAGCTGAGTCTTTCCGATTTACCCCCTAACAAACTGTACATATGTGTGTTGCACAGCTTGGGACACTGGAGCATCTGTTCCATGTGAATCCTTCAGGCGGAAAAACTGTTCCATTAAGGTAACAGCTGGGAATGGTGCATGGAATGGATATTGGCATGGGGGTAGTTTATTTTAATGCTTCTTCTCTTTCTTTCTTTCTTTCTTTCTTTCTTTCTTTCTTTCTTTCTTTCTTTCTTTCTTTCTTTCTTTCTTTCTTTCTTTCTTTCTTTCTTTCTTTCT
>VZSG01000697.1:379806-398616 GCA_013398315.1 Nothoprocta pentlandii
TATATTTATAAATACGTATATATATATTTTTTTCTACATCAGTCTGCAAACCAAGAAGCATGTTAAAAATAGCACTTTGAGCTATCTGTTCTATCACCCACTGTTGGTAGGACACTGTACAGTCAGAGACATGAAGAGAGACCCAGGCTCCTTGTTACACCTCTTCAGCAGCAGCAAGGAGCAGGTCTGTAGCTAGTATTCATTATTTGCAGTCACAGGCTTACAGGGTGTTCAGAGCCAAATACCAAACACCTGCCCATTTGCTGCTACTATAGAAAGCAGAGAATTGGAAGAAAAAAAAAAAAAGTCATTCATTAAAACCAATGCCAGGAGAAACCCTCAGGCCATGACTTCTGTGCAGCATAAGCCAGGTAATTTTACCCAGCAATTGCTGCTTCAAGCCATCTCCATACTAAAATTACAGCTTAGTTTCGAACAAGGCATCTAGTTTTGAATAACCTTTCCAGGCAGTGACTTCTCCCGTGGCCTGAAGGAACAAAATCATAGCACAGTATATGAGAAGCTAATTGTTTCAGCAACTGCCCCACCATAACCAAGTAGGAAGGAATGAGCAAAAAATCTCTAGTTACAGACAATCATTGCTGATAAAAGCTTTAGGCAGGTATCATGGAGAGCTGTACATTATATAAGTAATTTACTGAGCTGATTTTAATTTAGCAACTTAGCAATATAAACCAGGTAAGTAAAAGATTTCAGAAAAGCAGTAGTAATAAAACTGTGGAGGCTTCCATGGTGGGACTGATGGATCAGTCTGGAGGCAAAACCATAGGTAACTGAAGATCAGAGCTGAAGTTTGTCAAGTGATTTTCTCAAGGTGCATCGTGCTGCTGGTATAGCTGCTTTAAGGAGAGCTGCAGTGCAGCTGTGACAAGAGCCTGGCAATGTCTCTGTGAAGGTGCTGGTTGCCCTCATTGGGCTCTGCTGCCTCCAGCAGACAGGGCTCTTGGGCAGGCTGACAAGTGCAAATGTAGAAAAGCTCCTGCAGAGACAGATCTGTCAAAGTTACCCTGGAATACAGGCAGAAAGAATAATCATTTAATACTTTTGTCCACACTTATGCAGCCCTAGTTGGGACCCTTAGACTAGAACCTGCATCAGCTAATGCCTCTGCTGCATTACTGGAGGGACATCCTGGTCCCCGGATTATATATATATTTAACCTCAAGCTATCAGAAAGCATATAGTAAGAGAACCTTTTAAAATACATTGGCTGAAAAATCCTAAACCTTCTTTCCCTCTTTCTTCCTCTGGATACACTGCAAGCAGTTCATATCTTGTTCCCTTCATGGCCTTCCACTGACCTGCTGTGTCACATTGAACACGTTGATCATGTTGATACCATCTCTGTACTTCAGCTTCTTCAAGTTTCTTTTTCAAATAGAGATGGGTGATAAATTTATTTTTCCAGACTGCTTGGAAATTCTCAGGTAACAAGTTGCTGGTCTTTGAAAACAAATACTGGTATTTTTTTCCTGTTCAAAAAAAAAAAAAAAAAAAAAAAAAAAAAAAAAGTGGATTTCCTTCATCCTAACACCATTACTGCTTTTAAAATGTACTTTTCCTGTGGAGGGAGAGAGAGGCAAAAGCACAAGAGTAGTTTCCTGAGCAGAGCTGGGACAAGGGCCTCAATATTCCAAAGGGAACCTGGTTGTTCATCCAAACGCCGGCAGGGGCACAGTTCTCCGGAGTGCTTCCCTGCACACTGCCGGTTCGCTGTGTTGTTCGTTACTAAGACACGGAAACTCCCCTAGAAGCAATTGCGGGCTAGCCAGTCACCACCTCCTGGTGCACTTATGGAGAAAAAGGTGGCACTGAAGGAAAAATCTGCAGTCGTCTTTCTCCCTGGAGCCTCTTTGAGGTGTTAGAGATGCCTGGTGTTGCCATCAGGCAAGTGCCACAAGGAGTGAGGTGGGACAGCGAGCTGAGAGCAGCCCTGCACCCCCACCAGCCCTCAAACACGTGTCCTCAGCTGGGGCTCGGCTTCGGCCTCTGCTGGAACAGCCTCCAAACAGGGCAAAACAGAATCCAGGCTAGAATTTAAAGATATGCTTCATAACAGCATGTGGTCGTTGGGAGATATCCCACAACTCAGGTCAAAAGCAAACTCATCTGTATCTTCTGGAGGAGCAGGAGCTGGACAAGCAGGAGCTGCAGGAGCTGTGCTCTGGGAATTAAAGTTGTTACCAGACCTCCCTGAGAAAACCTTTCATTGTTAGTGCTTCTATAAGTAGCTCTGGCTCAATGGCAACTTGATGGTACTTCAGATTTACTGCATTCCCTTTTGAAAAGAGCGTCTTCCATGCCGTGGTGAAGTGGCTCACAATTAGACGTCGCGCTCTCCAGCGCCTCGCTGGGGAGGCTGGCAGTGCCTGGCAGTGTTCAAGAAACGTGTAGATGAGGCGCTTAGGGACGTGGTTTAGAAGGTATGGTGGTGATGGGCTGGTGGTGGGACCTGATGATCCTGAAGGTCTTTTCCAACCACAATGATCCTATGGTTCTGTGCACGTGCCATGGGACTGCAGCTCAGCCGCCTTGCAGGGGTTGTCCCCAGGTGACACCCTGGAGCTGCTGCCACTTCCAGTGCCGCTTCGCCTTGATGTGGTTGCCCACAGGTGCCTCAAGCGCCGCAGCTCTGGGGAAGGCTGGCAATGCTTTTGTTCTTGCTAAACCTCCTCCTCTCAGCTATTTCATCTGTATGAACCTGGTGCGGAACTGGAGGGACTGATGATACCTGTGGCAAGCAGAAGGCTTGGACCTTTCTCAGAAACCTGTGGTATCTACTCCGGAGCTCTGAGGGGCATTTCTAAAGCAAACCAGACACCCTAGGAATCCCTAGGGGGAAAAAATGGAAGGTAATACTTAAGTATTATGAACAGGCATTATCAGTAACCATGCTGCGACATTGATCCATGACTTCTCACTTACAGTCTTTTTTATCTTCCTTTCTTCTTTCTTCTTTTCTTTCCTTCTCTTTCTCTGCAGCTGGCTGCTGTTTGTCCCTTTTACTTCATACTTGCTTTTAAGGTCTGAGTGAGATACAACCCTTGCAGATCTGGTTCCTTCTCCATGGGGAGCCAAGATAACCTTAGCTACTTAGTCCTGCTACCCTAGCTGCTAACTCTATTCCTTCACTCTCCTGCTGAAAGGAACAACTCATCATGTGCAAATAAATACAAGGTCTACAGGGACAGGGCAATGCTTAACAGGGCTTCTGCTCTGCATGTTCTGTGTCACCGTGTCTCACCTACGCTTGCTCACTCAGCTTGAGGGGAAGAGAGTGTGGGTGGCCCCATGGGTAGTTCCTGTGGCAGGAAAAGAAACTTTTCCTTCTCCCTTCAGGTGCTCCAGATTTTGTCCTGAGTTTATACGTGAAAGGGAACTTCCACATAGCCAGGCTGGATTGCAGCAAGTTCCGTTTTAGCACAGGTCTAGCCTAGAACTGCAAACTGCAAAGCCAAACTGCAGCTGCAGGACAGCGTCATTCCCTGGACAGCATCATTCCCTGGACAGCATCAGGGTAGAAGGGCCGCCGTGGTGTAGAGACACTTGAACATAGGCGTTTGAGGGGTAGGTACATAGTTTTAGTAGCACATAATCTAGATATTGGATCACAAACAGTGATAACAGAAGGATTTTGAAGCTGATATTGGATTTTAATCTGACGTGAGGTAAGGGCATGTAAAAAGGTCCTTCCTCTAATGGGGAAGAGAACGTAGAAGCAGAGAAAAGTTTTTTGATATAAAAGTAACAAGACATTTACCTGCCTTTATACACTTTGATACTGCATTTTTTAAATTCTTAGATTTTTTTAGAAGCTAGCATCCCACAGTATTCAGACACTTGAAACAGTAATTCTAACTTTTACCAAATGGAAATTTATTCTTTCTTGTTGCTATATTTAGGAATTGCCTTATGCTTTATACAACCCTTGGTATAGTTAACAAAACTACACGGACCTGTGAGTAAGATATTTTATAGGAAAAGAGGGTATCGTATGAAGTCATTTCATGTGTCCAGTCCCATAAAAGCCTGCTTGCTTTTGCATCATGAGAGCCTTAGGAAAAAAATCAATTCCCACCATTGCCACAAAATGAATCTCTAGTTGTACTGGTTCTTGAAAATAAGAATCACTGACTTCTTAAAACATCATAGAAAATATACTAAAATTCCAACTGACTTTTACAGAACCTGTAGGAATTCATCTGAAAGCAGAATTGGAAACAGAAGGATGGGGAGGATTTTATGGACTGGGTAAAAAGATATATGGTGTGTGCAGATAGTGGGAAATGTGAGATCAGTACGAACTGTGGTTCTATGTGTAAAAAGCAGGTTAGTCCTAGTTCTAAATCTTCCTCAGCAGCACCTATTCCTTCGGTGTATTTATGCTCATCTTCATTCTTGCTTCTTATAGTGGGCTTCCAGTGTGCAAAAGAACTTGCTTCCAGTTAAATAAATGTAGAAGTTGCAAAACCAGCAATGAATACAAAAGAGATGTAGTCTAATAAATCACTAAACTGTGGTTTTGCAAGAACACTATCACTCACAGGGGAAAGTGCCAGCTGCCCCTGCACTCCAAAACAGTTGACCTGAAGTGGAGGCAGGAGCTGAAATGAATTTGATCCTCCTGACACAGGATTTCATCTGGGAGTGAATTTCCTTTGAAAGCAGTGCTCATACGCTGGTGATGGGAACTGGTTTTGGTGTCTTCTGAGAGAAGTTGGTCCTCTCCCTTTGTTTGCTGCATCAGGGGAAGAAGCCAACTCAACAGCTTCTGCCTCCTTCTTAGAGAGCTCTTAGAGACACTCGGTCATCAGGGAGGCTGGTCCCTCTCTCTCCTTCCTCCACTGTTTCCAAATTGAAATGCATCCCCTCCTGAGGGCTTTCCCTCTGTTATTTCAGGTGAGAGATACTCCTTTCCTTCTTTCCATTTCTTTCTGAGAGTGTCCCAATGCCCTCCATTTACCCTTAAAATCCGATCTATCTTAGTGAGACCAAAAAAAATGACCCTGAATATAAGGTCACCTACGTCTCCAGCTCTGCTCTCCCACCTCAGTAAATCAGAATGCAAGCCATGGATCTCATCCCCAGGGATGCAGGAGCCTTCTGTTGTCCTCCTGCCGGCACAGGAGCTCCTGCCTTCCAGAGAGGACTTTTGAGAGAGGTGTCAGCTCCTGACCCTCAGGGATGGGCCTGTGTGCACAAAACACGCTCTTTTCTCTCATCCTTTTCATCAAAAACTTCCTCTTTTCAGATATATATATATATATATATAGCATCTTCACTTTGAATCTGGTGTTTCCTGAGTTATGGGATCCTATCACATTAACAGCTGAGTTCAGAAAACCCCGTTGCTATGAAAGTTTAAGAAACTCAGTACTGTAGAGCGTTTCAACATCAAACTTCTCCTACCACTGTATTTCAAACAGCAGTGTTCATATTCAAATGCTTAAGTAGATATAAAAATAAATAAATAAATAAATAAATAAATAAATAAATAATAAAAAAAGCAGCGGCCAGAAATAGATATCAGGTTTTGGATTTGTCTGAACTCAGCAAGAAATGAGATGTGGGAAGCTGGGTAGTTAGCTGCAGCACAGCAAAAGCAAAATGTAGATCGCCAGATAAATTATGTAATCCAGGAACTTATTTCCCCTATCCCCTCTCAAGGAAGAGTTTTAGGAAAGGAAGTGACATGCTTTCACTCATTTACAATGGATAGAAATCACCATGGGATGCCTTTCACTAAACAAGAACAAGCAAACCAAAGCAAACCAGTCCTGCAGACTCCGGACCTGCAAGCTTGGGTCAGGATCCCGTGTGAGACTTCTCGTTTTCTCTCGCCTTATAGCACCACTTGTGAGAGGTGAAGCAAGCAGCTTGCTGCCAGTGCCCGTGTGGATTCTTATAACTGCACTAAGTGCCAGCAGGGAATTCTCCAGGAGCTTCTGGAGCCTGGTGTGAGGAGCAGGTTGGGGCAGACAGGAGTCTTCACCAACACTCAGGCCTTCAGCTCACACTGCCTCATTTTTCCCTTGGGATACTCTTCCTGTATCACCTGTTCCCCATTTCAATCAGCTCTTGCTGTTGATTCACCTCTGTCTGTTGAATCCAAGGTCTCAGGTCCCTCCACCCCTGTTCCATACTCACATAAACCAAGAGCATTTAAGATCTTTGGAAGTGAATAGGCAATGTCTTTCCCCAGGGGCATGCATGAGGAGGTCATAGGGGTGCCCACAGAGACAAAGTTCTTCTAGAGGGAGGCCCCCAACCCCTGCAGACAAGGAAGAAAAAGAAGAGGTTTCATGGGCACAAGCAAGCCCTGACATCAAGTCACTGGGACCACTCTCTGGCAGATTCCTATTGCAAGAACCATCTGCTTGACCTTCTTTGCTAAGTCGATACGGAGCTCTCAGAACCCATTTCCAAGGAAAAATGGGTATTGTTACAGGCCTGTTGGCATATGCAGCACTGTGGATGCAGCAGTTCAATATCCCGAGCCAAATCTGCCTGCCAAAAATAGCATCTGTTGATAGCTTTGGGTGTAAATTTTGGGATATAACTTTGATGCAATTCTGCTACATGACTTCCAGAGATTTTGGTATGGCCATATGGAAAAACAACAGTATAGAGTTACCGCCTACTCTTGTTTTCTCCTCCTGTACTCTGCATGATTTAATTGGTTCCCTCAACATAACCTTCTACATCCCCATCCTTCTGAGGGAAGAGACCAGATTTTGTCACAACCCCTTTGTGCCGCTTCCTGGGTGAAAAAGTCAGAAATCTCTGGTCCGGCTGATTGGATCTGCTGCAGCAGACCACACCTGCTCTGCACAACTTATCCACCTTTGCTGGTGTCCCAGCCTGAGCTCACTGGTCTGGTTCGAATGGCAGCCTGGGTCTCAGGTTCTCTCTTACCTGCTCCCAAGGGAAGACTAACCTAGCAGAGCGCGTTGGCTAAATCACTGCCCCAATTTCTTTCCCACAACTCCTCTTGCGCTCAAAATTGCAAACCCGTCTTCCCATACTTGTGGGGAAACATCATAAAGGCGCTTAGTGCCTCCAACCACATTTGCAAAGCACATTTGCAACCACATTTGCAAGCTCCTCTCTTGATGGGTGGCGTTGCCAGCTAGGCAGCTGCCACTCACCCCTTCTTCCATGGTGGTCCCAAGCCACGTAAGGCACTTCTGCTTCAGCAGCACTCCATGCTGCATATGTTTTCCATTCCACTCTGCTACTTTTTCCATATGTTTTTCCTTCTGGCTTACCTTCTGATACTGAGAGCAGGAGGAAGTCTCATAGGATTGCCATATGATAGGCCCATGATGTTTCATTTTCGTCTTAGCTATCATACTAGAATACAATCTCTTCCAACACAGCCATTATCATGGTTTTGAATTCCTGTGGGCTTTCAGCATTTTCTTGTGGCATCAAAATGTGCAGGTTTTGAGGTTAGTTGCAGTGCTTTTCTTGCATACCTAGTCCTGTAAAGGCCTGTCAGCTGCACCCAACATCAACAATCTTAGTCTCAGCCCTAGTTTCATTCTGTGGCAGTAAAGCTTTCTCTTCAGGATTTTGAATGAAAGTTTTGCCTGTTGAATTCTCCCTCTGATCTTGGTGTTTTGTTACTGTGGTTATTATGGACATCCCAGATAACAGAACCAAGAAGGGACCTTTGGAGGTGATCTGGTCCAGCTCCCACCACTGCAGGAAGATGTTTTCTCCCCTGCAAGATTACAACCACTGTGAAGAATGTAGCTCCAAGGGCTGCTCTTATGTCCCCCCAAAGTCCTCTGTGCTCCTGGCTGAAGAAGCTCATGGGAGAACATCCAAGCACCTGTGATGGGAAATTCCCTATTGGGAATCCTAATCCTATGCACCTGTATCAGAAACCCAATCTTGCCCTCCTAAAACCTACTAAAGGCCCAGTGATGCTAGGCAAGGAAGAGAGGCCCTGTGGCCAGTATAGTCATCTGATCTCACAAGCATATATAGAGTTTCCCAGTTCATTTAATGCACACAGCTCGCCCAGCAGAGACAATTCAGCAGGATATACGGGCTTTCAGGAGGCCGCTCAGCATACTGCTGTTCAGGGAGACTAGATGAAGGAATCGCTCGTAAACGAGCACCCTGCACGGACAGAACTCCTCAGCCCGGGTCGCTAGTTTTCACTTCAAGCATGAAAATGATCTTTAAAAGCTGCCTGTTTCACTATTGCTCACAAAGGCTGCTACCCCAGGTCTCTTTATCTCTCTCAACACATTTTTTCTGCTTTGTAGAGATATTGGGAGTGATAGTCATTGGCGCTTCACTTTGCTTTGAGTACGGAGCTACACTAAACCCTCAAAGAAATCATTGTCCATTTTCAGTCATTGAAAAGTCATTGGTACTGAAATGTTTAAAATAAGATTTATACTAGTTCTAAAATTAAAAAAATATTTTGGTCCAAATCTTTTCAACTAGGCCTCCGGCAGTTTTCTTGTCTAAACCTTTAGTAATCTAGTAGCGTTAGGTGACAGATCTCCTTGTTTAATTCTTGAAGTATTTGCTAAAATATGAGTATCAGTTACCTATGCAAAATACTAATGAATTCCATATGGAAATTAATATTCAGTCTATTCTGAGAAACTTGCTGAGCTATAGTTTGACAGTGAGGTGCAATCAAAACCACCAGTTTACTCAAACAAGCTCTAATGCTTCCCTTATAAGCTGTGTAAACATGAGTGATATCTTCTTATATCAGTACTGCCTCCTATAAATTAAAACGTATGTAAGATATGATACTTTAGTAACACTTCTAATTGTTTTGTATTATTCTCTTGTGTAGTATGACACATTTTAGAGCTGGTTCTGCACTTAGCCTCTAGTTCTTTTTATCAAAACTAGGTGAAGTAAAAAAGTATCAGCCTTATTTGTATTTAATCTTTACAGGAAACTTCATGTTCTGTTTCCCTTGAACTAATTTAGATATAGCTCCTTTATTTTTTTTTATGGCCCAGAAATGTTTACTTTTGTTATAGAAGTCCAGCTGCTTACCTTGGTGTTGTTTTCTTCTGTTCTTCACAAGGTGCAGTCTTCTTTTAGCGGGGGTTTCTTTCTGTTGATTTAAGAACTCAGCAAAAGGGAGGTCATAGTCACAGAATCACAGAATATTCAAGGTTGGAAGGGACCTCTAGAGATCATCTAGTCCAAAATAGTGACATCTTCTGTACTCCCAGACGAAATATATATTACATATTGCGACTGAGAGTAATGTAAGCAATTTTAATTTAAAAATACTACTTTTGTATTCTTGAAACTGCCTCCAATCCAAACAGAAGCAGCTCAGCAAATAAGAAACTCAAACTAAACATAGAATAAATCAAATTCTGATAAAGCGTGTAAATGCAAACCAGGGCATCCAAGCAATTCTGGTTTTCAGTGATACTCTGCCAAAATGATATGATCGCAATAGATGTTTTTAAGTAATTGCGATCACAGATTAGAATTGATTAAAGTTTAAGACAAGTTACATCTATTTCCTCCTACTTTTATTGTCCTCAAGGGATACCTACAAAGTAAAGCATCCAAACTCAGGATGTTGTTTCAGAAAGAACTGCGTTTAATTTTCCAGTTGTTGAATAAAATCACTTTGTGGAACATGCCCCTGACAATTCATGTTTTACTGATATGGCTCTCAATAAATTGTCTGTTTTTAAAGTTTAAAGACTGTGGAAGTTATTATCGGAATAGAGCATTTTCTTTCAGGTGAGACCATGCAGATCTCAAGGACAGAGGAGACTAGAAAAAAGAAAACTCCCCTGATATACATCTTATAATCAACACAGCAAAATATTCCTTTCTGAATGCAGGTAAGTCGCTCATGCACAACTCACTTGGGTTCCTCATCCTTATCACCACATTTTTTGTTTTGCAACCTTGATTTGTTTTTTAAAAATTCAAAACAGTTAAGGGTATTGTACAATGGGGGTGTTCAGGATGGATTGCACCATGGGGACGAAAGCTGCATTAAGTCTTCCAGAAGGTGAGAGTATAAGAGATGACTCAATCTGTCTTCATCAAGTTTTACAAGATTCACTAAAAGATACAAGTTTATGTTAAGTGTACATATATTATTTACAGGTGCTGGGTTAGCAGCCCTAGGTATGTTAAGCTCTTGGGGATATACTTGAGTGTTGAGCAAGCCAAATGCAAGATAACATTCAATTTTCTTTGTCATTTCCCCATGGTAGAAATCAGAAGCAGCTGTTCAGTTTGGCCGGGGTTGACAGGGAAAGCTGACCAAGCATCAGCATAAAGTCAGCTGCTACCTAGATCTTCTACCCCTCCAGCATATTCCCTCTGAGTCCTCATACTGGCTATATGGAGAGGCTGAGCTAGTATATTAAGCTATCGAAAATAAAAGTAACATGCCAGCTTAAACATGAACAGCTCTATCAATACTCATCAGCCCAGAGCTGCTCTGGTGAGGCCACACCTGGAGCACTGTGTGCAGTTCTGGGCTCCCCAGTATAAGAGGGATGTGGAGCTTCTCGAGAGGGTCCAGAGAAGGGCAACCAAGACGATTAAGGGACTGGGACGTCTCTCGTATGAGGAGAGACTCTGTGAGTTGGGCCTGTTCATCTGGGAGAAGAGAAGGCTGAGAGGGGATCTGACTAACATGTATAAGTACACAACGGGGAAATGCAGGGAGGAAGGGGACAAGCTCTTCTCAGTGGTGGCCAGTGACAGAACAAGGGGCAGTGGGTACAAGTTGCAACACAGGCAGTTCCATCTCCATGTGAGGAGGAACTTCTTTACTGTGAGGGTGACAGAGCCCTGGCACAGGCTGCCCAGGGAGGCTGTGGAGTCTCCTTCTCTGGAGATCTTCCAAACCCGCCTGGATGCCGCCCTGTGCCCCATGCTCTGGATGTCCCTGCTGGAGAAGGGGGGTTGGACTAGATGATCTCTAGAGGCTCATTCAAACCTTAAACATTCTGTGATTCTGTGATAAGCAATCTAAGCAATTGCTCTGAAACTCTTTTTTTTTTTTTTTTTTGATAGATTCAATGCACAGCCCACATCTCAAAGATACAACAACTAAAATAACTGTATTGCAAGGAGTTCTACGATTATTTTTGCTCACTGCTTCAGTAGCTACTTGAACTTTGGATGGTAGTTAGATGTTCAGCAGCTCAAACTCCCATTCTGGAAAAAATTTTGACTTGTACCCATCTCTAGTGCTCTCCAGAATGATGGAACAGGCTGCCCAGGGACGCTGTGGAGTCTCCTTCTCTGGAGGTCTCCAAACCCGCCTGGATGCCGCCCTGTGCCCCATGCTCTGAGTGTCCCTGCTGGAGCAGGGGGCTTGGGCTAGGTGATCTCTAGAGGTTTATGTGAACCTGGTTTTAGCTTGAGAGATCAAATTAACCCTGGTAAACAAGTTTGTGTGCTGATAAACAGAAGCCCAAAACTGAGGAACTGAGAAATTGCCATCTGTCCTGTTTTCTTAACTTGGTCCTCCATGTGGCTTCTCCTGTCCTAAGAGCAGTACAGAGGTAGGTGCTTTTCCTTACAAAGCCCCTTCCTAATACTTGCTAGATACAGACTTCTGTAGTATCTAGGAAAAGAAGTATTTTCTGTATATTTTTTGATATTCCATTGAATGCTTGTATCAGTTTTGATATTCAAAAGATAAATCATTAGTTCTTTTGGATTATGACAGGGTGTTATTTTATATATGGTTTATGAAAACAATCGTAAGTTTAACTAGAATAACAGAGTGCATCCCACTGATAATCAATTCACATTTAGGTATGTCTATTACTTAGAAGCTAATTACTGGTGGGGAGTTTGGAGTTTGTTTTTTTGCATTACATTTTGTAAAATACTGCTTACTGTATTTTTATTGCAAATTTGAAAGGTCACCTCAAAATATTCTACCAAAAAATGAAGCCAGTGGAGCAGTCCAATTCGACTCCAATTTCTGCCCACTCCATGCAGTTAGGACACATTTAATCAGTAACTGCACTTAATTAGTAAGAAACCCACTTCGGCCTAACGATGAGGATGCCCGGGGTTGCCTCTGCTCAACGGAGGCAGTAGCTCTGTTTAACTGGGTGGCTTTCAGGTGACACAATGGTCAAAACTGACACTTTGTTCTGCTCTTTCCATCTCACGGTGGCTCCTTCTGTCTGTCCCTGTAGTACAATTTCGCACTTGGATCTGAAGCAGCACATGAAGGGCTCCCTCACTGCCTCCTTGCACCTCCCGATCTCCCAGGCCAGCCCTCGCCCCGCTCCGACAGCTCCGTCCCCGTCGGAGCCCATTCCCGGTTCAGTTCCAAGGCTCCCTTGACACGAGTGCTCGAACGGTGCTTTCCGCAAGGACTCGCCCGCGAGCACCAGGGTTCAGCGGCACGATACAGGCTCCCTGTTACAGCCGCCGCAGACCGGCGGTGGCCGCAGCTGCCCCAACGCTTTCAGTGAGAAGTTCAACCACGCTGTGGTTCGCGCCGCCGAGGCCTCCTCTCAGCGAACGCACGCTGGTTTTCACCACAACTTTCACGGCCCATGGGAGAGCAGCCAGAGCCCCTCTCGGTGCCTGCAGGAGAGGGCACCCGGGGCCGCCTGCCGCGGCCGCCGTGGCGGTGGCGACGCGCGCGGGTGTCCGTGGGACGTGGGGCAGGGTCCCTGGAGCAGGAGCGCGGGCACCGCGCCAGGCGGCGCGGCGGCGCTCGCCAACCCGCCGCATCTGGCACGAGCGGAAACACAGAAAAAACCCTCACGGCATCGGTGACTGCTGACCACTGGGCTCACCCAAAATAACCCAAAAGGAGGACTAGTACATTTGTAAAGACAGGGTTATGAACAGTGTAGTGCAGGCAGAACCAAGTTGTCCAGAGGCAAAGCACTCAGCAGTGTGTCAGTGTAACATGACATGCCCTTGTTTCCACCAGGCACGAGCTTCCCCGCGCGGTACCTTGAACGGGAGCGAAGCAGACGCTCGTGCCCCCCGACTGCAGCGGGCCCCGCTCGCTGGCGGTGCAGCGTGTCCCTACCCGGCAGCAGAGCCAGCAGCGGAGCCGCAGCCCGTGCGTGCACGCGTGGCGAGCGGGGCAGGTAACCTACACCACGCCACAACGTGGAAGGGGGTGTCGCTGCAGGCCACTTAGCGGATCGGCATCTGCTTTCGTCAAAGCCTGAACTAGGACTAGGAGAGCGCCCAGCGAGCCACCAGGAGCTCATTCCTTTAAGGGCAAGGTAAGTATTGTTCTACTAATGTACCTCCAACTGAACTTTCTTACCGTGTTCTTTCACATCCTTTTTTTTCCCTCTCTGGCCTGTTCACATGCAGGAAGCCCCACAGAACCAGTGCAGACATTTACTGAGACAGGCAGGGTCCAAATCCTCATACAAAATTGCACTGGGGTTTCAGTTTTATTAAGTGTCTCTGCCCTCTCTTGGCTGGTGGGAGGACAAGCAAAGGGTTAAGATGGATGAGGCCACAAACCTTGGGATTAGCCTAAGAGCAGGAAGTAGAGGAGCAGGAAAGAGGGGTAAGTTTGCAGGAAGAATGGAAAAAAGAGACATCGGGGAAAAGGGAAAAGTGAAGGGAAAAAAAAGGGAATACGGAAAGGCTCCATTGACCTAGGCCACCGGGGAGCAGGAGACTTGACTCTGAGCAGACGTTACCTAAGGCAAAGGTGGCTCGGGGCAACGTGACTGTCCGCAGTGACCGCTAACATGAACAGGGAAGCAGGCACGCTCGGTGTGCCTATTCGGGGCTGAAATCCCACTTCTAATTGTCCCATATATATATATATGTATATATATACACATACACACAGCGTGGTATGTGTACATGTGTATGTATGTATATGTGTAGGTATGTATATGTATGTATATGAGGATCTGGCAGGAGATATCCATGCAAGTTGATGCATCCTGGGGCTTACTCTTTGATGAATATCTAGTCCCTTCAATTGGCCTGTGTTCCACTGGCTGCAAAACCTTGGCCTCCCTATTTCCAACAGCAAGAGTGGCTAGGATGTGCTGAGAAAGAGGCAGAAAAAGGGAAATAAAGAAAAACGCATCGCTTTAGTTTGTATTGTCCTAGAGACGGCGCAGTTACGGAGAACACTGTGTTCCAACATCCCCACCTCCAATCTTGTTCTCACAACTCTCCTTCCCGATCCATTGGCTTTCCCAGCCTACTTGCGTTTTGCTCCCGCTGCCATTCTCCTGTTCCTGGGTCCCACTCCGTGCTTGCCTACAGCCAAGACCCCCGGAGCGACGTCTGCAAGGGAAGTGGAGGAGACAGAAACCCCCAGCCAGAGGGGTGACCCCTCCAGCTCCACAGGGAAAGAAGGGATCCCACCAATGGCCACTTGAGAAACAGGATGGGGAGAGCCAGGACAAAGCACGGACCTTTCCTGATAGCTAAAATACTGCTTATGTGGTGGCCATGAAAAATTAAAAATGCCTAGCCTGGAAGAGTGGCAATAATGCCTTTAAAATAGTGTAATGCAAGAGCATTTTCTGCTGATAATGACCACAGAATAATTCATATCCGTACTGTAAAAGCATGAGAACAACTGAACAGGACCACTTTTATACGACTGATTTTCAGATAAATGGCCAGATGTGGGAGTGACTGCGAGCAGAAAAACAGCAGAGGTGCAGGGCAGGTTAAAAGCTGCTTTGATTCCCTCACACTCGTACTGGTCACAGGCTCCAGGAAGATGCATCCTCAGAGCTATAATTTGGCTACAACTACAGCAGGCTCAGGCTTCTTAGGGGCAGCCTGCTGGAGCTGTGAAGATTAAAGGGATTTTACTTTAATTTTTCTTTCTTTCTAAATGAATGATCACTAAGCATGATTGCTAAAGGAGCAAACTGTCAAAGTTGTTTCATTTATTTCTTGATATCACAGCTGTACAATTGTCACACATAGAGCAGGAAATGCGCATTGGTTACACAATGGCATTTGGCTGCATTGCCAAATATAATACAGTAAGTGCAACTCCACTTAGAAATGTACATTTATACAACTGATACAAATTAAGGATTGCTACCCTACTATCTGTGACAGTAAAAAGCTTGATTTATGTTAAGTTTCATTACTAAACCACTTCCTGGTTAAATATAAAACATATTCAATCATCTTAAAATGGCCCTAGTGGTACTTGGCCAGCATATAAAATATCTGTTGTGTAAAATTTAACCACTTACCCCCTTTTTTTTAAAAAATATTCCTCTAAGCCTATTTAAACATTTGCTATTGAAGTGTTATACTGACACACTTTGTAGCAGGACCCAAATTTTACCTTCCTTTTGTTTGATCTTGCGCCGGTTTTCACCGAAGGAAGTTACATTCTCAACGTACTGTAGCTTTATTGAAATACTGCCAGATGGAGGAACTATTTGACAATTTTGCTCGAGGCAAATAAAGTGATTCATTAAAGAAAAAGAAATTACATTGCAGGAATATTTGTCATCAAAATTTTAATGGGTTGAGTGCTACCAGCACCAGAAAAAAAAAAAAAAAAAAGTTGTCTTTTAAGACCCAGATGAGTATTCAACTTAAACTCTTATTACTTCACGTTTTGGAATACATTGGTCCACAGACCACATTCTTGTTACAGTTTACCAAATGAAAAACAAAATTGCTCTTATTGCCGTCCCTAGAACAGGAATGGTTCCGTTTTAAACCTCCTTTAAAAATATACATTTTACAATCCTTTCACCTCAACAAAGGTGACACTGACAATAAATACACTGGTTTGGTGGTTCTCCTCCTCTTCGCTACGGAAAGTCTACAAACTACCTGTTGTAGGCCCTCTCTTTTTTAGACTTCTCCAACGCCTTGTCCATAGTCTTCTCGTTTTCACCTCTACATTTGGGGCAGTACCATTTGCCCTTTGGTTTATGGTTGAGTCCCACGCAGGAGAAGTGAAACCACTCAATGGGGCACTCGTCATTATCGCAGCCGATCATTTCTCCATAGGAGACCTGGTTGCACAAGCAGTACGTTGGCTCGTTGGGATCGATGGGCAGATCCGGGGGCGAAGCCTCCCTCTCCGCTTTGGCCTTGGATCGCTTCTTCTTCTTGGATGTTTTTGCTTTCTTCTCCTTCGGAGTTCCTGAGGTGATGTCGTCGTGATCGTGGTTATTCGAAGCGTTCTCCCGATTTTCGTTGTTTCTTTGCCGCCTCGATCTCTTGTTGTTGGGCTTCTCGGCCTGGGCGATGGACTCAGTCTTTGACTTATCTTGGCCGGCCTTGCCGCTGCCTCCCGTGATGTCGTTAGTCTCCTGGCACGTCTCAAACTGCTCCACGTGACTGTCCACCTGCCGCGTCCGGTTCTCCACCAGCTCCACCATCTGACTGACGATTTGGATCTTCTCGTCTCCCAGCTCCTGGCTCCGGATTAGCGCTCTCTGGATGCAGTGCAACATCCTTCTCTTCTGCACGGCATCCGTCTCTCGCTTAAATTTCTCATAATAATCATCCAGGTCCTTCAGGATCTCTGCGAACGAGAAATAAAACCTGTAAATATTCGGGGCACAGAGAATGGCCAGAGCCCTTGCATATTTTCCCTTCTTTACACGGAAAGACCAAGCTGAAATCTGGGGTAAGTCCTTCAGGAACAGACTTCAACTGCTATTAGTTTAGATTTAGAAAATAAAGCTCATTTTAATCTGTTACAATCTGTATTTGTCTGTAAGTGAGAGCAGCAGGGTTTACAGAACAGCCTGTCATGAAGAATGAGCAGCTGCCGACTGACAGGTAAACAGCCAGATCGCCGAAAAACCCTTCCATTCCCTTTAAAACTTACAGGAACTTCCATCTGATACAACTAAGTTTCCTTTCCCTATATATGCGAGGCCCTATCCTTAGGTCTGCAGAATTAGGATCACGTTATGCAAACTGCCTGGCTGGTTTCTTCCCTAAACATTCTGTAAAACACCTGCTATTCATTATTTTAAACACAGAAATAAATTTAATGAGGTATTATTAATATTTATTGTGTGAAAATAAATACATACTTAAAAAGATAGAAAATTACATGAAGACATTGGAGAAGCTCAAACTTCTGACTTAAAACCCTAACACTAAACTTAGTTGGTCCCTGGACTGCACCGTACAGAGTATTTCCAATAGTTTTCAAGCAGGAACTTTCCACAATAGGGTTTAAAGTTCACAGAACAGCCCAGATATTTTTAAGCAGGTGGTTTTGAGTTTCACTATGATACCCAGATTATCTCAAATAAGATACAGTAACTGAACATATTAAATCCTCCCTGAGGAGAATGTTGTTCTTCATAAATGATCCGCACCTTGTTCTCTGATTTTTTCCTTTGCTTGCAGCTTACACTATTCTACTGTAGATGAGCAAAATGTGTTGATATAAAAGGAACCAGAGATGACCTAATAAAACTCAGAACCTCCCAGACATCCAAACACAGTACAAAGCTCTCTGTTATTCACATGAGCATGTGCTTTCAATGCAGTTAATATATGCTGTTAATATATGCAGCTAAGAGCAACAGAGACGCCGTGATTCAAGCTTTGTCTCGCCTAAGCAGGTTTCTTTTTAGAGCTCCAACATACTCCAAATTTCCTGTGAAGACATGCAAAGTTTATGCAAGCTTCACTTTGGTTACTAGAGATGCGGCGTGTGCTTCTCGTGACGGTCAAGCACGTCCCGTGTTACAACCTACGTGGCCAGCACCAGGATGTAAGGTGTGTAGAGCGGGACCCCCTCCCGAGGCTGCCGTGCTGCCCACGAGAAACACGCGACCGCAGCGCTCCGGGTTTGGCAGGGCCCTGCCGCTTCCCAAGACGCACATCCCGGCCCATCCCGTCCCGTCCCACGGCGGGCAAGGCCTGTCCCAGGCCTGCCGGCCGGGAAGGGCTGCGGAGTTTCGGACACGCTTTGGGTTTACTTGGGCGGTAACGCGGAGCGGCACCGCGGCTCTGCCCGCGCGGGGCGGCGGCGGCAACGGCGGGACTGCCCGCGCGCACGCGCCTCCCCGGGCCCGCCCCTGAGCGCGGCGGTTACTAACGGCTCTAACGGACGGCGGCCTCCGCGCGCCTCCTAGCAACCGGCGCAGCGGCGGCCCCGCCCCGGACGTGACGCCTCAGCCATTGTTCTCCGGCAGGAAACCGGCGGCGCTACCGCCGGCTCTGCGTGTAGCGGACAAGCCAGGAAGGAAGCGGAGGAGGGGCGGAGACTGCCTAAGCCCCGCCCCCCACCAGCTGGGCCAATGGGAGCCGGCAGTGGGCAAAGCCCGCCCCCGCCGGCCCCGTGTTGCCAATAGGGGCCGGAAAGAACTAGAGGAGTAAATAATAATAAAACGGGGCGGGGCAACGAGCGTGGGCAGGGCCGGCGGGAGCCCCGCCCCCGGCGCCATCGCCCCAACCAGAGGCAGCAGGGGGCGGGGAGAGCGGCTCCCGCATCCTGGAAACACGTCAGTCACGCCCGGGAAGCCCGCGGTTGGCCCGCCCGCCGCCGCGAGCGCAGCCAATCGGCGCCCGGAGGCCGGGGCAGGCCGAGATATTCAAATCAAGCCCACGGAAAAGTTGCTGCTCGAAACGTCACGAGGGGGCCGGGCACAAGGCGGACTTGCCCGTCCAGGGGACCAATCAGCGTCAGGGGGCGGGCCTTGGCCGCTCCGTGGGGACGCTTTTACCCTATGAGGGCGGCCGGGGGGCGGGGCCAGCCGCGCTAGGCTAATGAGGGGTGTTTATAAAAGGCGCAGCGAAGGCGATTCCTCAGCAAAGCGCGGCGGCGCCGCGGGCCGGGGC
>VZSG01000698.1:10737-55553 GCA_013398315.1 Nothoprocta pentlandii
TGCTTCAACCCCATGTATATATATAATGTTGTGCTCTTGAGCAGGAATTCTTGTGGTCAGAAGACCAAATTTGCTGTGTGTCTGTGTTAGTTTCTGCTGGCAAACTAGTTCCCCTGGTGCAGAGAGGGTTGTTCAGCCTTTCCTGTGAGCAGGCTGTGGCTGAGTGCACAGCCCTATGAACAGTCATTCTGCTGCAAAGGAAGATGCTGAACCTGGGCTGGGAGTATTCTCAAAAGAAAAAAAAAGGGCATCTTAAAACATGCAGCTGTAGGTCGTGGATGTTGCTTTGGTAGGTCCCGTGCTCAGCAGATGCAGTCGCGCGGGCATGCAGTGCTCATCCTGCTAGCTGCTTACTGCACAGCTGCTGTTGCTGCCCCTGCAGCCCCCGGCGTGGTTGTGGTAGCTCTGTGCTCAGCCTAAGCCTCTGTCAGCCTCACGTGTCAAATGCACTCGGCTACAGCTGAAAAATATTGACGCTACGATGATGTTAAATGCAGTGCCATGAAAAAAGCGGATCATGCCGTTCTTGCAAGTGGTAGCTGCTGGAAACGCCATATATGTGACTTACTATGAAATCTTCTAAACAGTGTAGAAAGTTTGATTGTCTTCAGTGATGTGGTTGCATGCCTCTCTGTTCTTTGGTATTTAGCATGTACATTATTGTCCACTTCGTTCAAAAGTCTGACTCTTACAGTTTTCAGTGCTTCAAGCAGCCTTTGACTCACAGGTTCCCAGAAAGGTGCTTCACTGTGAACTGCCCACATTTTTAAATTTATTATTATTACTATTATTTTAATTTTGGCCACTTGATACAGTGACTTTATCTCTTTATTCCAAGCACTTTGTGACAAAGATCTGCCCCAAGCAGGGCAAATGCAGAAAAAGAATACTCTGCGCCCTGGCACCACTTTCACTGTTTTGTTTGTTTTTGTTTTGTTTTGTTTTGTTTTTTAATCTGTATGGTTTGGCATATGAATTGGCAAATGCATATACTCATGGTTAGCCAGCAGATAATATGCTTACCATCTTCTAATAAAATGTATTGCTAAAAAAGCCTGCGTTAAAGAGATGAGCAGCTGCACACAAGAGATTCTGATTTGGAAATGAAGGTTGGGCATTGGATCACTTTTTGAGGACTTGCCTCCTCTGTTTGAAACTTTAATCACTATAGTCTTAGTAATCAAACTAGAAAAGCTCAAGTAGTCAAAATATGATATCCGGAAAAGCTCATGAAGGGGAAAAAATGTAACTCAGTTAAAATAAAATAAAACAAAAATAAAACCCACTTTCATTTAGTAACCTCCAAACTGAGCTGTCTGGTGGTGAGAGGATTTAATCATGACTTTAAATAATAACCAAGTATCTTCCCAATCTGCATGTGTCTTTTTTTTTTTTTTTTTGTCTCATTTGATACCTTTATGCTCTCTGAGTTCATTTCCACCAGCCGTAACATATTGGATCAGCCTTATTTGTGTTTTCAATATAGAATGCTGATTGCATCCCAAATGGAACCAACATATGCCAGGACAGTTTATCCATGCTTTGATGAGCCAGCCATGAAGGCAACATTTAATATCAGAATCATCCATGACCCAAGCTATGTAGCTCTTTCCAACATGCCTGCTATTGGTAAGTAAACAGCAAGCAGGCTTCTCTGTGCGTGCCCTTCCTGCCTGCAAATTTTTCTTTAAGAGTGTAATTCTTCTTAATAGTAACTTTATCATTCTGTGCAACAGCATTCTGTTTTCCATGGGCTAATGCTTTGCACAGGAAAGCATGGAAAATGACTGCTTATAAATTAAAAAAATTCTCAGGCAAGTATTCATAATTAATGAATACTTTGACCATAATTTAAGATGTAACAGTTGTGATGTGCTCTTGTCTGGTTGCTGAGGGCTGAACATGGTTTGATTCTTAACATTTATCGAACTGCTGATGTATCTTCCTGCATGACCTGCCCTCAAAAGACAATGACAATTCCAGAAGTTTGTGGAAAACCTTTAATTGTAGCATTCAGGGATTGTTTTTATTTTACATAGGTTTTTAAAGGTATGTAGATCATACAAAAGTATACAAGGCAAGGAAACTGTATTTTCTTGTATGTGTATAAATATAAAATAAGAATGACCATAATTCTGCGGCAGAGACCCTCCTGTCCCTTGCCTGTGGAGGCAAGGCTCTTCGTGTGGAGTGCAGATTCAGATTCCAAACAAATTCCATAAATTAAGATTCCTTCAGGAAGCTGTTGGATCTCTTGCCTGCTGCTTAATTGATCCTTTCTTTAGTTCATTGCCGTCTTTTTTTTTTCCCTAAGCTTTCCTTTTTATTACTAAAAATTATTTATGAGATTTGCATAGAAGTTAAATAACTCACTGTTATATAACAAATATTACAGGAACTGTAATATTTGGAATCTCTGCAAGAATAGCTTGGAATCTTGCTCTCCATTGTTTTTTTCCCTCTTTATATAGACAGAAGAAATCTGATTAAGTACTTTGTAAATCTTAGGCACACATACCTTGCATTTGAGTTGATGATGGTCATGCCTCTTATCTGCAGCATAAGATAAATTGTTCAATTTGTCCACATCCGAAACTGATGCAGTTTGACACACTGTGGAAGCTTGAGCTAAGAAGCAAGTGCATTTCTTATTGTTTGCCTGAAGGGTTACAGCTCTGATACAAGATTGCAGCCCCAAATCTGGCTTCTTGCTCGTTGCCAGAAGCATATGGATTTAGTTTAGATCTACAGTGTATCAGAGAGAGGTGGAAAAAAACATGCAAGAAACAATTTCTTATTTGTTATGCAAGAGTCATGGTTTGAATATTTCTTTCATACTTTTCTCTTAGATGTTTCTGAAATGAAGGATGAAAATGGAAGTGTGTGGGCCATTACCACATTTAATACTTCGCTGAAAATGTCAACTTACATAACTGCTTTTGTGATTTGTGATTTTGATTATGTCACCAGAACAGAACGAGGAAAGGAGGTAAATATGAGGGTGCATAAAACATCACACAGTGTACAGCAGGAACTGGCTCTGTGCTGCATCATGTGCTTTAGAAGATACCGCAGGTATAAACTGTGCTTTCCATCCCAAATGTATTTGCTTGAGGGGGGAAAACACAGTTTTCTAATATAATAACTAGTGTTATAATATATATATGTTATATTATAATAGTATTATAGTAATTATTATCCTGCCCTACAATTTGGAGTTTGATACAGTTCTGCAAGTGCTTATTTTCTGTGTGTCTTGAAACCTTAGGGGGTGACAGCTCTGCATACATACTGGCCTGGATCTTCATACACCGTTAGCTTTTATAACCGCTGCTCTGACTCAGTGATGTTCAGTCGCTGGTAATGACCTCGAGAGGAGCAGTGCTGTTCTCCAAGCCTCTTATGTACTTGCTTTTCTTCAATGGGCACAATTTTTTTATCTTTCAAAAGTAATATTTTTTTTTTCTATTTGAAGCTTCCTTATACACTGAGTATTCAGTGTTCCTGTTACACAGGAATTGCTAAAGCTCTTTGAGAGAAGCTGTGAAAAAATACTATGATGGCATTAGTTTGCCTTCTTTTGTTAAAAGCTGACAGAACAGGTATGTTAGATCTATGGTTAGATCTATGATTATTATCAGCTGTCCCTTGCATGTAACAGAAATGCTCACAGCTGTGTTCGTGGTGCCTTCTCAGTCAGCACCAACTGGTAAAGCAAAGCAAAGCAAAGCAAAGCCTTCACACTGTGCTTTTCAGATGGTGAAGAGGCTGGAGGCCTCCTGAGTCGTGGTGTTAAGTGGAGCCAGAGGGGATCTTACCCTTAGGTTTTTGACCTAGATGCTCTGTTTATCCCTCTGTGTGTCTGTAAATGGGAAATGCATTGCACCTGTTTTAACATTTCCAGTGATTAATGTACAGTCCCAGACACCTGTATTACAATTCAAAGATCACTTTCAGTTTAGGATTTTGAATCTATCTCTTTTATTTAGCTGTTTCAAACTCAAGTGTGGTAGTCTTCGAAATGCCTGAAGCCTTGGCTGAAAAGAGGGGGCTCAGAGGCTGAGGATGGCCAGCTGGCTGATTTTTTTTTTTTTTTTTTTTTTCTCTTTGTAAATGTATATCCTGATGTTTCCACAAGTATTTGAACAGTAAATGCTTTCTAACCATTAATTTCTCTTCAGGGACCCAGTGGTAGGCTGAAGGAAAATTTGCCCCCTAGACTCACTGTCTGGAATACACGGTCTTATGATGTGTGCATTTAAATATTTTTGAAGCATTTCATATTTAATAAAAGCATGCTTAGGAATCCACTTGCTGTAGCAGTGTATATATGTTTTCAGTTCTTGGCTCCCTTGAAGTACAGAACTCTCCAGGATTTTTGTGGGATTAGGCACTGCTTCATATTTTGCTAGGTCAAGCACTGTTTGGGTTTTTGATGAAAAGCTTTTATTGCGTGATTAAATGTGGACAGAAAGCATTTTCAAATAATGATTCACAAAAGAGAAGCAAAGAAAATGAAAATATAAGAGTTGTCTGAAAATAATTCTTCCTTGTTTTATTGCAGATACGTATTTGGGCTCGTAAAGAAGCAGTTAAAAATGGGTATGTTGACTATGCTTTAAATATCACAGGGCCAATATTTTCATTCTTGGAAGACCTGCTTAACATCAGCTATCCTTTACCAAAGACAGGTGAGAAAAAATACCTTTCCTAGTAAATGCATACTTGCAATGAACCATATGCCCTTCAAACATTCTTTACTTTTCGGTATGTCCTTGTCTAACATGTGCATTGGCAGTGTGTTCCTGGAGGTAGATTCCAGTAGGAAAACATTATTTTGCCTTGGATGGGACACCAGGTAAGCTGCTGAAGTCAAGTTTCAGTCAAGAAAGAAGGGAGCCATCATATGGTTTAGTTATATAGCTTGCCATAGTCCTTAGATTTGGATTCACAAGGGTTTAGTTAATACTGTTAGTAAATATTAAAAATACTTCAGGGGAGCAGCAATGCTATTGAGGAATGTGCTTTTTTATGCTTGCGCTCATTTTGAAAGCACGGAAGGCAGTGCTTCATTTAAATGATTTTTGTTTTTCACCATGATTTTAGTAGAACAGATTTTTTTTTTCTGCACTTTTGCTTAAATAATCTGATGAGATTAATATCTGTATTTTGGCACCTGAAAGAATGAAATTTTTGTCTGTGTAAATGCATAATCTCCCAGTTCAGAGCAACTTACAGAATTACTCATCACACCTCTTTTGGAAAATGTAATATATGCAGTTGTTACTCTTAAACACATTTAAAGTTAGGAGTATTTGGGGATTTGATCCAAGTTTAAAGCTGATGTGATGTGTGCTGCTAGATATGTGTAGCTGCATAATGGAAAGTCAGATAGGGTTGGTCAGCAAGACTCTCAGCCTGAACCGGGAAGCCTAACACAGATGCAGTCTAGTTTTGCTTGAGTTCAGCACTGTGCTTATGTTAACTTCTGCACTGGGACTGGTCCTCTATTAGCTGTTTTGAGGTATGATTTTGTGTCTGCTTGCAGCATGCTCTGTACACCTGCTACGCGTTTGCCCTTTGCTACCAGGTTTAAACAGAGGGCTTTTTTTTGACATCTTTGATGTCTGTCCAAGAGCCATCTCTGTTTCTTCTCAACTGCCATGTTTGAATAGGAAAATTGCTCCCTGTTCTTAAGGCAGAAATTGTACAGAGGTAACAACTTTGCTGGTGAAATAGATATAATGCTTCTAAGACTGTTTTAAAATAGTGTAAAAAGGGATCCCTTTACTTACAGAGATAAAAGAAAGAGCCTTTTCTTACCAATTGCAAAGCTGAAAAATAGAAGGGGCATGATTCCTTCTGCCCCCAAACACAAGAAAAATTTATAAAAAAGAAGGATATCTGAGAGTGTGAAATGAACTGGCCATTGCTAGCATGTGACATTTTTTCCTGCTTTCTTCAAAAGAGCTATATGTAAGAGTGAAATCTAAGGCCTGTGTTTTGTGAAAGTCTATTTGAATTTCTGAAAGACTGGCAATGATAAATGAAAAACATGAGAAGAGAACATTTCACAGCAATTTTTTTTAGAGTATTATCACTATCTATGAAAGAATCACTGAAATGTAGCATCTTTTAATTCTATACTGGATAAGCGTAGATGATTTGTTACCATTTTATTTCTGAAAGTTTTAAAGATGCCTTTTTTTTTTCCCTCTTTGGATTGTTTTAGATCTGGTTGCACTACCTGAATTTGAAGCAGGTGCTATGGAAAACTGGGGACTAATGACTTTCCAAGAGTCATCCTTGATGTACCTCCCGAGTGATAAATTCACAGGCAGAAAGGCTGTGATTGCCATAACTACATCACACGAGATAGGACACCAGGCACGTGGTAAACAATTTGGTACACATAACTTGTATATGAAGTTATTTCTCCAGTTGCTGATGTTGAGAAGTTATTGACTAATGGGAGAAAATTGTGACTTAACTGTAGGGGAGTGTGAGAAAATTCATGGCAAATACGGAAGGAACTACTAAAATATTAACAAATCCATATCCATGGAGCAGTAGGAAGTTGAATTCAGTTCAGTGAAACTGAATTTGGTAGAATGCCACACTAAAAACAGATATGAGATGTAGGGATGATAAAGTGTACTTATTCTCTCTACTTGGTACTTCAGTGAGGCATGAATGGGCTTCCTTAGCAGGAATTCACATAGATGTTGCAAGAAGTATTTCGTTTTCTGTAAAAAACACCTTAGGACTGTTTTTTTGTTGTTGTTGTTGATAGAACAGGGGAAAACCCTCTTCTTTCAAGGTTCATTGAAACTTCGAAGTTTTCATTCAAAAGTGACTTTTTCTTATGGTTTGCTAAATACTGTATTTTTAATCATAACCTGAATTCTGTTTTTATGCATATTATTGGGAAATATTTAAAATTAAATGGAATAAAAGATTGATTAAATCACTGATAGGTTCATAGTATGAAGTTTTAGATGAAGCAATGGGAAAAAGTAGCTGACTTGAGCATCTGACTTTGTCCTACTGAATTATAACTAACTGAAGGAACGTGTAGCCTTTCATCCAGTTGCCATGTGCATATTAGACTCCTGGGCACTGATGTTTATACCTTACAAGAATAAAAACAGTAGCGCAGAGAGATGTTGAGACCTTTTTCTTTCTATTTAAGTGGTTTGGAAATCTGGTTACTATGAGCTGGTGGAATGACCTGTGGCTGAATGAGGGACTGGCGTCTTACTTTGAATACCTGGGAGCTGCCTTTGTTGAACCGAAGCTTTCACTGGTAAGTGCTAAAGCAGAATTGTTCCAACATATAGGAGGAAAAGGAAGATGCAAGAGATGGCATCTAAGTCATGGCACTGTTAACTCCTCTGGGAACTATCTGTAGATCTTGATTTTTTTGGGGAAGGTTTCATTTCTGCTGGGACCATGGTCAAACACAGCTGTTCCACAGTTGGCAGAGGATATGGCCCATCAACTGCAATTCGGTAGTGACAAGGAGCTAAAGAACTGGGAGTGTCATTTTACTCTGGATTTCTGTCCTTTACAAAGCCCCTTTTTTTTTTTTTTTTTTTTTTTTTTTTTTTTTTTTTTTTTTTTTTTTTTTTTTTTTTTTTTTTTTTTTTNCTGGATAGTTTCCTTCTGTCTGTATCTAAGCCCCGTTTATGAGAGAACTGGAAACTCTGTACTCATATATCTATATATTTCTTCTTTCTGTGTTAGGTGAGAGAACTCTGCATGCTGCCTGTGTCCTGGTTGCTTAACTTTTGAATACAATTCAGTCAAGTCTACATATTTTTTCCTCTATCTGCTGTAGAGATTCCACATCTGATAAGCTGGAACTGGAAGGCTTATGTACTTTTTTTGAAAGTTTCCTTTGTTTATTCTCAGGTGTTATGCCTAGATTCAGCAAGTCAGAGGTCCTCCTGTGCATCTGAAGCCAGTGTTTTCTGTTGGTTGAGTACTTTTGAAAGCCTAGTGCTAACCAGCTGAAAATTAGACAGAATAGTCCTACTGATGTCTTTAATAACTGAAAATATACTGTTTAGTCTTAAAGACTGAGTTTGGACTCAGGTCTTGGAGTCAAAGACAGAAAGAAGGGAAAGTGATTTTCATCCTCTCAGATTTCTTACAATAAGTAGCTGACAGGACGCATGAGATATACTCACTTCTTAATTTTTCCAACCTGTAATATAGTTATACTCTAAAATCTGACTTTTTTTGATATCAAATCTACACCCATACAATCTTTCTAAAGTTGCTATAAATCATTTTGATTTAATTGGAATCCCATGACTGGGAGCCGGGTAATAAATACTTACTTCTTTGCTCTCATGTAACTATTACAATACTATCAATAAGTTTTTTAGTCAAAATGCAGGTAAACTTACAGAAAGATCTTTAGTAGAATTCAATTTACAATATCAAAGAGAAAAAGATCAGTGAAAGCACAGCTATATAAAAGAATTCTGCATTGTAGGATTCCTCTTAATTGTGCCTTATATGAATGAAAGAGCTGTGGTTTAGTCACTGAAGATGTTTTCATATATTGAGAGGATCTAAATTTTCTAAATTTAGAGAAAGTTGCCTTTTTTCATATAGTTCCTGTGTGATAGGTCCCTGGACAGATTGGATTACTGTACTCATGTGTCCAGGTTCTCAATGGGTTTATATTCTGTATTGCTCTGAAAAGCTTCATCAGCTGTACCAAACCCCCAAGCTCCTGCTGTTTTTAAAATCTAATCTGTCTAGAAGCAAAACTAGGAAAACTATAAGCCTTCAGCTTGCTTAGTCAGTGATCATTCCGGACTGTTTTTTTATCCGGCTCTGATGAAAGACCATTCATCACTTTCCTTCTGTAGTTCATCTAAGTACTTAATTGCATGCTTAAGTGGAAACTAATACAGACAAATCCAGGAGGATTTTTAGGTCATAGGATATGCTAACCTCTTTCTTCAGACTTCAACAACAAGTCACTTTGTTCTTTGTGAAGCAGTATTGTAATACCTTTGCAAAGTATAAAGGCTACCGAATTTTAGACTCTTAACAAATATTTATCTCCTTTTTTGGTATTGATCTTTGATATGTAGCAGGGCAAGCTGCTAAAAAGAATGATTTCTGTTTTATTTTAATAAAGTAAATATTAATACAGGGCATTAATCCCCTTTGATAAATGGAATGTGATTTGCCTTGCAAGTCCAGAATAAATAACACAGGTCGCAGAACTCAGTGTTTTCTTGCACAGGTTTGTGAACCACACATAATTACAAAGTGAACCTGGAAAGTTACAAAACCACATCTGAAATTTACTGGTTCTTTACAAAGAGAGAAAAATGGAGCAAGTAAATCTCATCCTATTCATTAAAAGCCTTGTTTTTTCCTATGTCAAATCCAAGTGCTCAAACTGGATTTGAAAGTTTTAAAATTTATGTTTTTTCTTTACCACCTAATTATATAATTTGCCTTCCAGTCTTAGGAGGAAAGTTCAGCTGGTAGAAACTACTGAAATATTTGCAAAAGAGAGAGCGGAGGAGCAGTTAAATTTCATGGAGACATCAAAGATGCTGTGGAGTAAAGCTGTTAAATCGTAGTGTACTTAGTAGGGTTGTCTTCAGAGTGCTCTCGCTGCAATCCTGAAAACAACAGCAGCAAACAAAAAACCCCAGTGCAGACCCTAGGTAGAAGATGCTGCCAGATTAACAAAACGTAGTTGTAAACCAGTTAGAAACTTTGTTCCTTTTTTTTTTTAAATAGGATTGCAATATGACTATCTTTAGCTGGCACAAATCACAGTCCTCTTGGGTGTCTCCTAGGTGGTAGTGCCGCATCTGGAAAATGTTATTTTGGGGTAATATTTGGGTAACCTGTGGGGTCCGTTTCACTTTTTTGATAGTTAAAGAGGGGAAGAAAAACGCTTTTATTTATTCTTTGATAGGCAGTTTCTTTTTGTGCCAGTTCTGTAAGCCTGATTCTCTGCCTGAAAATAATTTCTTTTTGCCTCGCAATGCACTTAGGTTTCTGTCTTCTGCTTTCAGGATAAAGTATTTCATGATCATGTTATACAACCCATTTTAAGCGAGGACAATGAAATAGGAGTTCGATCCCTGTCGGCAAGTGAAGACAAGATTAAAGGATCATCTTTCTTAATTTCTTTGTTTGACACCATCACGTATAACAAGGTGGGAAAAGAAAATCCTTTCCTTGTGTATTCTAAGCTAACATGTTGCCAAGTCAGTTTGAGCAGAACAGTGAATATAACAATATCGTGTTATATTACAGTATTTTTTTGTTATTTGTTACTCAAAATTTTTTTCTGTAGCAGACACAGATATATGTATGAATGTTGTAAATCTGTTTGCCTGCATAAGGAAGGATGAATAAATTAAACCTCCATAAAATACAAGATATAGAAACAGCTATGCATATATCTGAAATACAGTTTTGAAAAAAAAAAAGCAATAATAGTTGCAATAATAACTCATATGCTCATGTGGCTTTATTTTTTGTGTTTCAGGGGGCTTCCATTACCTGGATGCTTTCTAACTTTCTGACCGAGAAGCTGTTTATCAGAGCACTCACTGTAAGTTTGAAAAATTGATGCCTTCATCTTGATTTATTAGCTTGAAAATAACAGTTGTAGAAATTAATTTCTGTCTTTTTTTTTGCTTTTCATTGAACCTGCACCAATTCTTCTTTTTCTTTGCAGTCTTACCTGAAAACATTTTCCTTTTCAAATGCTAACCAGGATGATCTGTGGACCCACATACAACTGGTATTTGTTTTTATCTTGCTGTGATATTTCCCATTAATTTGGGAAATATACTGTTTGTAGAAGATTGAGTTGGGATTTGACTGTGCCTAATTGAATCTTTCCCTTACCTACAGTTTTCTTAGATGTCTCTTCTGGCGAAGATTTTCACAAATAGTTGGCTACTTAACTGTACTTGATATCAGTAGACCTGAGTACAGAGAGATGAGGTAAAAAATTAGAGGCAAGTTTTGTGTTTCACATCCTGCCTCTGTCTGAAAATGCAGGGTCTAATTTTTGGGGGGAGCATAAGTTTTGCCAGGGCAAGGAGTGGGATACTCAGGGTTTGATGATCATATGATACAGGTATGTGAGAGATGCAGCCAAGTCTACACTGTGGCAGTAGCTCACTATTTGATTTTTGTAGGTTTCGACAGTAATCTGAAAGGAAAGCAGATATTATTAATAGGTTTATTATATTAAAAAAATCCACCTCACTATTACTCTAAAGAGGGCTTCATTGTGCTCTGTCTCAGATTAAGAACAAGAGCACTGCAATTTCAGATGTGCAAGGTTCTGGGATCTTTTAAGACAGCAGAGATGATAACTAATTCAGAATGATTGAGGCTGTAGTTTAATATCTTTTTCCATATATTGCTACTATTGAATTTGTTCATTGGGCTGCCACTTTAAAATCTCTGTATTTAAGCAACTTTATGTGAATGAAATAAACTAATTGCCCATCTTCAACCATGCAGGGATGCAGGGAAATTAAATAAAAGAGAAAAGAATTAGCAGTGAAGATACAAGAATGTATAGCAGTGAGGATACGAGTGAACAATGAGCAGTGTCTGCTCCTATAAAAGGTTATAGTATTTCTCCAATAGTTGCAATAATGACATTTTCACATTGATTTTTGTGCGTGAACCAAAGATCAGCCAACTTTAAAGAAATTATTTTTTTCCCTAATACGTTAGAACAACCCCTGCAGTGTTGCTGAAGCAGTATCAATAAGTGCATGTTTATGATAAACATTTCTAATTCCTATTTCTCTTGAAGGTTGTAGATGGACAGGATGAAGTTCAGTTGCCAGCATCTGTAAAAAAAATAATGGATTCCTGGACATGCCAAAATGGGTTTCCAGTTTTAACATTAAATCTATCCACTGGCACAATCAGTCAGGAGCAATTTCTTAATAAAAGGAATGACAACAATACTG
Organism: Nothoprocta pentlandii; assembly: GCA_013398315.1. Classification (NCBI taxonomy): domain Eukaryota; kingdom Metazoa; phylum Chordata; class Aves; order Tinamiformes; family Tinamidae; genus Nothoprocta; species Nothoprocta pentlandii. The sequence continues at coordinate 22,728 of VZSG01000698.1, forward strand.
ATACATACAAGTATGTTTAGCTTGTGTTTTTATAGTATGTTTATATACCCTATTTTTTTTGCATGAAACCCTTAAGCTAGTACATTATGTTTTAGCAGTCTGTGTTTCCCCTGCTCCCTGATCATAAAGTGTCAAGTAAAAGAGTTGTTTGAGGCTTGGAGTTTGCAAACTGATTGTTTTGCCAAAGGGATGCTTTCTGCTGGAGTCCTGACTCTTCAGCCACAGAGAGACTTTAACAACACTGATCATTAATAAGCTGTAGGGCAGGAGTTTTCCCTGGTGTTTTCTTCACCCTTCATTCCTCAGTTGTCCAGGCTGACCTGTCAGTTCACTGTCAGTGAACATTGCTGAATGTCCAGTGCTTTTGAAAGCTGCACTGTGTGTTTAGGTGCATTAAAGTGGCGATAAGAATAACTCACTTTGAAAACTCATGAGCAGAGTGTGAACTTTCAGGAAATTGAGTGATTGTCCTGAGTGGTAGGCTACATGAGGAGAGTCTATGGGATGAATTCTCAGCCAGGTGAGAAACACAAAGCAGAGCATAGTCCAAAACGGCGTTTCCCTCACTACAGTTGCTGGTAACCACAAGAGATCTGAGAAACACGTTTTTCTTTGCTTCTAACCCTAAGGAACTGCAGAGAATTAGTCTGTTCAGCCTATTTGTTAGTGCAGATAGGGAAATCCAAGTCACAAATGCCAACTCTTCTACTCCAGCTGCAGGAAGAGGCAATACTATCGGAATTTAAGCAAATCCAAGACGTGCATTACAGAATTTTTCATTTCCTTGAACTTTCAGGTTTCATAGCTTTCATGTGTTTTTCTGGGGGGGTTAAATTTTCTCAGAAAGGATATTAAAGTTGTCAAAATTCAGATTGTATTGCCTGTCTGGAGCCTTTTTTAGTAGAGACACTTCTGAAAAGGAACTTTACTGTCTCAAGAAATAGGGTGAAGTGCAATAAATGGGGAGAATGAGATTACTGCCTGTAGAAGGAAAGCAGACCATAGAAACACTGTGGTATTTATACTACTGTTCTATGTTGTGTCTTTGATTATGAGTGCCTGCTGAAATCCATGCGAATGGATTGCCAGTCTTCAATGAACCTAAGGGGTGGCCCAGCATAAGTACCACCATCTCATGAGGTTTTGTGCATCAGGGAAGGAAAGTAGACGGAGAGTCTTTTAAGAAATGATTGCTTTCTAGTTTAGTATCAAGTAAGAGCTAGTTTGCTTTTTAAGCATAAATAATAATTATCTATTTTGTTTTTCTCTTCCCCGTCTCTAAGTAAAACATGGATTGTTCCTATTTCTTGGATGAGAAATGGATCATCACAACCCTTGTTGTGGCTTGATGAAAGCAGCAGTAAGTAATGAGTTAGTACATACATGCTGAAAAAGATGATAACAACATGCCTTTTTAAGCAGAAGATGTATTTGAATTGAACAAGAAGAAAGGTAAAACCTTAGTATAGCAAAGTCTGTGTTTACCTATTTTGTTCACTTTTGTTTTACAGTGTCAGTAGATTAGATATTGTATTATTTTTCTCTAAATTGAAATTAAGCTTTAGAGCATACTCTTAACACTGTTGTGGGATGCATGTTCTAACTAGAGATTTCACCAGTGATTTTGATTCATCATTTTACACGTAAGTCTGAATTTCAAGCTTCTGACATTTCTGTACTATTGTTACTCCAGCAAGTCCCGTTGATATTAGTGAGAGTTTTCGAATATATGAAAGGCTTCAGATTTTGTCCATCATGAAAATAATCAAGTTGAAATAATGGATATGAAGACTGAAAGAGATTGAAAACAGCTGTATGAAATGACCCAACCTTGTCATATATCTTTAAAACCGAAAATCCGTATTTTCAGCACTGTGTAATATAATTTGTTTTCCAGCACTGTGTAATATAATTTGGTTTTGCAGTCTTCTGAGAGGAGTATAATTTTAAAAGGTTTTAAAGGCTTATAATGAAAAATGAGTTCATGAACATATCCAGTCAAATAAGACAATTCATTTCTTTCTCATTTTAATGCTTTCCAATAGATTACTATGTTTTTTTTTTCTGAGAGAGAGAAGAGTATTATTATTAGAAGTAGGTAATTATACCTGTTTAGCAACTCAGTCCTAAACTCCATCAGACTTACAAGTAGATGCAGAGACTATTGTGCTTATGGAGCACTTAAGAGCAAAACTGCTCTTTATACACGTTGGGTGCATATTCCCCCCGCTCTCTCTTTACAGTGGTTAAAAGTTACTTTGCTTATTTGTGAGGTAAGATGATGAGTGGAGAGATTATTTCGTAATATATGGACAAATAAGTAAGCAGTCAGTGCATGTTTATTCCCCTGGGTGGTTTAGATTTAAAATCAAGTACACTAGTGATAGGTAGGGTGAAAATACAAAACATAAGGGAAAGACATGTTAAGCACTTCTTATTTGAAAGAAGATGTCATGAGCTAATGCTATGTGCTAAGCTTTTATTAATAATTGGTAACGATTCAGTTTCCTCAGCTATGATGTACTTTACAAGCAGAAGGAAGAACCTAAGGAAAAGAAGCATTGGATTGCATCTGTCTGGAACAACTACTATAAAGTAGAAATTTGGTCATTAAAACACATTCTACTTATATTCAAAAAATATAGTAAGCCTATCAAAGATGCTAGACTTCAGTCAAGGAACATGCATTCAAGTTTAGAGGTTTTAATAAAGAAAGAATTCTGATTTTCTTTTCTACTTTTTGATAAACTAACTGGTTTTCTTAAAGGGTAGAAATGTGGAGGGTATTTTTTAATTTAAATTACCATTTGTTCCTGTAAAATTGAAACGGATTCTGGAGGAGGGCTTTAGTTTTTGTTGTCACACGTAGGTTTCTAAAGAGTTAATGAGAATGGCTATAATAGGATCTTATAAGGATAGCATCTTATAAGGATTTTATAAGAATCAGAGCTTCGTTAAGTAGTTGCTGCAGTGGCATAACAATACATAAAAGGAAAGATCTCAGCAGTGGTCATAGGGTATATATATTTTTGTTGCAAAGAGCTTTGCAAGAGCTAGTTTATCTTGCTTCTGGAGAGGATAAATTAAACTCCAAGCTGAACTTCAACGTTACCAGTAGCTAAACCTATTTTAAACTGCACTGTACTGTGCTAAAAGCCTGTCCCAATGGTTTAAGGCTTGTTAGGCAAAATGTGAGTACCTGTCTTCTGTCCATGTATTTGTGTGGATCACTGGCAGGGAGAGACCTGATCCGTGAGTGATATATGTCTCTGCAGCAATGCAACAGGGAAGAGATGTTCTCACAGTGTAAGAACATGGGCAGCCTTTCCCTCATCCACTAGGTGGGTTTCCTGGTCATGGAAGGAGATCGGGTTGTGGGGGCAGGACCCACCTTTCATGAACCCATGCAGCAATGCAACAGATAAGAACACAGAGCTACTAAACAGAGTATGCTTGATAAGACGAGATGACAAGCCGGAACAAGCCTTATTTTTGAGCTACAATTTGAGTTTGCGCATTATAATTCTTATGAGAAATACAAGCACAATAATAATGAAAAGAACAATAGCTGGTGCACATTCAAAGTCTGCATAATTTTCTCAATTCTCCCTCAGAGGAGTTTCATATGCAGTGTGCACATGCTAGAGAGAGTTCAGTCCAGCAGCACAGATATAGTACTTTCATCTGCCACCGTGACCATCATGGTAATAGAAAACAAAACTTGTCTTGGTGGGGGAAGCCAAACAGCTTACCCTATGTGGAAAAAAAACCCAACAGTCATTGTGCACTAATTTTGTCCTATTGTTATCAGTAGCTTCCCAGGTACATATACATGATTCATAAGCCTAGTGGATTCAAAATTAACTTTATCATTTCTTGGGTAATATTTTCATCTTGGCTACCTCCACTGCTTCCACTTCATATTTCTACTGTGTGGCCGGGTGCCTGGCATGCTGAGGTATCCATAAGGGGTATCCAAGGGCTATCCACGTTCCCTTGAGGTCTGACTCAGCAGTGAGAGGTTCAGCTTCTGAAACAGGAGACTTAGGTAATTCTCTGATTTGGGCTCCTGTAAAAAAGGAGAGTTCACACTAGTTTGGCCCTGCAGGGTTGATAACCTGTGGTTCATTTGTTTCAGGCCCAGGCGCTAACTCATTACACTCGGGTCAGCTGGCCTGTCCTTGTACTAACACTACTTAGTGTTTTTAAGTCTCACAATTCCTTCTTCTGCTCTGAGGAGGGGTTGTGGGCATTTGGAGGCAGGTCTTTTCCTCAACCCAGAGGAGCAGACGACTGATCACTTCTGCCTCCTTGCTTCATTCCTTCCACTGTCAGTTTCCTGATCTGTGTTGTTGCAAGCAGGGCATGTGTCACCTGGGAGAGGATGAATTCTAGCTTACTTTGAACTTACCTTGAAACTTCTGATTTTCCTCCCCTCTACCTGCAGGTCTTGTTCCTTACATTCACATTCCTGTATTTTCTCATTGAGTTGCTTATGTTTTTGGTGCTCTCGTTGTGCCTGTTGCCCTGCCAGGCAGGCTCCCAGTACGGCGCACGTTCCTCTGCTTCCCTGTGTTCTGCAGACCACGGAGGGTCCATCGCTCCAGTTGCCCTGAGCCCACTTGGCTGGAGCGCCCGCACCTGCTCAGGCTGCATTAATTTATGTACAGACATTTAATATGTGTTTCTCAGTCAAACTATCAGGGATTGCATGCAATCCACCTGAGTCTTCAACTGTTGGGGCAGAAAGCCCTTTCGCAGTGGGCAGCTCACTAGCCAATGGCCAGTCCTTGAACAGACTCACACACATGTGACACTCGAGTCTGTCGTTTATTCCCTTAGGGAAGGAGTATGTGACCCGCCATGGCCGTTCTCACAAAGCGCTTTTTCCAAAATCACCCAGCGAGATCCATAAGAGTATCTGTTTTTGCACTGCATCATGATGGATCTTGGTCCTTTATCGGAGTTTGCAAGCATGTCCAGTTTGGATCTGTTGCAGCCCTTAGCAAAGTGAGACCTCCCTGCCTCCACGGGATTTCCCACTCCCCTATCTTCCTGCTGGAGACAGTGCTCATTGTTTCCCTAGGGCATCTCCACCGTATCATCAGAGTTTGTACAGTTCAGCAGTGTCCTCGTTAACTCTTGACTCGCCGCTCAAGGAGAGTTTGATATTTTTTCTTCCATCAGTCTGATAAAACCCAGTTAAAGTGATGTTCAGTTCCACTTGTGATGAGGCAACAGAGAGTCTTCAAAGCTGCATCAGCTCCTTGAGTTGGTGGGAGAAGGTAATCAGACACATAGTCTGGGTAATAACTAGGTGAAACGGGACTGCAGAAAGATGTCCTCAGTAAGTGATATGACTCATGAGAGCTACAGGATTTATATACAGTTTTTTTTTTATAGTTTCTCTCTGATGAATCAACTTAAGCTATTCTGCTTCTCTAGATCTCCATTAGATTTATATGGGTACCTTATAAAAAGAAATTCAGCTCTTGTGTGAGGCAGGATTTTGGAGGAATGCCTGAAGGAGCAAATGTTTTCCCAGATAATCTTTCAGAACTCTCACAGGTGCCTGCTAGCCAGCTCCCTTGAGCAGAAGTCAGTAGGTTCTTCAGCCTCCTCTGTGCCATCTCAAGGTGGCTAGAGGGAATCAGTTGCCTGTTTACTACTGTCCAGATCTGGAGTTCAAATACACCCAGCTTTGGGGAGGTTCTTTGTTTCCAGCCTCCAACTTGTGCCTTAGACTGCAGAGGAGCACTGAACCCAATGTTTATAAATTCAAGAGAATGTATCGCTTTATTTTCTCTCCATTGCTAAACTTTAATGTCACTTGCAGAAATGTTTCCTGAAGTGCAAGTATCAGAATCAGAGTATGATTGGATCCTGCTCAATGTAAATTTATCTGGATACTATCGAGTTAATTATGATGAATTAAACTTAAAAAGATTAGCACGTGTGCTTGAAAATGATCCAAAGGTAAGATCATGATTATTTTTTCAAGCTTATAAGCAATAAGCTTTCAATGTATTTCTTCTTGAGATTTTTACAAATAATCAGTCTGTTTAAAAAAAATGGAACAACGAGAAGCCTGCATATCACATGTAAGCAAGTAAACCACAACTGCACCACTAGCGTCACTGGCAGCATTCTGCTGTGGAATAGAAACAGGCCCAAATGGTTTCACATGAAGAACAGGCTGAAAAATAATATGCATTAAATCATATCCTGTCTTCAAAGCTGCCCTGACAATTTGTGGTTGTAATCCTTAAATTTTGCCAAAAGAATCGTCAGTATGGATATGTGACTGAGCTTTACTTGAGGTTAGAATTAAGCAAAGAAGAGTTCCGATTTGACGGAATTGAACTATCTTGCAGACTCAAAGGGCTATTCATGCAGGTTATAGCCATAGCTTGGACCAAAGATGAAAGAAGGATGGACAGACTATGTATATGACCTCATATTGGATTGCATAATATTTAATCTTGCCTAAATCTGAGTGTAGCTTAGATAATGTCAGTTTATTGGGTTTGATGCCAAATATTAGATGGAGGGAGTCAGGATTACTACTGTGGAAAGTCTGAACACTGTGCTCTGATTAAAGCCTGTCTGCGGCATATTGGCTTCCTTTCTCCTAAGTTTTTCTGTTGCACCAAACCTAAATTAACACAAACTTAGGCATGTGCAATCTTGGGGCAGTGCTCAGGCACTGGTCAGCAGCTTCCACCAAAGCAGTGGCCAGCAGGTACTGCCACAGAGGCAGAACAGATGAGAAGGCACTTGGTTCTTGCGAGAGCACAGGTTCTCTGTAGATATGTAACTAAAGATCTAACTGAGATTTTAGTTCTTGATAGTGTCAGATTCTGCTTTGGCCTGATTTTAACCAGGTACTCTGCAGTCAAGCCTCAGAGACTTAAAAAAAAAAAAAAAAAAAAAAAAGCTCTACCAAAATGTTATAACCAGAATTTTTGCTAGGAACCTTAGAGTTTCCTTATTTTAATGTCTATTGCAGCATGCAAATAAGAGAGGCATTAAAGTTTTGAATTTAGTGTTACGTAGTTGTGTATTTTATATTGTATATAGTGTGTATATATATATGTATATTTTATATATATGTAGAAGTGCTTGTAAAAGCGTTGTAGCAATTTCAACTTAAGATGTAGGATCCTATTTTATCATGATTTGTAGAAGATTTTGGCATAGAAAAGATGCTATGATCTTTGTAATATTTTTGAAACATAATGAATTTTTTATTTTAATGATGTGTTTAGATCTATTAACACTGAATGAATTCTTTCTGCAGGCTATTCCCGCTGTTAACAGGCTGCAGCTGTTAGATGATGTTTTTGCATTGACACAGTAAGTATGTTTTGGACATGTCATAAAAAATTATTAAAATCGGATTCAACATTCCTATTTCTGCTTCTTTCACTCCTACCCATACATGTCTCATAAAAGCAACAGATGTTCACTCATAATGGTGGGGGAGTAGATACTAAATCTATTCTTATGTCAGTGCTGAGTGGTTTCTTTCAAAATTTGTTCTAACTTTTGTCCATCCCTTAGAAAGTATTTCAGATAATGGCATTCTTATGAATTTTCCAGGGACTATTCTATATTTGTTGTAACAGAAAAGGGTATTAGCAAATTTTTCTTTTCTTTGGGGGCATCTCAGATATCATGCATCATTCTTAAAACCTCCTTCATTTCTCATGCCATTGGATTGCTTGTTCATATCTTGGCAGAAGAAACAGGTCGCTCAACACTTGCACTGCAGGCATTTTAGTTCTGCAGAAAAGCGCTAGAGCAAGATAAGCCAATTTTATGTTAATTTTTGAAATCTGAGCAGTTTTTGAAGGAAGTTCATGCTCAGAGGCTATGGAACCATGGTCTTGGAGAGCTGACTGGTGCTGAAGGGAACCAAAGACCCCCAAAGTGCGCATGGACCTCTAAAATGTACCAGAGATTCTAAAAGCATCAGGGATCAGTGATGTGGGAGCTCTGGGAAGAGGTGGCTAACGTGTACGGCCTCCCTGCAAAGCCTGGGAGCTCAGAGAAGGGAGTCAGAGGTTCCCCTGCTCTTGTGCAAACACCTGAGAGAGCTCAGGCACATCACATAATCGGGAGTGTAACTCTTAATGTAACTGTGCCCCAATGTAAGTATGCTAGAAGTGTTGCTGTTCTGAGAAAGCAGGGCTTGACTGATGGGGGAAGGAATAAATTCCACTTAACTACCATTCTGAAGCAAAGAGATGTCATGCAGAAATTCTTTGTTCTAAGAATAGGGTGCATATGAATTAGATTGTATGTTTTTACAGTTATGTTTATTTAATAAAATAACCTGTAATGAAAATCTGTTCATCTATAAAGACAGACATGTTTTGTAACTCAAAATAGTGCTTTGTTCCTTCATTTTGTCCTAGTAAGGCTGATGTAAATGTGCTTGGATGTAATCCTTTAAAAACATAACCAGAAGGCAGTCTGCTTACTGCCATGCCTCCTACCAGGAATGTCCCATTGCTTTGCTTAAGCACTTCATGCTTTGTAATAAATATTTGGAGAGCTCTGCTCCTAAATGAGGCAGCATTGTTTTATATTTCTTCTAATTTTCCAACATACTTGCTTGCTATTTTCCAGACGGTGTCCTGGTGTTTTATCGTCAGCTGTAAACTAACAGATACTCATAGTATGTATTAATGTGGTCAAATATGAGGCTTGTTTTTCCCTCAAATAGGTTTGGATATATTCAGATTGAATCAGCACTTGAACTAACAAAGTACCTTGGTAAAGAAGATGAAATCTTTATATGGAATATGGTATTATTAAATCTACTACCAGACACTTGGGAAAGTACTCTGAAAAACTATGAAGTATATCCACTTCTAAAGGTATTTTTTTTTTTTTTTGTTAATTGGCAGGGATTCTAGACCATTAAAAAAAAACATGAAAATGGAGACTTTTAAGGTTGTCAGGAATGTAATGATGAGCATGGTGGGTCATAATTCCCTTTGGATGACTTTGCCAACTTATTTTTTTTTTTGAATAGACATTATTTGTATGGGTTAGTCATTGATGACCGTCATTAAATCCTGAACTGTATCTGAGCTGCTGCTTATGTAAAGCAGAAATATATTCACGGTCTTAATTCTTCACATTCACATTGTTTACACTAAAGTTGGTCTTAGGTTTTGGTAAAACCAAAGATCTGGAAAATCTATCATTTGAAAAATCTATTAGTAGTAATCAGTAGTAATTAATAGGAGTATTGCTGATAAAGAAGATAGATTATATATGTATTCTATGGAATGTGCTGCCTTCTGATTCATTTTTAAGGAGAGAAGAAATAATTGGGTTTAACCTTTCATGCTTTATTGGTCTGGATACTTAGTGAGGTGATTTTCTCCTAATTTGGGCTGCTTGAAATAGCATTTCTTTTTATACTTCCTTGACACCTATTTGACTTGACTTTGCAATCTCATGATAATCATTCTCTAATTTATAAAACTAAAGCTAGATTTTAAACATATGAACAAAGTGATGTGTTTTTCTATTTGAGAAATTATTTTCTCTTGTGTTCTTTGAGAATGACTATGTGTTTTCTTCCATAAAAAGTTCCAAATTCTTTTTCTGCCTATCAAAGTGAGGTTGAATGGTAGTTTATCAGTTTGAATGAATGTGGAAGTGTATTTTTTTGGACTAAACTTGCATGCTGTATATGGTATATTAGCAAGAAATTTATAGTGGTGAATCTTTAGGATAAATGTGAAAAAATAAATAAAAACTGAGTGTAAGAAAAATAGAGATCTAAATGAAAGTAACTTTTTTTCTCTTTTCTTTTAAAAGAAATACCTTTTAAAGAGAATGTTGCCAATATACCATTATTATGCAGGTTTAATTCGTCAAAATGTTGATGCTTTGGAAAATGACTATTTTGCTCAGTAAGTATGCTTTTAATTTTTCCCACAAAAGTTTGATCTGGCATGATTTGATCTCAAACACTGTATTGTGCCTTTGTAAATAAATAGACAAGATACAGGAAAAATATTCCAATTTATTTGAATCTAATTGAATTGTTATTTTTTCACTGGCGCAGGCTGCCCAGGGAGGTTGTGGAGTCTCCTTCTCTGGAGATCTTTAAAACCCGCTTGGATGCAGCCCTGTGCCACGTGCTCTGGGTGACCCTGCGTGTGCAGGGGGGTTGGACTCGATGACCTCTGAGGTCCCTTCCAACCTTGGGCATTCTATGATTGTCCTGTAACTTGTGATGGTGCTTCCAGTCAGTAGCAGGATTGCTTGGGTATTTTATGTGCATTTAACGAGCATAGAAGTTAGTAGCATCATTTGTTTTTTTGTGAGCAGTTGAAACAGGCTGCTGCTATTAGGAGGAACACCCACAGCATTGAGCTTCAGATGTGATTTATGGATCAGTCACTAGAGCTTGAAAACAGTTTATTTTGTATGGCTACCCAGGGTTAGATGCTTGACTGTCAGAGTGATGAGGCTAGAACAAGAGTAATATAAAACACACAAAGCCTATTAAAAATTACATTCTGTTCGTAGCTTCACTAATTGCTGTGAATATTGATGTCATGAACCCATTGTTAATAGTTTAAGTATATATATATATATATATATATATATACACATATATATATTTATAAAACCTTTACTGTTTCTAGTAGAAATTCTCCTGGGTAAAAAACATTTCTCAGAGTACTTCAAATATAGAATACATATCTTTTATTGTTTCTATTTTGGCTTCCCTTCAAGAGTGTATTTGGAAAAACTCTTTGCAACAGCATGTTGGCTGGGTCTGCAGGACTGCTTGGATCTTTCATCTGAACTGTATGCGAAGTGGATGAACAGCCCTGAGTACAAGTAAGAATGATAACGTGCTCTGAAAAGTGCATGTGTTGGAAAGTGAGATGGAAGGTTAATAGACTCTTATGTAGGGTGTGCAGAATAGAATAGCCCCTGTACATTGCTCTTCTTCACAAAATTTCAGAACTTAGGCTTAAAAAAAAATCCAAAATACTAAAAATCCTCCACTTTGGAGGAGGATTGGAACCCAAATTCCAGGTTCACACTGACTTCATAATTCTTGCTTTCCATGCAGACTTTACAGTCTGAGGATGCACCGGGTTGCTATAAGGATCACATACTGTAGAAGCTGTAGAATGGCTGAAGCTCCACTCAGGCATAATGTCCCCCATTGCCCTCCTCCTTTCCACAGTAAAGCCCCCCCACAATTCTCAAAGCTTCGGTAGGAAGAAGTGAGTTGAAATAGAATTTGTGCAGTATGGGCATTTCCTCATGGTGAACCCATCAAATCATTTTGCATGGACTGTATTTGCATGGAGAGGTGCTGGGAACAGCTCCAGGTCTCATGGTGTTTCTGGAGTCCAATGGTTAGGTTTCCTGTCTCAGAGTTAGAGGTCTGGGTTCTGATTCTCTCCTGCGATGATCAGACATTCTGTATTAGAGTATGGCATTGTTGGAAAAATCTTACAATGTATTGAAATTCTTACTTTCTTTTCTCCCTCTTTTGACACCTTTTCTTATGGCGTTGTCATATAGTATTGGCACTGGTGAGTGAATGTTTAAAGTTTACCATTTAACTTTTGTTACAGTCACGTAAATTCTATAACTTTTTTTTGATGTATGTGTTTGACTAAGTGAACTTGCATTTGTACTTTTTTAAATAACCTTGGTCATCCTCATTAAAAAAAAAAAAAACAAAAATACAAAAAACGGTGCGTTAAAGGTAAACTGAAAAGCTTAAATATGTTAAATACACTCTGGTGTTTTCCACAGACAGTACTCTTACCATACACTAAAAGCAACAATGCTGGCTAAAATATGAGATGCCTTTCAGCATAGCCACATGTTTTGCTCTATTAATAAGATATGAAGTATGTTTTTTCCTCTGGGGATTTTACCTAATGTGAGTTCAATAGTTGAAAAGTGTGTGAAATATTAGCTGTGATTTCAAAAAGAAATAGAGTTTCAAGGAGAAGAAATCATGGGAGGTAGGAAATTTCTCAGATTTCAAATAATGGATCAGTGTTCTTGTTCAGTAAAAGCAGAGGCTTTTCATATGCTAGAAAGAAAGAGGAATAATAACCTTTTATAGAACCTTCCTAGATAGGTGCTTTTAAATGCTCTGCGTTCTCCATTCTGAGACCAAAATTCATAGTGGTACATGATAGCTGGTCTGCTACAAGTAGTATAATGCATTTCATGGTACCTGGCAGGATTGTCATGTCTTTTGAGAAGAATAATAATGCTTTTCTCCTTCAAATAAGGCTACCAGCCTTCAGCTGAATCTTTCCAAACAGAGAATTCACAGAACTTAATCTTTTGGGCTTGATATGGTACACTTTTATCTGCTGAATGAAAAGAATAATCTGAGCCACGATTTCCAGACCGTGTTCTAGTATTACTCCTTTGCTCAGAGGAATGAAGTAGACCTCTCTAAATTAGTTCATTCCCTGTGGTTCTGTGTTGTTTGTTTATCTCCTTAGAAAGCACAAAATTACCCTAGACAAAGGGACAGTGTTGCTGTATGTTTTAGTTACTAAGGATAACTACACTACTGTTACTGTAAAGGAGTCATCATCACATCTCTGTATTGACTCCAGGAAGATGACCTAACAGCAGTTAGCAGTTAACAATCCCTAGCAGTTTGTTGCATGTTACTCCACAGCATGGAGTACTTACAAGATACAAGGTTCATACTGACGGTGTATCTTGAGCTGCAGGACCATATCTGGAAAAAATATCAAGATCAGTAAACCCTACCCTGATCCAACATGAAAAACAAGAATTCAGATTCCTCTCGGTCACAACAGAGATCCTACTATGTGGACTAGACAACACAAATCACGTCCAGGCCACTGTAGGTGTCACCAGCCAGTGCAGCCATACAGTGCTGCCCATGCAGCCTTCCTTCCATGCTCAACATGCAGAGCTGCAGCCAAATGTTCACTGAGCTTTTATCTGTTTCATTTTCACCCACAGCATTATATTCGATAACCAACATTTTCTTGAGACTACTGGGACAATTTGGGTATCAAAACAGGAGTATTTTAGCCAAGACATCTCTTTAGGAAGCATCTGAAGAAGGATATTTTTAACTAATCCACACTTTGAGTAGCATGTTCCACACCTCAAACACTGTGTTCAGTTTTGGGCCCCTCACTACAAGAAGGACATGGAGGTGCTGGAGCATGTCCAGAGGAGGGCAACGAAGCTGCTGAAGGGGCTGGAGCAGAGACCGTGTGAGGAGCAGCTGAGGGAGCTAGGATTAGTTAGGCTGGAGTAAAGAAGGCCCAGGGGACACCTCATCGCTCTCTGCAACTACCTGCAGGGAGGTTGTTGTTAGATGAGACTGATCTCCAGAATAACTATCCAAAACAGAGCAAGAGGGAATGGCCTCAAGTTGCGCTCGGGGAGGTGCAGGACAGACATTAGGAAGAATTTCTGTATGGAACAAGTGGGGAAGCCTTGGAACAGGCAAGTGGTGGAGTCACCGTCCCTGGCAGTGCTCAAGAAACGTGTAGATGAGGCACTTAGGCACATGGTTGAGCAGGCAGTGCTTATGGTTGAACTCTGTCTTGAAGGTCTTTTCCAACCATAGTGATTCTGTGATTCTGTAACTTTCATTAATGCAACATTGAACTGAAAACATAGAGATGGTTTCATGTGTTCCACTCTGTCATTTGTGTGGAAAATTTGTCCCTGCTTTTCTTTTGTTTTTCATGCCAACATCAGATTGAGTCCTATGCAAGCATCACTTCCAAAGGCACTATGTTTGCCATAAACAAACAGTGTGACACTCATGTGATTGATGCCCTGGGTTGTACTGTGAGAGTGGTATTGAATACTGTAGGTACAGGAAGTGGTTTAACCCAACTGTTTTAAAAAGAAGGTTTTTGGTTTGCCTTTAAACACGATGTTCCATTAATGTTTAAGTCATAAACAAATTTCATAGTTTTTAGATTTCTGTTTTGTGTGTATTTTTTTGTGCATATTTTAACTGTAAATAAACATCTTTTCAGTTACACATTAAATGCTTATTTTCCCTTTATAACAATAGTACTGTTTAATCATATTTTGCTCTGCAGTATTCCCTCTTTAATTAGAAGAACAATTTGTTGCTATGGTATTGCAATGGGAAGTGATAAAGAATGGAATTTTGCATGGAATGTTTATAACCAAACCAACACCACAAAGGAAGATAAAGACATCCTAATGTTTGCCATGAGCTGTGCCAGAGAATCGTGGTTACTTTACAGGTGACCTGAATCAAAATATATTTTTGCATGTATAAAAATAAGTCATAAAAGCACAAATACTGTACTAAGCAGGACAGAGGTGTAACTTCTATAGAGACATGTGTCCACTAGACCAGGGACAGATTTGTAAGGATGTTTTTATAGAAAAAGTATGATAAACAGGGCAAAAACAGGGGGAAAAAAAAAAAAAAGCCTTCTGCTTTCTAACATCCCAGGCACTGGTAATCATGGACTTCTTGAACTGGCAAATATTTCTACTATATTATGTCTAATACTAACAATGGATATCTTCTCTCAGTGTGTTTAATTTCCTTTTTAAACTCAGACTGCAGACTTCATAGCAGACTATGGCAAATTTCATAGTGTAATTGCATGTTTTATATATCTTTTTTAAAGTTTGATCTCATACGTTTCTCTTACTCTCTGCAATGTGAGAAATAGTAATCATAACTTGCCTAATTTTTCTGTAATTTGGAAATCACTGCTCCTCACCCTATAGGCTCTATCTGAGCAGGGTGAGTCCCCAAAAACTCGGGAGCAGTTTGCTTTTCCATAGGTTTGTGTGGTGGAAGTGAGAGAAGGCCCTGTGTTAAAGGAGCACTAAGAACAAAGAAAGGCAAATATATCCTGCTCATGTGATATGTCCTCATTTCACTGAGCCTGTGCATCAGAACAGAGAATTTCTGCAATATGAACAGAGAATTTCAGCAATATAAGCAGGAAATACAAGCAGAACAGAGAGCTCAGAGTGAGGCCAACTTTAGCATAATGTTCTCAGGTCTGGTGATGATTGCCATAAGCATTTTCCTTACAAGCTGGTAAATGATTCCAGATCTTCGTGGTTAAACAGTAAGCAATAGTTAAACTTTTTTTACTTCTTTTACAACAGATACTTACAGTATGGACTCAGTGATACATTACCTTCTTCCAACTGTACTTCAGAAATCATCTTATATGTGATGGTTAAGGATATTGGGCAACGTATAGCCTGGGAATTTGTTACACAAAATTGGCCACTTCTAAGTGAAAGGTATGGAGAGGAGTCACCATCAAGTTTCTTTTATTTCTGACACTCTATGGCTTTTTCTTCCAATTTCAAGCTGTAAAATCAAGGTGTAGATTTTCTTTCTAGATAAGGTTTGTGTTTGTAGTCATGTGATTTCTTAAGTGCAAAGACCTGAGGATTTATCTCTCGTTAGGATGTAGTGTTGAAAAGAGCTTCTATCAGGCAAAGAGTGCTTAAAATGAGTCTGTTCATGACAGTCTCAGGTAGGTGTGGTAGACGTTCAACTTCTTGGAAAATGTGGGCCTGTTTATTAAACTAAATGGGGAACGTCCCCCAAAATCCCAGTTGTGAGACAGTGAAAGCTAAGAATTTGGGAAGAGAGATGTCCCTTAGGAGCCATCAGTGGCAGCATAACCAAAAACAGATATTTAGAGCATTTGGTTGTGTATTTAAGGTTTATCGGTATTACTAATTCTAGTAAAATATGTTACAACTGGCTTGTGCCATCTTGTTCTGTTATGCAACTTTTCTGCACTTCATAGAGATGAGAAAATTTTCAGGGAAACAGATCCCTTATTTTTAAACTAAAAAAAGTATGATTTTTTTTTCATACAGCTTTATATGCTGTCTTCAGGATATTAACAAAAACCACCAAGTGGCTAGAATTATTTTCTAGCCTTTCGAGTTAGGTTAGACCAAGAAAATGATTCATATTATCAAAGCAAAAATACCAAAACTTGCAAAGAAATGCAAATTTTGGGTAATTAGTGTGCTTCTTCCTGTTCAGATGTCTAAACTGAAGTTTAATGATGTTTCTTTAAAAGAGTAATCAATTCCAAACTTCACCTTGGATAGTATTTCCAGTATAATAATAAATAAGTACAGAGAATATTTTCAAAGGAGATGAAAAGTACCTTATTTGATAACATACTGATGGAAGGATCTTTGCCCCACTTTTACAGGTGTGGGGAGGAACTATTACATGATATATTAAAAGTAATGGCAAGATACATCAATACAGATGTACAAATCCAAGAGGTAAGTTAATGATGTAATTTCAACTTTATTGTAAGCTTGTGAATACAGATTTTAAGCATGCACTGCTTTTCATGTCTTGCTATGTTGTCTACAAAGAAGTCAGTTCCATATGATGATGAAAATTTTGCCCAATATCAGTCTTTCAATTAATCATCAGGCTTGAAAGGGAGTCTCAGTAAACAAGCAGTAAAGATGCTTCGTTTTTTACCTATAAAATCTGTTCAAAGAGGTCATCTTTTCCATGGAAAACTTGACAGAAGCTAGGCTCATGTTAGGGTAGCTGTTCATTATGCTGACACATCTATCTCACTTCTCTGAGTTCTTTGCAGTGGGGTACAATCCTTTGCTGTTCTTCAGGCCTCTTTTACTTTCTGTTTGCAAGATTGCTGGGAGAGACTTACTGTTCTGTGGCTGTAGAAGCTGCAGCACAAGAGGATATGCTGATACCAACTAATCCTAGACAGTGTGAACTGAAAATGATGCAGCGATGGCAAAAAGGCTCGTTCCCTGCCTGCAGGCTCCTTTAAGGGTTGGGTGCTTGAAGTGCACATTGCTCACCCCTTGAAAGTGCTGGGCTTTCAGACTCTTTTTGTCTTTAGCAAAATGGAGCTTTTGACCCTGGAATGAGGTAGTAGTTCCTGAATGAGACCTGAAAGAGACCTTCTGGCCTCTGTGAAATGGTGGTAAAATTCCCTCTGAATTCATGGGAACCAGAATCCCACCTGCAATGTAATCTTTAAGCTTGCTGCACACTACTCACCTTTTCTACATACTTGTATCTACAACCTCTATCACTTGTAGTTGATTACTTTGCTCCAAGTACAACTGCACAAACTAACCTCACATACGTATTTTTTTCAGTTGCAAATTTTTTATAATATGACACTGGAGGAGAATGAGAGGGAGGATACCACTGCGCTACTGGAGTCTGCAAAATTTGAAAATACAGAAAGGAGAGAACTTCTGATGGAAGTTGCTGACTGGTTGCAGAAAAATATCAATGACTGATTTGAGGACATCATTTCCAGTATATTTTAGTGCAATTCACTAGGATTTTGATATTCATTTAAAGATTTAATTACAGCTAAAGCACACTTTTATGAGTTCTGCTATTGTCATCCCAATTGGAAAGCTTGGCTAAACCAATTCATAATGAAAAGATTCATCAAGAAAAATAAGGGGATATATTTGCATATTGTATCTAATTACAAGATTAGTTGCTGGTAGAGAGATATTGCTAATAATAATATAAAATACAGATGCAATTCTAAAACGTTATTTAATGTCAGTCTCCAGTTCTGTGTTTGTAAAATGGGAAGGGGGTAATCATTTAAAGCAGTGCCATGTGACAAACCTACAAAGACGTTAAAGAAACTTTCTCAGTTGTCTCAGTTTAACATACTTTGGGTCCTGTCCAACAACAGCCTTTGTGTGTATGAACTGAATTCATGTGGGAAGAACTCAACTAGGAGATGAGCTCCTGGGTCATATCTAATACTCTATCAGATGGTCATTCTATAGGTGTGACTAGAGTGCAGTTAATTTAACACTTCTGAAATTTAAGTCTTCAACACCATATGTTTCCAGTCTTACTGTCCTGATCTGCACGCTAACATACAGGTTTAGCCATCTTGCATATGAAGTGTTTCGGAGACAGAATTCAAGCCATTAGTATCATTAAAATATATTAGCCTATGATTGAGGAAATATAGGCTTCTCAGTCTGTACAGTTTATTTGTGTGTTAAAAGTTTAGGAACAAAAATGCTTTACTGGTGCTCTGGTTAATAAAAACAAAAAGCACACAAACAGAAAGTATGCACACAGCAGAAAACAGAAAGCACACAAACAAGGTAAATGCCACACTACGCTGAGACAAGGAGTAAAAAATAGATCCAATGTACCACATTTCAAAATCAGACTGGTCAATATGAAAACCTTTTTTATTGATACTCTCTAATAACTTTGTTTCAAGAAAGTATAGCCATATTGCAATAAATCTCCTTTGCTACCCAGCGTTACATGGAGGAATTAAAGCTATTTTGAAGTTACTGGGAGATTCCTTTAGCATATGGGATGGAGCCGGGTTTGTGCTCGAATTCTTTGATCTCTTTGCTCTGTTTCAAGGGCAGTACCAGGGAAAAATGTGTGCGGTTTTGAGGGCCTCCACCAAGCTGATTTAGACAGCAAAGCAAGTCAGCTAGGCTAGGATAAATTGGGGGTAAGGGTGTCTCAGTGTTTCCAGTCTTTCCCATCAGTCTGCTGCTGGTTCTGAATGATTCATGAGATTAAACTAAGCAAAGCCTTAGAAAGTCACTGTTGCAGGATCTGTTTATTCATCTTTCCATTGCAACATTTCAGTCCAGCATGTCCAAAGCATTTTCTTCCCAACAACTTCTTTCAATTTTTGTGGCAGAGGTAAATGGTGAAGATAATTCGTACACAAGCTACCTGAATAGGAGTAGATCTGAATCTCTTGTTCCTGTGTTGGTCACACATGCATGTTGCTGGCTTGAAGCAGGAACAGCTGTGCAATGGCACTTCTTTGTGCTGTTGGGTACAAGTTGAATATGGAGGGCTGGAAAGGGAGAAATGGGAGATGCAACAAGGGAAGGGAAGGAGGAAGAAATGCAGAATGATCTGGGAATGCTGAGGGAGTTGGTCTGAAGGGAAGTTCACTGAGAAGTATGAGGTTGTCAGGACTTTGGCAAAGGAGCTTTTGGAGTCCTTAAACAAACCATGTAGGTGCTACTGGGCAGGCAGTTACGATGGGGTAATTTCAGTGAGAAGAGTGACACAAGAGAGGCAGGACTGATTCAGTAGCTCCTGGGAGGGAAAGTGTAGTTATAAAATGACAAGAAAAGTCCTGCTGTAAGTTCTGTTCTCTTCCCTGACAGTGAGAAGTGACACTTGCTCTGCTGTGTAGGGTGTGTGAGAGGCCAGGAGTCCTGGTAGGGAGGGGGAATAAGCCATGGAGTGGGAGGAGGAGGGGAGATGGAGACCTGGCAGTGCAGCTAGGACCGGAGGGTACACAGGTAAGAAGCTAGAGGGCCCAAAGGAGTGTGAGGAAGGAAGTGTGGGGAGCTGAGGGAGCAAGGGAAGATCCAAGGCGAATGGAGAGGAGGGAGAGGCTGCTCTTTGCATGTGTTCCTTGGCCTGCTAAGTGGTTTGGTGATGGAGTCCTACCAACTCCATTCTGGATGATCATGCTATCTTCTGAAGTATGTTTGTCCAGAAAGAATTGGATCCATGTTTCTGCCAAAAGATATCTTAATTTATTGCCCATCTGTGCAAACATTTATTTGCTAAGAAAATATAAAAGCAATTAACCTGGGACAGTTCCTTCTTCCCTTTCCGAGGGCTCTGTCAGTCACACACCTCCCCTGCCCCGTGCTGGTCACAGCTGCGGGTGTCTCCACCGCGTTGCGCTGAGTCATGCGGCGACCTTGCGGGTGCTCCCGAGGCAGCGGGGGGCGCAGGGCCGGCGGCGGAGCCAGCTCCATCCCACCCACAGTGAGCTCCATCCCGCCTGCACCCAGCTCCATGCCGCCCGCAGCCAGCTCCATGCCACCCGCAGCCAGCTCCATCCCGCCCGCAGCCAGCTCCATGCCGCCCGCAGTGAACTCCATGCCACCCACAGCCAGCTCCATGCGGCCCACAGCCAGCTCCATGCTGCCCGCAGCCAGCTCCATGCCTTCCGCACCCAGCTCCATGCTGCCCGCACCCAGCTCCATCCCGCCCGCACCCAGCTCCATGCTGCCCGCACCCAGCTCCATCCCGCCCGCACCCAGCTCCATGCTGCCCGCACCCAGCTCCATGCCGCCCGCACCCAGCTCCATGCTGCCCGCACCCAGCTCCATCCCGCCCGCACCCAGCTCCATGCTGCCCGCACCCAGCTCCATGCGGCCCGCACCCAGCTCCATCCCGCCCGCAGCCAGCTCCATGCCGCCCGCAGCCGGCTCCATTCGGCCCGCAGCCGGCTCCATTCGGCCCGCAGCCAGCTCCATGCGGCCCGCAGCCAGCTCCATGCCGCCTGCGGGCTGCCCGGCCTCCGCGCGGCCGCGGGCGTGTCGCCCTCCCTCGGCGCATCCCCACGATCCCCTCCTGCCTCCAAGGCCCGTGTCGTTTAGGAGCGGCGCAGGGACGAGATGCAGCGCTGTCGGGGTTGAGGCTCACGAGGGGCTGTGGCCGCCCTGCCCTGCTGGTGCTCAGCAGGCCCGGCCCCGGCCGTGTCCCCTTCATCCCTGCCACGTCCGGAGCCGGGAGCACTCCAGGGAGGCGCAGGTACGCGAGGCCCAGTGCTCAGTGGCCTCAGGGAGGTGGCCACCATGGGACGCGTGGTTGGATGGTGCTGGGGGGGGATCCCCTGGACTGGGGGTTGGTTGCCAGTCAAGACAAGGACTAAACCACGCTTGTGGCTCTGGGTGGCAGTGGAAAGAGTGATCCATAGTGGGGGGTGTCATCCTTGGCTGACTGTCTTTGCTTGTGTGGAAGAAATAGCACTAAACAACCCATGGGGTCTATGAGGCAGCTGAGACTTGCCCATGTCGGCCTGATTTTTGAGGCAGGCTTTACCGTGCCCTCTTCCCTGGAGCAAAAGGTTTCTTCACTTCCTTTGTTCCTAGTGTTTCCAACAAGTCATTTAAACCCCCTTGCTGTTGGCATCTTAGCCACAAGGACATTATCTGGCAGCCATATTCATGCTTCTTTTTGTCATCTTCTCCCCAAACGAACATTGCTGGTTTGATTGTCCAGATGGGAGGAAAGAAGGGACTGAAGTAACTGACAGGCAGTGGCGATTTTGAAGAAAAGTGGGAAGAGAATGAGGGAAAAATGCATAATAAAAAAGGAAAAAACAGTGTTAAAACCTGAGTCCAGCTTACGCTTTAACAATTAAATCATGAAGCCCCAAGGAACTGTTTGTCAGTGGGATAAGAACATTACAGACTGATTTTTAATGCTGAAAACTAAAATCTCTTCTCTTCAGCTATTCACTTTGTAATGGCTGTAAGATACAGAGCACACGGTACATCACAGTGTAGAAGCATATTCACAGATGCATTATTGAACTCATTACATACTCCTGCTTTGCTGAGAAACTACCAGCAGCAGCAATTAGTGTGTTTCTAATCCACTGCTATTTTTTATTGCCATTTAATTTAATAGAGGAGGAAATTTGCAATGAGAAAACCTCACAGTGAAATTACTAGCTCAATTTACTACAGGAAAATCATATACAGTGCAATCATGTTGGTCTTACCTATGATATACTTAGGTAATACTCTTAACTCTAGGGCAATATAACAGAAAACTGGTTATATTTCAGGTATTATCCTAGAATCATAAGAATTGTAATGGTTGGAAAAGGCCTGTAAGATCAAGTCTAACTGTAAGCGCTTCACCACCCTGCCTGCTAAACCATGTCCCTAAGTGCCTCATGTACACATTTTTTGAACACTGCCAGGGATGGTGACGCCACCACTTCCCTGGGCAGCCTGTTCCAGCGTTTCACCACTCCTGCCATGTAGAAATTCTTCCTAATGTCTGACCTGCACCTCCCCTGGTGCAACCTGAGGCCATTCCCTCTTGTTCTATCAGTAATTATTCTGGAGAAGAGATCGACCCCGGGCTCAACACAACCTCCTTTCAGGTAGCTGTAGAGTGTGACAAGGTGTCCCCTGGGCCTGCTCTTCTCCAGACTAAATAACCCAGCTCCCTCAGCTGCTCATAAGGCCTGTGTGCCAGCCCCTTCTCCGCCCTTCTTTGGATGCGCTGCAGCACCTCAACCAGCTTCAGGCCCGTTTACCAGTGGACATACACTTTTGCTAGCTATGATGTTCATGTCCGTAGCTCTTCATCTGGGAAAGAAAAAAGAATATCCCACATTCTGCTGTCACCCCTTGGCACAGGTCCCCGCTCTTTGGGCAGTAGTGAAGGCGAGCAGGCTGGCTTATGGAAGACCCCGCGACATCGCAAATAGCAGTTTCATCCAGGACCTGCTGGAATAAAGCTGCATGAATGAGGAATCTGTGGCAAAGCAACCAACTTGATATTGGAACACAAACAGTATTTAGAATCTATTTCGAATCTAGACATCTTTGTTTCTCTACATGCTTTTTCATTCATGTCTCTCAAATCACTACTTGCAGCCATATGTTCACGCAGGCCAAGACTTGGCCCTGTAGGAATCCCTACTAGTTTTGCCACTGCTATCAGTCTCTCAAGATGCCAGCTAAGATTTTAATCAATATGTATGTCTTCACTTGCTCCTCAGCCAACACCCATACAGTGAAAATATCTCTGAGTATATTGCAAGCTGCTAGTTATCATGTATGTCGCCAGATAAATATCGTAACTCATACACAAAGTTCAGAAAAAGTTCACATTTATGCGTGCGTAACTATTAAAAGAATTTATGAGACCAAACGAAGAATAAAAAGAGATAATAAGCAGAAGGCAGTCCAATTACAGTTTTTGCATGAACAGAGTTATAAAATTCTGTTTTCTCTATTTTAAAGAATATGAAGGAATCAGAAGAACATGTGGAAAAATAAAGAGTAAAACAAACAGGTTTTATTTTTCAGCTTGCTCTCCTAGGAGTACCGTAGAGATTTTGTAACTTTTTTTTCCCCTGAGGGATTTTTTGTTTTATTTTTCGGAACAAGGAAAATAGCCTGTGGAATATAATGACTCTGTGTGTAACAGCATTTAAATCCTCTAGGTAAAATCTGCTGCTAAAATGTTAACATTTGGTTTTACAAGTGTTTGGAGGAAAAGAAAACAATATTGCAAATAATAAATTTACTTGCACTCAGAGTTATGAAATGCCTCAGAGAAATGGATGGATTCAGCTGATGAAGACAAAAGATATGTTGGACCATTTGTCTAAGCACAACAGAAGATGAATTCATAAAACTTGACAATTTTGGATGTTTGTCAAGATTTAGTTTTGTTTTAGGAAAGAGTAATGAAAGCCATCAGTGACTGCAGCATGCTGAAAATCGGCATCTGAAAGTATTGGGAGAAGCCTGAGTTTGTTTCCCCTGGCATATCCAGCAATCCTGACAGGCTCAACTGTGAGGTTGTGATGTAGTTTTAACCATATTTATTTGATTACTTTTGACTGTTGGAGATTTTGACTGCAGCAAACAGAATCAAAAACTTTTTGTCTAAAGTGGTAATGTATTCCCTTTGTACATCTACGTGCTAAAAAAATGCTCTTTTTTTTTTTTCCCCCTAAAATGCAATACTCATTACACTTTTATTGCTTACTTATACTAAAGAAAAAAAGGTCTAAGAAATACTTCTGGCCTGCGAATGTGTAACAGATGGAGGTAATAAACGAGGACTCTCATCATACTTTATATTGTTTCCTCTATTTGCACGCTTTGTGCTAAGTAAAACCATACTAAAAAGCCATAACTATGGAGACATGTGTGAGGTTCGTTAAAGCAGGTACCTGGCGCTATCGCCACTTGCCTCTCTGGGGAGCATTATTTTGAAGATTTGTCTTCTGTTTCAGTCACTCTGGGGCTGACGTCATACTCTGGCTGTCGGAGGAATTGTGCAGCAGCAAGCCTGGAGCAATCAGTCTTTGCTGTGCAAGCCTGTTTCTTTGGTGAGTACAATTTAAAATACTGGGGAACCTTCCTTTTATATTGTGATCTGAACTGAATATATGCAAAACTGTGATTTTCAGAAGGTAGATCTGGCAGATATCTTCTACCTGTTACATGATGGATGCCGACGATTTTATTACTATCTTTTAAAGTTCAGCTAAAGGACTTTAACTTCCAGGCTTTACAGGACTGCTCTTAGTATACAAAGGATTAAAAAAAAAGAAAATCCTTAAAATCCTTAAAAGATGTCTTTATTTTACTGGGAAAAGCACAGCTATTGCCCGGTCTCCAGTTTTATAGCATCTCTGGAAAACTGGCTAAGTTGCAAGAGACAAGATCTTTGTTTTGATCTGTTTTGTGTTTTACTTCTGTCCTCAAGCTCATCCTCTGGACACACATCTGCATTTGGGACTACAAGAGAAGTCACGCACTAGTTGGTAGGTGCCCCCTCCACTTCTTTATAGCTCACTCCACAGTATAGACTGACGAAGGTGAATTTAATCTCATCCTTAACCAGGCTAGCATCAGATTTCCTGCACAGATTTCAGGATGCATAGGTGAGCATGTCTCCATGCTGCCTGCTAATGCCAAAGGCCACAGAGAGCTCTGCAGAACTCAACTGTTATCAGTTGTTATCAACAAAATGACTTAGTGTAACCCCTGTGTACATGAGCATCAGAGCCACAGTGAAAGCAAACGTACGGCCCTGTTTATATATCTGAGTCAGAAAGTGGGGTCCTCTGGGGGTGAACAAATGTAGCTAGTCAGCAGCACGCATTTGCTCTGGCAAGCTCTGCAGAGATACCAGTGCTACAGTGCTGAGCTCCAGCAGCCTGAAGTACCAGGAGTACTGGTGACCATGTTTTGCATACATTGAAATATATAGTGCAAATTGCAAAGCTCATAAATGGAAATAATAAATTTTCAAAAGAACAGATAGAGAAAAATACTTCCTTTGCAAAAATCATAAACAAAGGTTCTTCCTCCCAGCTTCCATTATCTCCTGAAATTCTCTTGAACAGAAACATCTGTATGGTAGATAAATCCAAGTCTCTCAATATAATACAGCCTTTTCTTGCTTCCTTCATCTGCTTTTAATGTCAGCCCTGCCAAGGGTTTGTAGCCTAGACAGTTGCTGTGGACACAGTGGTACCTTGAGTAGAGGCTGATTGTCTCCAAGAAGCACTTGTTCCATTCAAAAGGTGTGGGAGAGTGCCGTTTTTGCAGGGAGGAATATTGCAACTGATGGCTCTCCTCTAAAGGGCTTGTATGCAAGTATCTAGTGCATGAATGGCTTGGCTTGGGATTGATCACTACAGCCTAACAGGATATACCAAGAGGATTCACAGCAGCAGGGTAAGCACTGCTTCAGGACCATGATTTCCTTCCTTTGTGTAGTTAAGTTCTGTAGATTTGAGAGCAGAAGTGTGAGTCTCATAGCCTCCCTTTTAGTAGATAATATGGAGGAAAATTAGCCTGGTGACTCTCTGAACTTTGCACAGGTCCTTAGTCCCACCATGCCTGATTTTTAACATTTTCCTAAAGAGTAAATATTAACACTTCGTTTTTAGAATATATGTGGAGACAGAGATGTTTTGTGTTTTCTATGGAGAATAACTTCAGCGAGGTGAAAGAGCAGGTGAAATATGTCAGTGTGGAATGAGATGTCGGGGGTGATCTGCCCTCTCTTGCAAGGTCTCCTCTCTTGTCACTGCCAGGCTGCTACCTGAGCCCCTTCTCACCTCTAAGCCAGCTCTGGCTGGTGCTGTGTGCAGTGGAGCTGCCTGCAGGTGCCTAGAGACAGGGGGGCTCCCGAAGGCACACGAGCTCCCAGAGGCACAGGAGCTCCTCTCCCACAGGTCCCCTCTCCTTGCACAGAGCACCTGCCCCACGGCACAGTGGAAAACCAGGCTGCATCCTGAGGAGAACGCCTCAGGAGTCCTGTTCTTCCCAGATACAGGGTTTGGGCAGTAATCCTAATGGGAAAGGTATCCCTTCAGAGCACAACGGGAGAGACCTGTGTCCACCTGGGCAAGGGCATGAGGAGCTCAAAAGCAGAAGGCTTAAACTTTCCCTTCACTGTTTGGGACTGAAATCTGAGGCTCTGGAACAGAATATATTGTATGGAGTTGTATCAAAGTAGCTTCCCAAGTGAGTAAAATAAAATACCTAGTGTCCATGGCGAACAGTCCTCCCCACTGTTTCTGTGTGATGCAGAGAGAAGGAAGGGGCAGGGCGGCCTTGCAGAGCCTCTACCTCTCCTGGGGTGCTCTCTTAGCAGTGAAAGACCTGCACTTTTTGAAAAGGAAACATTCACAGTGGTTGAGGTTTAAAAGACAGATCTGAAGCCTTCAGAAGCAAAACCACGGATCTGCATGGAGCAGTCCAGCTGCCGTAGGCGCAGCTGTGAAACTCAGTCTGGCTATCTACGAAAAATGTGAAAGGATGGAGGGATGGTGCACCCTGCGGGGACTTCTCGTCCCCTCGTTTTTGGAGACGTGCCAGAGGACCTGTAGCTTGGACAAGAGTGGCACCTAGTGGTAAGCGAAGGGTCACCCCGCGCCGGCACCGCCAGGAGCACTGCCCCGCGCCCTGCCTTTGCCTGGGGTTTGCCTAGGGACGATTGATACAGGCTTTGGGGGAACAGCATCTGTTTTATATCCTAGTTATTTCATCGGTGAATGCAAGTTATTTTATATTAATGCGGTTTTTAAACAGAGGCTGATGTGGAGCCACGTTTTGTTCAGCAATTGGAATGTGTTGAGTGTGTATCCTTAAGACTGTGGATATCACCTATCCATTCCTAAAACCTAAGGCATCTATAGATCTCACACTTCCGTATATGTCTAACACACATGTATGTATATGTTTCATTAGGGCATTGAAATGAGTGGTCATCTGGAAGAAAACTGTAAGAAAAGCAGTTCTGCCCAGGAAACATTCACAGAAAGAAACGCCTTTCCTTCTAAGGACTGCTCAATAACACAAAAACAGTTGGTATGACACCTCAGGAACCATGTTATTGATTGTGACCCCTACCTTTAATTTCTTCCATATTAATTTAAAAAAAAAGGAAAAAAAGAAAAAAAAAGAAAGCTGAAGTCAATAGAAAAATAGAAGTAATAATAAGCAGTAAAGTGAGCCAAGTTTGCAGGGCAGTGTTTTGGAAGACTAAGGGCACTTCAGAGCCCAGATGAGACAGGAAGGGGAGAACCAAAGGGTCACAAAGCAGCTGGGGGTTGAGGGACCTCTAGAGATCACCAGGCCCAATCCCCACAGTAGAAGAGTGCCCCTGAAGGGACGGTTGCCTATCTTTTAACTCTTTAAATTCCAAAAGGTGACACTTCATGTTATCCATTCAAATCTCCATAGCTTATTATGTTTCCAACCTGAAACATAATCTAGGATCAAGTGCAGTGATGAGGCTGAAAATTATTTTAAACAAACAAAATCTACTTCATGCCCAAAGGTGAAAATACCTGAATGCTGCAGGTAGATGAGTTTGCCTTTGAGATGTTCAGAAGGGTACAGGTGAAGATGCACAGCATCAGCCACCTGTTGTCAAGTTTGTATTTTATTTGTGTATGTTTCAAAGTCACCAGAGCAGCAGATCGGACTGAATTCCTACTGCTTTTGCCATGAGAAGCCCTCAAGCACTCCCTCAGTTGTGAAAAATCAGCAGGGCTTCTGAAAGGAATGGGACCTGCCAGGCAAGCTGGCAGGTGGCAATTCATCCCATTACCCAGAAGGAAAAAGCATCAATTTATACATATGTTTGTGCTTTTGTATAATGAATAATGAGTGTATATGCAATGCCCACAGCTATTGTCTCAACTTAAAACAACACAGGTAGGAAGGAATTAAGTATTAATTTTTAATAGCATTTGGAAGCATACAAGGCCATTTAGCAGCTAATAAATACCTGGTCTGACTATAATGCTTATAACTTTGCTGTTCTCTTTTTTATTTATAGCAACAAATAGAGAAACAATTAAAATGCTTAGCCTTTCAAAATCCAGGACCTCAGGTAGCTGACTTCAATCCTGAAACTAGAGAGCAGAAAAAGAAAGCACGCATGTCACAGATGAACCAAGATTTTTTTTATAAGCCCAAGTAAGATATACCAATTACTTACATAATTAACTTCCAAAAAATATTTATTATGCTGTTTACTGAAGGAATATGAGATGAATATAAACTTTACTACTTTTCATAGAGATTATTTATTTAGATGTGAAAGCTGTGCTGGGAAAAATAAAAGGGTTTTGGTGTGATTTAAAGGAATTTTACTTTTTTTGTGCACACATTTTTAATAACAGTGCCTGCAGCAATTAGGATATTATGCTGGCATTTTACTATCTTGTAAGTGTGCTGAAGTGGAAATATTGTTCCTGAAGAGACATTTTACACATTATTTCTATTTATTCTTTGAGTACGTTGAAGCAGTCTCTCAGTATCACTTTGTTGTTGTTGTTGTTGTTTTTATCTCCCACAGAATCACAAAGAAGTATGACAAACATGGCAGGCTGCTTTGTAATAATGTTGATTTGTGTGACTGCCTGGAAAAGAACTGCCTGGGTTGCTTCTATCCTTGCCCCAAATGCAATTCGAACAAATGCGGACCCGAATGTCGCTGTAGTAGGAAATGGGTTTATGATACAATTGAGACTGAGGCTGGGGATGTGATCAGCATGTTGCCATTCATTGTCCCTGACTGATGATGTTCCTGTTTTTATTAGCATCTGAGCAAAGTTCTTTGTTATTCTATTTTTATTCAAGTAAATCTTGGTTTTATGAATTGACCCTAGTGAGGTGCCTCCAGGGGTGTTTATGCCTCTTTACCACTGCTACCCAGTACATTTTAACCTTCTCCATTAGGCCCAATATGCATTTCATTCCTTCTACTTCTTGTCAGGCTTGCTGTGGCACCTAGACAGTGCCTCCTAAATCTTGACTTTCCAAAAACGAGGATGTCTGGACTGCTGTGAGCAACAGTTCTCTCCTCCTGGGAAGCTGAATCACATTATCCGGAATCAGCTTTTCCTTACATATTTCTTTGCTTGTGCTTTTACTCAGGGGTGTGACATTACTATCCTTTTCTAAATGCTTGTCTAAGCATGTGTCCCTTCTGATGCATTTATGCTTTGTCTATATGAAGCAAGGCACATTTGAGATAACACATTGAGGTAACACATTGAGATTGAGCCCTTAACACTGTCCTTCGAAACTGTGTCACTACTTTCCAGTTGCCTTAGGAGATGAAGGAACATGGAAACTGCTCTGCAATTCTTTCCTATTGCCCAGTGCTTCAAGACTAAAACCAACATGTTCAGTCAGCAAGTTTTTCAGCAAATTGTGCCCTTGCCTTGACTAGGCAATAGCCATAGTTCAGACTAAAGGAAACAGATTTACATTTTTTGCCACTGGACACAAGTATCTTCAGTTCCAGCAGGCTCCTCCTTACCACGAGTCATGGCAGTCTTGACATAACCACAAGCTGTGCTCTGTCGTCATATGAGGCTGTTCTTGGTTTTCACCATAGGGACTTTTGGTCTCCACTTGCACCTTAGTGGAGAAGTGGGGGTCTCTGTGGCCTGGAAGGCGAGAAGACCTCCAGCAGCACATCACTGGGTAAGCGGTCATCCAACCCAGGCCAACAGTTTGTGGGCCTTCCTCTGAGCCACAGATTCCTTTGCACACGACCTGGACCTTTGCACTTGAGCAGAGGACCAGTAGCTCTTCAAAAAATAAAATTAATTTGCAAGGGAAACAAGGTGAGAGCATTCCCTTGAGTCTGAAATGGTCAGGTTTGAACTAGCTTTACTTTCTTTACACTGACGTCCAAAGAATGAACAGTTTCCCAGGAAAAATAAAATGTTATATCTTAGAGTAATGTGATCAAACCCAGACTGCTGTAAATTTGGAATGCCATTATTAAACTCACTGTTTGGTGTTACTATGTGTGTTCTTAGTGTGGTTTTTGACCCCATCTTAGCCAAATGCAGACAGCAGGAGAGCACCATCACTGAGATACCTAATGCAGCTTTGAAAATGAAGCTGAAGGGCAGCAGTCAGAGCCAGGCCAAGGACACTGAAACCACAAACGTGATGCACAGGCCATTCTGCCATGCATGGGAGGACAGCAGCTCCACACTGCTGCAGACGGTGATCATCCCAACTTGGCTCTTATTTCAAATTAGCAGCTCATAGTTGCACAACTATCAGTTAAGTTCTATTAAAGTAGTTACCTGCGAAAAAGAAAAAAAAAAAAGATGCAAGACGCACGTCTCAAGTACTGATGTGAAACTTACTGATATATATATATATGTAAAACAACAACAGAGTGCCCTTGTCTGATAGCTTTTGTCAGGCAATTACATAATGCCACACTGGAGGATGTTTGCAGATGATTAATAAATGAAACCACTTTTAGAGAGAGATGATATTTCTTAACCTCTTATGAAATCGCTCAGTTTTGAGATGACAAGAGTCATCTCCTTACCTCAGAAAGTATCACTGTAAACAGAATATGCTTTCACCTTTGGGGTAAGGCCACTTTAGAGAGCTTATGTTTAAAATTATTAAGATCAAAGCAGCTCAATGAACTACTCCACAATGTCTGTCACTTTTTCTTCTCTCTCTCCCCCCAAACATAGGGGTTAAACAGTCTGTGACACTGTCAGTTTGCCCAGGCTGTCTGTTCCTCACCCACGTGGCTGCTTTGCTGACAGTCTCCAATGATTCCCACTGTGGCTTACGGAAAGATGAAAACTCAGGAATATGTTAAAGTATAGACTAAGATCCCATCTGCCAATCTTTTGCTAAAAATTGATTAAATCTGCTTAATTTGAATTCACTGTGCCCTCTATCTCCTTTTCCAGTTTAAGAGAAACTCCTGCATATTGGCTAGAGACTACTCAATCCCTTTGCATAGCTTAGAGAAAAATTAATCCAAATTGTTATTGTACTTAACACTATATGTCACCATCTGCTGAGGCAAGAACTCTCGTAGTTAATATTTGCCAGTCTCTGAGATCCATACAAACACAGAAAAGCCATTAAAAAGGGAAATAATATACTTTGAATTCTTTTCTGGACAATTTTCTTGATACTTTTAACACTTCCTGCAGAGCACAGCTGGACTTTCTCTACAGATAACCAAACTAGAGGAAAACAGAGATTTGACTGACTTTATGAGAAAACTAGAAGACCTTGACTACAGAAGATCTCTGGATTTCTCTATTTTCTGGATAAATATTTAAGGGAATGTACTTATGCCAAAATCATTACAGCTGCTGTCACTCTCTACTGGGTTTCTTAACTGATGATTGTGATACTATCACTAGTAGCTTCTACTGTAGTAGCACTACTGACTGTAGCTTCTCCTTTGACACATTGACTGTGGTTTTAAAACATTTTCAAATACATTATGCCTGTTTCAGTTGACCTCTCTGTTTAATGCCATTCTACCTCAAAAACAGATCCATCAAGTGGGAGCTACCCACAACTTTTAACATTGGTGAGAACGTAATATTTGCATCCAAGAACCGTCACTTGTAACCATGTCATGAACCACGGAAAGATCTTGCTATCCTACTGTTTTCAGTGGTAACGTGTCTTGTTTCCAGTGGCCTGGCCCTATCAACTCCTTATGAGCTTCCACCTCCACTCAGGTGCAAATGTAGGAGCACCCATTCCTTAAAGGATCATATTTGTCTGAGTTATAATTCAGTAAATTAAGGTGTATTGTTTGCAGCTGTATTTGCTGTATGTTCATGGTTATATTCGATTAAAGGAGCGTGCTGTGCAGCCCTCACTTCTGCTGAAGTAGTTTCATTCTCTTCACGTGGCCAGATGTAAGTGTTCACGCATAATCATAAAATAGCAAACTATAAACCAGTATATAGAACCAATAACGTGAAATTCCCCAGCCCCTATTCATCTTGAACAGCATGTGACATTGCAAATAGTCCTGTTGATTTTAATGAGATTTTGCATACAGCAGGATGCAACTAATGACATAGAAGGAGTGGCATAATGATAGCAGTCAGAGACAAAAAACTCACAGAGGAGTATTTATTTCTGACAGAAGTAATCTAACTGAAACATTTAAAATGCACTTTACAAAACAAGTTATTTTCTCAACGAGATTTGAGGAGCTGAGCTATTTAATACTAGGTGGAAGACAAAATTCAATTCCTGCAAATTAATTGCCTGTTAAATGCAAATGCTTAAACTACATGTTCAGTTGTGAGTGAAATTTTATGTTGTTTTATTTTTATCAAATACTAGGATAATTATACAGTCAATTTGTAGCTCGGAGTTATTGTAAAAATCGTAACTTGAAAATACTTTAATGAGCTCTACAGATCGTATGTACCTTCAGGACTACAGAAATAAGGAAAAAACAGCGGAGAAAAGGAAGACAATAGAAAAGAGGAGGGTTTGTGTGTGCACACAGTGACACTGCAAGTAACAGACTGGAATTAGAAAGTGGATCAAAAGGACCCAAGAAAGTAGAGGAAGCAACGCGCTCCAGGGAAGGCGGTGTCCCAAGATCTGCGGCACACGCAGTCCTCAGCGCAGGATAAGCTTCACTGACATCTCTCCTGACAGGGATGTTTCTCTCCGTGCTTTGAAACTTCCAAAAACCAGATTCTCAGCTTTCCCGTGCAATTGATTGCGATGCTTACCTTGTCTGAAATTGAGAGGAGTCCCGTAATTCCTGCGTCCTTCCTGGGCTGTTTCCCCCGGATCCGCCGTTGCCGGCTCCATCTCTCGCGGTTGCCGTTCGGTGCGGGAGCGCCCCGGGCGCGGCTTGGCCCCGCCGGGCTCCCGTCGGCCGCTGCCGGGGCGGGGCGTGCGCAGCAG
>VZSG01000698.1:68371-151099 GCA_013398315.1 Nothoprocta pentlandii
AGTTCTAGAGTCTTTCCTCCAGATGAAATAAAATACTAGAATGGAGAGGGCTCTGGGAGTCCTGGTGGACACCAAGTTACCCAGGCCAAGAAGGCCCGTGGGATCCTGGCTGCATCAGGAGGATGTTGGCAGCAGGGGGAGGGAGGGGATCCTGCCCCTCTGCTCAGCTCTGGGGAGGCCGCACCTGGAGTATTGGGGGCAGTTCTGGGCCCCCCAGGACAAGAGGGACGTGGAGCTTCTCGAGAGGGTCCAGCGGAGAGCGACAAAGATGATTAAGGGAGTGGAGCATCTCTCATACGAGGAGAGACTGAGAGAGCTGAGCCTGTTTAGCCTGGAGAAGAGAAGATTGAGAGGGGATCTGATCAATATGTACAAATATCTGAGGGGAGAATGTAGGAAAGATGAGGCCAGACTCTTCTTGGTGGTGGCCAGTGATAGGACAAGTGGCAATGGGCACTAGTTGAAACAGACGCAGTTCAATCTCCGTGGAGGAAGAACTTTGTTCCTGTGAGGGCGACAGCCGTGGCACAGGCTGCCCAGGGAGGTTGTGGAGACTCCTTCTCTGGGGATCTTTCAAACCTACCAGAGCCCTGTGCCCCGCGTTCTGGGTGTCCCTGCTGGAGCAGGGGGTTGGATGAGATGATCTCTAGAGGTCCCTTTCAACCTCAACCAGTCTGTGGTTCTGTGACTGCATGCCACCCTCATGAGACCCATGAGGGTTTCTGCAAAACTGTCCTGTATACTGTAGATTCTGTGCCGTTCCCCTAAAGAAGTGACATATTGTATTAGCAGAAGCAGACAAATGATACTACATCGCTAGTAAAGAAATCAGAAATATTTTTCATAGAATGCTTGAGGTTGGAAGGGACCTCAGAGGTCATCGATTCCAACCCCCCTGCACACGCAGGGTCACCTAGAGCACGTAATTTTTGAATTTAAAAAGTAATCCAGAAGCTTTAATGAGCTGTTACCTGCTGAAATGCAGAATGGCAGAAGAAAACATAATTGTCATCACTGCCCTCGTTGGTGTTTGTTGTTGTTTTTGTGCCTTTCTTTGTGTCTT
Source organism: Nothoprocta pentlandii (assembly GCA_013398315.1). Lineage (NCBI taxonomy): Eukaryota > Metazoa > Chordata > Aves > Tinamiformes > Tinamidae > Nothoprocta > Nothoprocta pentlandii. The sequence goes on from VZSG01000698.1 coordinate 69,435, forward strand.
TCAAGCAGGTAGTGATGAGTTGAAAAATTAAACATCAAGATGAGTTGTTTTCGGTTCTCAGTAGAGAGACTGAAACTTAAAGTTGCATTATAAAAAATGGTTATTCAGTTGGAACAATGTAAATATTCTGTTGAAAGGGTATAATTTCCTTCTGTGAAGAGCCAGCTGTTTCACTGCAGGTTTCCCTTTCCATGGGAATGTTGTTATATAGAGGCCTGCTTTATAAAACAAACAAAGCTCTGCAATATCCAGGAATGTTTGATCTAGTTTTCTTCAAAGATATCCATGCTAGCTAAATACAAATCAGTAGCAATAACTAGAAATAGACATTGTGTTTATACCAATCATATACTGTCCCCACACCCAGAGATTCATATCTGTAGGAAATTAAACTAACTTTTGTTTGATCTAGGACTTACTTTACAGGAAACAATTCCTTCCTAATAACTAAACAAATAAAAAAAAAAAAATCAATGACTAAGACTCTACCTGCAACAATTCATCTTAAAAATGTCACCTATTTCCATTCTGATGTTTGTTTGCAGTATTGAGCACCCTGTTTTTATCTTGATGGTATCTCCTTTGCACTAATCTTGTTTTGTTAAAAAAAATGGGAGACCTCCTTGATAAGTTAGCTTTCAAGACATGTTTTCTTATGTATTCTTGGCCTCTTGTGTAAACCGGCTTCAGGTATTGTTATTGTGTTTGGCAAAATGCCATTGTTATGAACTCTGTTTTTTTTTTTTTTAATTTTTTATTTATTTTCCTTCCTCCAATTCTGAACAGGCTGATGGAGCGTTGAACCAGACTATAGGCTGGCAACTGAGAGAGCAGCCTTAATGCAGCAGCCTTGGTGCCATCTTCTGGTTTTATGTCACTTTAATTACACCGGTCTCAAGCCAGAGTAGTGCGTTATAGACCAGTGTTTTCATTAACATATGAAGCACCTTTGTCACCCATACCAAGCTGGAGGTTAGATTATTACTTGCATATGTAGGTGTTATGATACTCTCTGCAGATGGAGGATGTGTTGAAAAGTATACGCAGAAAAGCAGCTACTATTTAGTATATGCTTTGGCTAGTTTGGTTGTTGAAACATGAGGGAAAGAACCCCAAAGCTTTCCATGTAGAAGAATTCTGGTTTATTTCCTTTTATTACAAAGAAATAGGAAATGCTCCCCCTTCAGTGCAAGGGGAATTATTAGTGTTGAACACTCTATTGAGTTCTTGTATTCATAAAGATTATTTGACTAAAACAGCTAAAATAAGTGTCTTGTAATTGGGGGAAGAAGGCACTTGAATGTTTCAGGTGATTTATTTCCTCAAAGTCTTTGTTAGTTGAAAAATATTTAAGAATGTGTTGTGTCAGTGTGATATGTGCTATTATAATCATATGAGAAACGGATTTGCTTAAGACATCTTTTATATCACATTATCTCTCACTTGTGATCATAACAACTACAGTGACAGTAATACTCCTGATGTCTTAAATTATATAAACAACAATTTCAGATTCTTCTAGGAGGTTTTTTTTCCACTGTTAAAGTTGGATTGTACTATTCCCCTCAAATTAGAGGAAAAAATAGCTGAAATGGGTTTAGTTTCTAGTTTAAAACAAAAGTTTCTGATTTAGTTTATTAATGTGTGATTTAAACTTTTTTTCACCTATGATTGTTGCTTTTGGGAACAGAATACATTCGTTTTTAAAGTACCTGTGGGAAGAGATGTTGGTTATTCAACTTGCTATTAAAGTAAGCAGACATACCATATAGAGCATGTTTTCAGCCTCTATCTTTAAAATACAGCCTGTGTACCAGTATACTAATTTCTGTCTTAATGCAGCTTTCTTAGTTTGCTTTTCTGAAATAGTTTGGTGACCTTCTGTCTTTTCCATAGTAGACTGGTAGCTTTTGTGATGCCTTCAAAGAATAAGTTAACGAAGTTGTTCATAGCATTCTATTATATAGTTATTTAAAAAGCTCACAAAAATGAAGTCAATTACATAGCTTTAGGTTGTCTTCAAATTAATATCTGCCTGTCTGTGAAGAAAAGTAATTAGAAGTGCAATTAAATTACCTTAAAATGGTTCCTCTGTTGGTAGTTAGAGACTTAGATGTTATTTCTCTGCTATATAAGTGAAAACAGCATTTTATGCCTGAAATCAAGAAAAACAGTGTTCACGTTCGCCAAGTCCTTTAGCATCACTAGTACTAGAAGAATTGCTAGAAGTGGTCTCAGGTTTATGCCAAGATTTGATTTTTTTTTTTTACCATGTCTCAAATTTCTGCTCAAATTAGCATTTGTCTCACTAGAGCCCCATTTAACTGGATTGATAAGCTCGTTTTTATCTAGATCAATAAAATTTAATATTATATACCATAACTTCCTAAGTGTATATTTTTCATATTTTACATGTATGAATATTCACATCAACATAACCTGTTTATTCTAAAGATTGCTCCTGATGGCTTCTAATTCTGACTTCGGGTCACAATCTCACTTACCTTTAAATTTCTTACCAGTCTATTCTGTGTTAAACTTCAGCCAATTCCTTGGTAACTTCAGGGTAATGAAAACCTTTTTCTTCCTAAAAAGGAATTTTTTATTTTCTTGTTTTAAAATAAGAAAGCAAACAGACAAGCCAAACAGCCCACAATGGAAAAATTCTCTCTCATATAGCAAGAAAAAAAAATGAGGCTCCAAATAGATCTTCCAAATACTATCAAAATTATCTTAAAATGAGGTTATGATATATTTGGTTTTCAAATATTACCAAGGGTAATGTAAGGAATGCTTTGGCAGTATTGAAAGTAGTAGCACTAACCTACATGAAATAGAATGCTTGCCTGCACTAAGTGTTCTTTGTCCATCGTGGACTTTTCTAAAATTTTTTTTTCCCTCCCCTCCCATAAACATAAAATTGCAGAACCCTGCTATTAATTTAGAATTATTTATGTATTCTACATCCTATTTTTAATGAGATTTCAGTTCAGAGATCTGTTGTTTCTTCTTTAAGGTTAAATTCTAATTTAATTTTTTGTAGTTCTCTGCTAAATAGTGAAAAGAGTATTTATTTCTCACTGTAGAAATGTATATGATTATTTGTTTATCTGAAATTCCAGTAATGAATATGCAGAGATCTTCATAATCTTTCCTGTAGCTGGTTGTAGCTGGATAGCTGCTCGCTGAATTGTGTTGTCTGAATAACTGCATTTGCACATGTATTCTGAATGGTATCAGAATCAGTCTTGAATTAACCAAAACCCACTATATTCCATAATGGTTGTATGTGCAGAAATGAAATTTATATTATTTTAATTCTACTTAGGGGAAGCTAGCTGTACTAAAGCAGCAAGTGTGGTTAAGGGAATGGAGCTCAGGAATCTGAGTGAAATAACTACAGTTTTATCATACATTGAATTTGAGATGTAAAGTGCTTGCTTATTTCATAACTGTCCATATCTCTGGCTATTGTAAAACTGATTGTGTTGATTTTATTTATTAAAGCAGTGTTCTCATAGTGTATTCATGCTGGTTCAATAGTTCATTGTGACTCCTGTTTCCTTCTGAGATTTTTAGCACGTTTCATCAGACAAATAGATGCCAAATCATGTATTACCCATGGAGGAAAAAGAGTGATTTTAATGGTACTTTGGCATTCTGCTTGCATTACACTAAGTGGTAGGCTCTTTTTGCTGTATCAGTGAGTTTTCAGGGAATTAGCACTGATTCTTGGTATTTCCTCTAACGATTTTTTATGATATTGGGTGACTGTCTGAAAGCTTCATCTTCTGGAAGCAGATAATTTATATTAAAGTTTCAGTTTTCCATTAAAAATTAAAAGCAAGCTTCTAGCCCTTGTGGCTCTCGAGAGAGACAGTAAATGTCATTTCCCTGTATCGCATAGACCCAGATTTGAAAAATAGCACCTCTTGCTCTGCTTCAGCACCTACTAGCACTTACAAACCCTTTATTCTCTCCCTAACCCCTTAAAAACAATGGGCCCTACATCAGAAGTTTTGGTTGGCTGAAGTTGATAGTACAAAGGGAGACAGTTTAGGTGTTTTTATATATAATTTTCTGAAATTCTGCTCCTACTTCCCATTTTCTCAGCGTTCCTACTTGCTTTCTGGTGGATTCTAGTGCAGTGACACTGTGTGGTTAATGTAACAGTATGTAAAACACAAAGTGCATTAAGTGGAGAGAGAAGTAGTGAATTTTGTGGGTGTTGCTCCGTTGGGTGTGTAGTCCTCTTTGGCAGGAGACGTGGTGTGAAGTTTGTGTCAGGTAAGTTGTACGGAGACAGGGTTTCGCACAAAGCTTCCCCTGCTTTAGTTGCCCTGGGTCGGTAGCTGTGGTGCTCATGGGACGAACCTGAAGGATTTCATGCCTACTTATTATTTATTTAGTAGCTACCTTTTTTCCTCTTCTTGTTTTCCAGCAAGCCCTACCCACCTTTATAGAAGAAAATTTATAATACTGTGGTTAAATAGTTGTCAGAGATACCAGTGAGAAGTTGCAGAGCTAGATAGTACGTATTCAACTACACTTAACACTGCAGTGAAGTGGCATGGTAGCTTTCCTTAATGTTGTGCTCACATTTCTAAACTGCTGATAAGAAATTGTAAAAAGAAGGTCCACAATAATGAAAAGTATGATGTTGTTTTTGTATTACTTCTAGAGAAAGATGGTTTTCTCCCCCCTGTAAATGCTTTCCATGTAAATGGGAATGTTATCACAAGTTCTGTTACTATAAAAACTCTCCCTATTGTTTTGTTTTCTGTGACCTATATTCTGTCAGAAGTGGAAATAATGTAGCAGTCCTTCAACTAGTAATAATTTAACACTCCTCATATCTTCTGGAAAAACGAGCCCTCAAATCAGTACCATTTCGTGGCTACCAAATAGAGTGCATTGACAGAAACACTATGCAGAAACATGTTTCTGCTCTCAAAAGGTTAATTGATATTTCAGAATGTTGAGTGTCTTCTAAGTAAACACGGCTGCGGCCAAACATATGTTCTATCTTCCTTTCACAAAAAGTAATAGGCAGACAATTCTGAAGCCTTGGGCAGCATACTTCATGTTAATCAAAACTTGTTCCCATATGGCTATATTTGAAACAGAAAAGGCAAATGAATCGTATAGAAAAAACAAAGTAATTTTAAGGAAAAGCAATACAAAAAGAGAGTTATGGCTGCTATTCAGTTGCAAACATGTACCACTGTTCTCCCACATACATTGTTTGTTCTGAGCCCTTTGTGATATTCCTGGATATATGTGAGTTAAAAGTAACCAGAAGTCATAAATTTAAATCTTCTCACTTTTGATGGTTTGATTTTCATGTTATGCACAGTGCAGTGTTTAACAATTAGAGCAAAACCTTGGAAGTCCTCTGTCTTCCTGGGATGTTGCTTTTCTCGATGCTGGCATTATTTTATAATCCTGCGTAAGATGCTGGTCTCTCTGTCTTAGACACGGTGTTGACCACGTCTGCACTTGGCCAAGCTCACTGACCTCTTGGTGGCTAACAGATCACGATACATATGTTCCCTGTTCATATACCTGTTCACACAAATTACAGTGTTTATTATAGAACTGGTGTATTGTGTATGCAGTACAAGGTGTACCATGATATCATATATAAATGGTATCGCTGTACATAAATGGTATGGTTTTAGTGTATTTTGTAAGGTCTGTCTTTGAGGTGTGCCCGTGTGAGATATTTACCATTATTTGCTACCGGCCCAGACTCTCATCCAGAGATTCCTGTCCATGTAGGAAGCAGCACAAGTGCTGGCTTCTCAGCCCTTCACTTCACAGCCCAGCGTCTCTGGGGTTGCTTTTGCTGCTGCTGTTTTAGGGGAATTGTTAGACTGTGAGATGTTTTAACCGATCTTTGGCACACTTCCCTTTTACTGAGTCAGCTGCAGTATTCGCCAGCAGAGGGTGAGCATTAATTAAAAATTTGTGTGCAAATTAACTTGCTACATGAAAAGATTTCAGATTTGTCCTCCTTTTTATATGAGAAAGCTAGATAGGTTAGTTCCTTAAAGACTTGTAGTTCTTTTCTTATATACTCCTTCATATGTGAGGAACAGCTCAATAATGTTGGAATATATTTTTAGTTTCATCATTAAAAAGTGATTTGAGATGAGTTTTTGTTGGAAATGAAAAAAAAAAAAAGTTGTTTGAACGCTCAGCTATTTTCTGACTTACCAGGAGTAAGAATTTAAAAAGCAACTCAGAATTGTTTTTGTCATTAAAAGTCCATGTATGGTAGAACACACCTTACGTAGATCCGTTGTGTAATAGATTACCATCTCTTAAGCATTTTTTTCCTGAAAGAAACAGGTAAAAAAAGTAGATGCCCCAACCTTACCCATCCTCTTTTTCTTACAGGGGAAACCCACCTTATTTTGGATATTTAATTTTGTTCTGTGGATTAGTTTCAGAAGATCTGGAGCATTTTGAGTCACTGTTTTGGGCAGGCAATCTGATCTGTTAAATTTATTTTCAGGTAAAAGTCATGGAGTACATGAGAATTTGCAGGATATGTATGGTATGAAAATGTTTGACACTTACATGGGGCCTGACGGCAAATTTACTGATACAGACCATACGCAGATATTTGAAGTTGATCTACCCAGAACTTCTGTAGCATTTGACTGCTCCTAACCACATTTAAACTTGTGTTTTGTAGCTTGAAACAATTGGATGGCAGCTTAATCTTCAAATGGCTGAGTCCATGCAAGCAAAGCTGAAATCTCCTCGAGCTGTGCTAGAGCTGGGAGTGAGCAATGAAGATTCAAAGGTATGAAATGCATGTCTGCTGGAGTAAGAATGAGTTGTGGTCATGACTTTATTTACATTTTTGAGACAGCAGTTGAAAATCTTGGTCACTGTAAATATCTCGCTGTTTTTTTTCCTTATGTCTGTTTTACAAAACCAGTAAACAACTAGTTAATTGAAACTGTGTAGTTTTGATGTAGTGCCATACACATTAATTTGGCTGGAGGTTGTGAGCTGTGTTGCAAGCTCTTTGGGTAAGTAATGAAGTAATGGAGAGATGGGAATAGAGTCATGGAAATATGCTTATTTTATGTTTCTAAAATATCTTTATAGCGCATATCTTGTGATTATTGCTTGTTACGCATTTAGTGCTTAGTCCCTTGCTGCTTTCTATCATGTGTATACTTACATTACTTACTTGAAACCTTTCTGTGCTAATGGGGATTGTGTGAGTGTGTGTATACAGTGTGTGTGTGCGCGCGTGTATATATATATATATATATATATATGTATACATGAAAGATGGCATGGTATGCAAGGGCATGGAAGCCAATTCGCCAAATCTACAAGCTAAAGTCTTATATTCGAGCATTTTAGTGACTGATGGTGTTTCAGTGCCAAGCACCACTTTGAAGATCTTTATTCATATAAGCTGTATCTTGTGTTAGTTAGCATGTTTTAAATTAAATACATGAATGACTCTTCATCTTATCTTGCTAATGGAAATTGGAAAGTCTTATCCTCTGCGGTGTCTCTCATGTTTATCAATGAAAGAGTCGGTGTAAAAGAATTGAGGAAAAAATTGATTTGGAACTCAATTCCAGTTTCACATTGCATTTAAATTATAGTAATTGTACTAATGTGAGTAGAATGTATGATTTCTAGAAGAATAAGAGAATATAGTGCTTAGTTGTGCTTTACACCAGAACCTGCAGTAGTTATTTTTCAGCAGTCATTGCAGGTTATGTTTCTGAAACACATAAGCAGGAATCTCATAGTATTTTATGTGCTAGTTGCATTAAGATGCACAGCATACTGATTCAGATCTATGACAAAGCAGCTGTGAGGAAATACGAAAAATGTGTGACACTTTTCAAAAAGAATATTCCCCTGAATTTCTTTGCATGTCGTTTGAGTGAATTCCCCAACTTCGTTTTGAACCAGAATGAAGTTTTGAACCAAAAAAACCGTATTTTGAACCAAAATGAAGTTAGTAGAAATTTGTGCATTGCATAGGGAAGATGGTAGAACCCTGTGTTCACATCCACGTTGACTCAGCACAGTCAACACTTGCATTTAAGCCCCGGTAAAGCAAATCGTGTTATTACGTGGATAGAGGAGCCTGGGGTGGAATGCAGATGGACGTGGTCATGGGGATCTGCCTTCGATCTGGGCGCTGCCTGAATAAAAATGAACATTGTTAATATTTTTTATAAGAAAAGAAAGTAATTCTGTATCCTAGACAAATGGTAGCATGAATAGTTCACAGTTAATTTTTTTTCAGTAGTTTTTTCTGCATGTTTCTTGTTCCGAATTGTTCTGTAGAACTGTGTGACAAGACATTTAAATGTGTAAGCATATTTGGTTGTCCGCGTTCTGCTTATCTGGCTATTGGTTATGGTGTCATCGGTTCTTAACGTAACAACAGCTTTAGATAGCGAGCTGTCTGTGATCTGCTTACAAAATGTTAAGTTAGGATTTGAGAGCTGACCCAGACTTCAGTGGAGCAAGGTGCTGTTTTATTTGGTTTGGTTTTCCAGCTTTTTTTAAGCACTTTTTAAAACGAATGAAAAACACACCTGGAGATAAATTACTATATTTGTCTTGATCATTAGAAGTATGTGTGGAAGCAGTGATTAAACCAAATAAAGCTTATAAGTGACAGACATTCAGAGTGGGATTTCTGATGTAATTGTCCACATAATGATACATAGTCTTGCAACTTAGTACTTTGGGAAGATGGAGAAGTTGTTTTCATTATGAGTTGTGTATATTTTTCTTAAACCACTTGTTTCCTTTACAAACAGAATTCAGAAAGTAGATGATTCTTAATTGATTTTTTTCTCCCTTCTTATTGGTATAATTAGATAACAGATATTGGGATTCTTTTGCAATAACTACAAGCCTAGAAAAACAACTCCAGAGCTGGCAATTAGTAGAACAGCAGATCAAGCAAAACATGCGGATATTCTCGCATTCCAGACACTAAAATTTAAAAATCTGGCTTGGTGTGAAGATAACTACTGAATGTTAACATCCTAGTATAGAACAGGTTTGAGATAGGCTAATACCTGCCTACATGCTGACAGAAGTGTTAGAGCATAATTAATTTTTGTGAAGTATTTTTCATCGCCTTAGTCCCTCTGTGCATTGAATATAAAGCTAGATACGCCTGAGGATTTTTTTTTTCCTTCTGCACCTTAGGTACATCTCAGCCTTTTGCAGAGAAATTTGGCAAGTTTAAAGTATTCGTTTGTAGTAAGTAGTTGTCTTCATTTGTAACTGAGCTCTTTCTTTTTGTCACACACACACACCCCATAGTTTTCATTTTGTGTGCAAGGCGCACAGTGAAGCGCTGCTGGAGATCCTGGTGTGTTGGCTCTTTAGGGGGCAGCAGTGCTCTTTCTCACTGCACCACGTCCCCAGCTCCTGGCACGCGCTCGGAAACAATATTCAGCATCGCTCTCCAAGTCAGCAGTTGTGGGAAATGCAAAGTGTTTACATTTCTAATCTGCATAGAACAATAGGAGTTCGTCTTACTCATCTCCAAAACTGAAGCCTGTTAATAAAAAAAAGTACTGATCAAGGTAAATGAAATTTGCCTTGTTTCCGTTTTTACTGATTGAAAGTAATTCAACTCATACACTTACATCTACAACTCGCTCAATTAAGGGCAGTTTAAATGTGTCTTTTTCGGCAGGTGATGTTCAATGTTAGTCCTTAGCTGTTTCTCTAGGACAATCAGGTAATCAGCGGCCCTCGCCTTCAGGAGTGATATTGTGCTTCATGAGTTAAGAGCTGGAGGATCTCCTGTAAGCCATGTGAATGCTTCTTTATCTTCAGATGAAATGCAGCGTCTCATAAGTATTACACCTTATGATACAGGATCACATTATAACTCTATACATAGCATGGTAAATGATTTTTTAAAAAAATACTTACCACTTGTTTATGGTTTACTGTGACAAATCTCCTGAGGGTAGGGCATTATGAGTTCAGCATTTGCTTATCTTCAGTCTTTGACTTGGATCTTGCACAGACTTTACATATGTCATGAGAAGTTTCTCACCATGAGCAGTTAAGCACTGGAATGGGTCATTTGGAAAGACTGGAGTTGCTTGCAGTGAAATTTGCATTGGAGCCGCCGGGTGTAACTCTGGAGCAAGCTCTGCACTTGGACTGGATGGCCTGGCAAAAGCAGTGCTCATTATTGACTGCTGTAAGGTTTGGTAGATGATGATCCTTTGTATTGGACCAAAAAAGAACCCCAAAACCTCACAGAATGAATTTAAAAATCAATGACTACCATATGCTGCAAAGGTTCAGCATAGGTAGATCTTAGGGAAGTGGGATTTCTGTGGAGGAGGCACACAAAAAGCAAGCTAGGGTGATAGGGAGTATCTTTCTGAACTGCAAGAACTTTCTGCTTCCATCCTGTAATTTAAAAAACTAAGAGAACATGAATAAACAGCTGTTCACAAACTGATGTGTAAGCTAGAGGCAGGGTATGGAACTTTTAATTTGGTTTCAAGTTTGTTGTGTTGCTGAGTTGCAACACAGCCATCTGGAGACTTTTTATGGCCTATTATTATTTTTATTGTTATAGGGTGAATTAACCAGTAGAGGGAGTACAAATTAATAATCCTGATAATCTGTGCTGCTAATTAAGATGTTGTTTTGCAAACAAAGACTTAGCCCCAAAAGTTCTGTGTTTATTTACTTCAATATTTTATTAATATCTATCCATATAGGAGCACGTTTTTTTCCACTGTTAATAACAGCAATTCCTTAGGCTATCTAGTCTAAACCTTTCTAAACGGGTGCGATCATTCTCTGTAAGTACAGGAGCCTTGTCTTGAGAAGAACTTTTTGCAACGGAAGCTGTAGGAAATGCTTGAGAGCACTAGAAGTGTCTCCTTGCCGAGGGTGATGCCCTCCCCAGAGCTATGTGGGAGGTGAGACCGCATGTGCCTGCGGGATGGAGACACGGCCAGCGTGTCCCGACCTGCGCTGCCCCAAGCAGCACAACTCCCTTGTCCCGGGGCTTGTTCCTGCTCTACTGCTTCCCTAGGAAACAGTGCCAGGCAGGATATCATTTAAGGTGTATTTATTATTGATTTTTTTTTTCTTTTTTTGCACACGATCTGCAGCATTGAGGCTTGAAAATCCTTAGTAAAAAATCTTCTTGCCTGACTTGGTTTCTTGGTAGTTATTTAAGCCTACTTTTTTTTTTTTTTTTTTCTTGTAGCTCTGTTCCATTTATAATCTTTTATTTAATCAAATTCTTTTCCAATAGCAGGTTTTGCTTTGCTTTTGTTTCCGTTTTCCTCTTTTCAATATACAGTCTTCCCTTTAATATTTAAGGAGTTCTTCATGGCCTTTCGGGGGACTTTTGCTTTTAGCATGCTGAAGTAGGAATGCCGTACATAGACTACATGAGAGAGTTCAGTACCTCATTTATTTTGTTTATAAATTTTATGTGGTGGATTTTGTTGCAGTTGCCCGTGCAAGATAAATGAACTTGTTAAAGTGGTGGTTGGTTAAACCTGCTGTTATAATACTTTTGACAAAAGACAGAAAATATTAGAGCATTACTGTATTAATACAATTTAATTTTATTAATTTTCCCTAATTGTTTGCTGTTTTAAAAGAGGGGAAAGGAAGTATTTAAACTTATTTTCCTGCAACCATTTCTTCAAAATCGAAATGAAGTCTGGCTCCGGTTGAAGGCGAGATGGTAATACATAGGCATCATTCCACAGTGGATAGGAAGTCTGGAAGTACTAAATGGTTGCTGTTTATTTATTTATCAATCACAGTTTTATTCTTTCCTCTTAGTTTTAACAGACTTTTTGTCCATTTTTGGATTGTGGGCAAATCAATGAGTTATCCCATTTCCCTCAGCAAGTATGCCAGTCTGCTTTCTAAGTTTGTCCCTATGGGTTTTTTTCCTGTCTTTAACAGCAGGGTAGGTTGTGAAAGGAGGCTTATGTTTTAGTTGTGCTAGGTCAGTCACTCCTTTAGGTCCCCACAAAGGAGGGCTATTAAGGCTCTGCTGTGATGTTGGAGGAACTGTCTGCACTGTAAATTGCTGCTCACCTCCTCAGCTCTGATGGGGACTTCATCCTCTTCTTTCTCAGAAAACTGAGATATGTACTTGAATTAAGTTTTAGTCCTCTCGTCAAGGAAATTTGTGAGGCTCTAGCAATTACCAGAAGAATAAATAGGACAATTCTTTGCATGAATGCAATAATATTTAAAAAGGAGTTTTGGAGAAAAGGTCATTTCATTTATGTTTAAAGAAGGTAATCAGAGGTCAGGATGGTCCTTGGGCTACATGACCTCAGGTAGTGCAGTCCCAGTTCAAGGTCTTTTTAAGCTCTGTGCAGACAAGGTTGCTGCTTTTGGCAAGGCAGATCATGGATATTGTTCTGAGAAATAAAATCTCATAAATAATAATACAGATAAGACAGCAGTTGCTTCCCTAAAAAGGGATGTGGGGGAAAAGTCTTAATATTCTTAGAAGAACAAGTAAGATGGCTGTAGGAACTTAAGCATGTGGAACAGCTCAGAAAATTAAGCTTGAAATTTAGAATTTGTTTCCAGGTTGTCACAGTGCTACAGAAAGCTGTCAGAAATTTCTGTGCTTAACTGTTAGAGCCAAAAATTCCAGAATTGCAGTGCACAACAATTCTAACATTAGACTGTGTTTGTGATCTATCATGTCTATTATTCCTGTTTAAATGCATTTTAATTAAAGGGAAAACTAAAGATGCTGTCCAGAATTATCAAGAAGCTGGGAGAGTTTCTGTTTCCCTGGCAGTATAGAAATGGGAGGCAGAATAACCCACATCCTCCCTGTTCTGGGTGTTCCGGCTTGATGTGTTCTGCAGAAACCAGCTACCAGATGGTGTGACTCCAGGAGTATGTGCCCACCTCTGGCAATTGTACTGCAGGGTGTAGCTAATTATCTAGCTCCATTTGTGATCTTACATGATCTAATTATCCATTTTATAGTAAAGAACTATATGCAGGAGTTTCTTTTTTCTCCTTATGTTTCATCTAATAATGTACAACTTACAAATAAAATATGGGACAGTGAATCTGACTGCAGCCTCTGTACTTTGTTCCCACTGAAACACTGTTAAACTCTGTCCATGTCTGTGTATCATGGAATTTCAGAAAAACTCCTTCCCCTTTGGCCATATAGAGCTGCAGACCTTAAGCAGCCTCAGTGTGTAATTAATATTGAACTTCCTTATTTCTTTTGTACAGGACAAAAACCAGTTGTGCATAGTATATGACTTTCAAATGCCAGTTCACATAAAGAATAGGAAAGTGGCATAAACATCTACATTCAGGTTTATTTTTAGTGACCCATTGCTTTGTCAGGTAGAGTTATACATCTTCCTGGTCCTTTAATGCCTGAAAACATTTAAAGAACAAAAATTGTTGAGTTTTTCTTGTTTGTTGTGTTTTTGTAGGCCACCTCTATTGTCAGGATGTCTCAAACTACGTTTGTGGGCTTTATCCTTTAATCATTTCAGGGGAAGGAAAAATACTTGTGGGATTCACTGGCAATTCTCAGTAAAGCCTAGATAGTTTTTTGCCTGCTATTCTCAGAAACCCTTCAGAGTGATAGCAAAGAACTATTGTCTTGGTCTACATATAGTCATGGGAAATAACCATAATTTGTCAGTGCTCCCCTCATGTACTTTCTCTCAATACTATTTCACCCCTCCACACACTTGACTAATAAGTTCTGTGTTGCCTTTACAAATATCTTAAAATTGACATTTCCCTTTTGTTGGTCTCTTTGGGCAAAGAGGTACTGTAAGAAATGGGTCAGATGGGGGAGAACAGAGTATAGAAGTTGAGCAGGCGAAAAAGGAGGCTCTGCCTGTGGATGTTGCTCTTCTGCTTGTGTCCTCTGCGCTGTTGGTGACCACTGCCTTTGACTCAGCAGCTCTTTAATTTGAATGCCTAAAACCAGATACTCTTCCATGTATGGAGGCATAAGAATAAAAATTTATCCTCTATTTAAAGAAGCAGAGATTTGAAAGAATTGCAAAGCCTTTAGATACTGGCAAATCAACGAGCAGCGTTTTTATGACATTTAAATCCGGGAAGAGTACTTGTCTCTTGTGTTGTTTGACAGTTAGAAGCAAGCAGAGAGGAGATGAAATGCGTTCTTCCTAAAGCGGTGCAAGTCTGTGGTGTGTGTCTGTGGTGTATGTGTGTTTGTTGTGCTTTGTTTGCGTGGTGTTTTTGTGTGCTGGTGCTTGGGAGGCTCTGCGGGACGGCTGGCAAATGTGTGATAGGCTCTTTGAGCCTCGCTGCACATGTGGGGCCTTCTGACTCCTTTGAATGCTTAGCAGCTTTGTGACCAGCCTGCTGCAGATACAGACAGAAGCACAAAGCTTAAGACCTACAAGAAGCAATATAAAATCTCTCTGCAGTTCCTTAACACAAATTGAAATATTGCCTGTTCTGGGAGTGTTGTTACATCAAACTTTGATACTTCTTTTTTTCCTTTTAAAGTACCATTAGTTACTGCATGTTGGCACCTGTGTGTAGTGGAACTTTCTGCAAAAGCTCATCATAGCAACATCCTTTGGAAGGGATTAATTCAGTGTTTTATTGAGGTTACTGATAACTGTTACCTTGGCAGTTATGTGCAGTATCAAAAATATATGTAATGTACATTCCTTAGAACTATCCATAAAAATAATTGTAAAATTGATAATATTTGAGATTATTTGAGAGATGTAGACTTTTATGCCCTGAAATCCCACAAATTGTTTTCACTTACTCACTGGATAAAGGGGCCCTGCTGACTTGGGTTCTTTAGGTAGGATGATGATTACCAAAGCAATTCACCTTATTGTTTAGTTAGGTAATAAGTGGCATGAGAAAGACATTAAGAAGCAGGCAGCATTCTTGGCTACTTGTAGTCCAGACCCTAATGCAAGTGCAGGTGAGACCGTGGTAAATATCCCTGTCCCGTAGCTTGAATTGTGTATGGACTGCGTTTATTGTTTTCACTATAATGATTTGCTGTCAAATTTTTTTTTATTTCTGTCAAATGGTGATTAATTTTTTTAACATGTTTTTAAAAATATATTCCTAGGTAAAGGAGAAGTCAATATCCCTTTTACCTCCATAAATAAGAAATATTCATAGAATCATAGAATCATTGTGGTTAAAAAAGACCTTCAAGTACATAGAGTCCAACCGTAAACCCTTCAGCACCCTGCCTGCTAAACCATGTCCTTAAGCGCCCTGTCTACATGTTTCTTGAGCACTGCCAGGGACAGTGACTCCACTACTGCCTGGGCAGCCTGTTCCAGTGTTTCTCTCCTATCTTGTCGTGTAGAAATTCTTCCTGATGTCTGACTTGCACCTCCCCTGGGGCAGCTTGAGGCCATTCCCTCTTGTCCTATTTTCTGTAGTTTTTCTGGAGGAGAGATTGACTCTGCCCTCACTACAGCCTCCCTTCAGGTTGTTGTCGAGAGCAATGAGGTGTCCCCAGAACCTTCTCCCCTCCAGACTAACTAACCCAGCTCCCTCAGCTGCTCCTCACACGGTCTCTGCTCCAGCCCCTTCAGCAGCTTCGTTGCCCTCCTCTGGACACGCTCCAGCACCTCCATGTCCTTCTTGTAGTGAGGGGCCCAAACCCGAGCACAGTGTTCGAGGTGCAGCCTCCCCAGCGCCGAGTCCGGGGGGACGATCCCTTCCTGCTCCTTGGCCACCCTGCTCCTGACAGGAGCCACGAGGCCCTCGGGGCCCCTGCTGCCCATGTCCGGCCGCTGCCGAGCAGCCGCCCAGGGCCTTTCCTGCCGCGCGGCCCTGCAGCCCCTCTGCCCCAGGCCTGGGCGCTGCGTGGGGCTGGTGTGGGCAGAGGGCAGGACCGGCCCTTGGCCCCGCTCAACCTCACTCCGTTGGTCCCAGCCCAGTGATCCGGCCTGTCCAGATCCCTCTGCAGGGCCCTCCTACCCTCAAGCAGATCAACTCTTCCTCCCCCAATACTGATGTAATTTACATGTTCTCGTTACTTCTTGTTGATGTAATGTTCACATTAATCTGAAAAAAAATGCAATATTTTCTTTAAATTCTTCTCTTAAAATATCGAGTTAAATTTTTAGGGGTGCCGCCGTTCAGTTGGAACATTCAGATGTGATACTGGCAAGTGCGTGCATGTGGCAGTCGCTCTATGTTGACAGAATAAATAACATTTCTATGAGTTATCAAATTGGTGCAACTTGCTACTGTCTAACATGAGCAGCTTAATTTTTCATATAAGAATTTTGTCCTCTACTAATCATTTATTTTTCTGCAGCCTTCTAAAGGTGGAAGGCTATCTGAGACATGGAAATTTTTGATTTTTTCATGTATTCTTGTTAAACTTGTGCTTAAAAATATCTTTAGGGACCCAAATATGTTTTATTTTCTTTTTGTTCTGTTTCCCACATAGCGGTTACCTTCAGAGGTTGCTGGGAGAGATGGCACTATCTTTTAGAACCAGGAGTATTGCCTCTTTTTCACTTATCCTGCCATTTGAGTTGCTCCTGCCTCATTGTAGTAACTTTGGGAGCACTTCATGTGTTGCTGTCCACTTCTGCCCTGTCCCGTGTGGGGCTAGAGGAGCTGTATCGCTCTTGATCTTCTATCTTCTAGTAGCACTTACTGTGATCTAGATGCTCTACGAACATGAGATCTTCAACAGAAGCAGTATATGAAAGGGCTGAATTAAAAGTAAGATTTAAATATATACAGGATGCTTTAAGGACAACTGTGAACTAGAACTTTCCTATGAGTGACTGGAAAAACTTCTGTAACTTGGAAATGCACTTGTGAAGATACTTCAAAGAGAGCTGGGTTAATGGTTTACTTGGGATATCCAAAGGATGTGTGGAGTGTCCAAGGGATGCCCTAAGTCTCTTGGAGCCTATTTATAAACAAAGTGATTAAATAAATAACAGGCTTGTAGAAGAACAAGGGGGGAGGAAGAGAAGGAAGAATATAGTGTGACTACATGAAGTCATTTTCCCACATAATTTCCTGTCTTTTAGGCTAGCTGTTAGTGTTAACCACTTTTAGCTGTGGTTAAAAGTGACTCAAAAGAGGCTACCTCTTTTCTCTCCATTGCATTTTACTTTTCTTGCAGTGTCGGGATGTATAGAAAATATAACTAGGATTTAGCAGAGAAGGTGTTCTGCTTTATATTTCTGCATTAAACAGATCTGCTTACTGAAGTACTGGTGTTTCCAGCAGCTATGTGATGGGCATTGATAGACTTGAAACTCTCATATCTTGTAAGAAGAACAAACAAAATTATGACTGCAAAGAAGCAGAAGAACATCCAAAGGCTAATGTTAGTGATGGTTCTCCCTGTCTTGCAGACTTTAGCTATTTGTATAACTCTGCATTTCATTTCCTTTGTAGAGTAAATAATCATGTGGGCCCTGTTAAACCTGTAACCTGCACAAATTTCTTAACTGGTGCTTTTTTATGGCTATACCTTGACCTATGGGATTTTTTAAAGAAGATATACTTTGCTTCTTTTGTCAGGAGTTGTGCTAATTGTTTGTGGAGTTGTGTGGAGTTCATCTTGAAATACTAGGTGAATGAAAACTGATACTTGCATTCCTGTTTTTATATGAAAAGCAGCTTTTCAGAGTGTCTAAGAAGGGAGATGCACAAGTCCAGGAGGCATGGAGCAGTCACGCAGCCTATCTCTTATTTATGCTGATTCTTTGTAGCTTGGAGCTTTTGAAATCTGCCTATCTGTAGGCTGATTTACATTTTTAACTTGAGCCAGACACTCTGATCTCAGCCTTCATCTGTGGTAAGTCATCTTCCTATAAACTCTTGTTGAATTGCAGTCAGAATAACTGGTTTCTGATTTAAAAATCTATTTCAATCCATTTTGACTGATTATTGATATGGAGAAGGTTTTAATAGGCAAATTGGATTGACATATTAAGTATTTATATAAGTCCCATAGTATTAAGGACCTAATTTCCTTGCTTAATGCTATGCTGCTTGAATAACTATTGCTGTGTCATTTCTTTATGCACATGAAATGTGTCATTTTAATAAGGTACAAGCATTTTTTGCCTTAGTGTATCAGAATAAATTACTCAGTCTTCAGTTGTGGTTGACCTAGTTATTGCAGTTCTTGTAGTTGTGAAGTTTTTTCTTTGCCCATTGAGCTGAACATTAGTTATTTTTTGTTGAACGTATAGTTACTCTGTGTGTCCTGACAGAATAATACTAGCTTGGACATCAAATCCAGTTAAAACTTGGACACTTCCATGGCAGTCCTGACAGTGAAGCTGTGAATAATGTCTGCCTTGTGAAGGCTGGAATTGACATTTAAAATTACAGAACCTGTTTTATATTTGTAAGCTTATATTGCAAGCCTGAGTATAATTATATCTTTCTTTAAAAAAGCCATTAGATGCTGTAAGGTGTCAGTCTTCTTGGGCAATAGAGTTTAAATAGGTTACATTTCAAGAGCGTGATTTTGCTTTCTAAAATTTCTGAAATGAGAAATAAAATGGCACAAATGAAGACCTCACAACACTGATAATTTACAATTTTAAAGTAATTTGAAAAATCTGGGAATAATTAACAAGGCTTACTTTTATTGTTTCTCAGCTTTCTTATGTGCCACATGTTTTTTTCTTTTCTCACATGCTTTTGTCTCATATTCTAATTGATCATCATGTTCTAGGGTGTTTTAAAATTTCTTGGCATTTTTTGTCTTCTCTAACAAATATTTCAGCTTTATTAGCGAAGAACATATTCCAGAATGGACAAGGAGAGCTGTATGTGTGCAAGTAGTACTTGCATGTGGAGGAAAATCAACATCAGCTGCTGGGTTTGCAGTGTGGTAGTGGCAGAATTTTAGTTTAGCTCTTTGCAGTTGAAATATATGTTGAGCTATAGAACAGATAACAGAACTGCTGGCCCTGAGAGAGACTGTGCTCACCTGGGCTCAACCCTATACTTTCCTCCCTATTTCTGGCCTGTAGCATTCATAACTCTTATCTCTTGTACCGGAAGGGAAAGAAAATTGCTTGAGACTGCAAGTTTCCATCTGCATAGGCTTTAAAGATCTGGTCACATCTCATTTTTGCTTTTTTTTTGTTTTACGTAAGCCATGCTGACGAGTATCTGAAAGGTTAGAGTTTCCCTGGATTCGTGGTTTTCATAAAATTACAGGCCTGACATTTAATTGTACTGCGCCTTGAATACTCTCATCAGCATGAAGCTGGATAATTGTGAGTTTGTCCTTGGAAATACAAAATGCCTGACAATATTTCCTTTCAGACTTTCTCTTTAGTGCTTTCAACGTAGAGTTACCCACAAAACACAAAAATCAACTGCTTTTGAGGCATTTGAGCCGAGTAAGTGCCTCATTATTACAGAAGAAATAAAGTTGCCTTGTGAGGAGCCGTTTTCAAATTCTGCAGCGGTATTTCCGTGGCTCTCTGGGTGCAAGCAGTTTGTCTGGGAGCATTTGCCTTTTGCCTGGAGTGGGTCCTGTGGAATCCCTGGGGCTGGGCACTCTCCTGAGCCTCTGCTCCATGTGCACGGTGGGTCCTGGGGCCTGCAGGATGGGCCATGACCACAGAGCGAGGCCCAACACGCTGCACACCGTCATCTTCCCAGCTCCATCAGCACCGACCTCGGAGAGGGGTTTTGGGAAATGAGAGCTCCATGAGGGGCAGCCACCGGAGCCATTGGTGTAGCCTGTGGCTTACAGTCCATGTCCGGAGGCACCTTTGGAAAATATTGCAGTGAGGGGAACGTAGCCAGTTAGGCTGTTGGTTCCTGTCTCACTGGTGACTCTGTATTAGCTCAGCTATTACAAACTAATTAGGTATTGCATGTGACATGCATCTCACCGGGGCTGCTCAGAGCACAGCTTGGTTTGCATTTGTAGAATGATTGTTTGTGTTCATCCCTGTGTTTCTTTCTTGTGGTCTGCTTTTTTTTTTAGAAGTTCTTTAGATGCATTGTATATGAATTTGTACTGAGAAGGAAGAGAAATCCCTTCAGTGGCGACAGTTTTTGAACCCAAGTTGCTATGCAGGTTAACAACATGTTTTTGCATGTTTAAAAGCAATTGGATTACTCTGTCTTCTGTCCGTTTTGCAGAAACACTGAGCATACTTTTCGCTAATCCTTTTGTCAATGCGCAAACTTGTGAAATTGCCAGATCAGGCATCCTGGAGAAATAATACACCAGTTCTTGAAGGAGCAGAAAGCGAGCGCGTCCTGGGTTGCAGAGGTGTGCCCTGCTAGGGGCAGTGCCTGTGCTGCACGTGCTGTGGGACGTCGTGGGTGCCGAGCACAGGGCAGGGTCTGCAGCAGCGCTGCCGACTGACCCTCCGCAGTCAGGACTCAGGTAAAGGGCCAGGTCACCGCCTCAGTCACTGCAAGGCCGGCAGTTTGTGCTTGCCCAGGTTCTTGTTGCTTGCACATGCAGGGGCTTGACATCTGGAGCTGTGCGGCATCTAACTTTGTGCCATTGGAGTTCGTATGAACATTTAGCTAACTTGAAAAGCAGCCACGACAAGTGACCTTTTTTGCTGGTTAAAATACATGAAATATAACCTCTCTTACAACATAACCACAACCCATAATGTAGCCTGCAGCCCTTGAGCAAATATAGTTGAGTATAATTGTATAAAATCACTACTAATGAAATAACAAATGTGTATTTCTAGGAATGCACATGCTGTAGCCAGACAGTAATAGAAAGATATTTCAAGGGGGATAGGAAAATACTTTTTGTTTTCCCCTTCTTTTCTTTTTGCCCCTTCATGCTCATGTTGCTAGGTCATATTACTAAGGATACATTCTGAAGCATTATAATAAGGAAAGGATAATACAAAAATGAAAAAAGAGCTCAAATTAGCCTAATGAAAATGCTGTTCTAACTTCCACTTACACAAAGGTAAAAACTGATATGCATTTTTTTTTACCTCCCCAGCAGCATATTAGAACTTGGAAATACACAGAGTAAGTTACCCACCTAGACTGTGAGAAGGAGCCACATGGATGGGTCAAACTGCAAAGGAGGTTGCACAGTGGTACATTTCCAGTGAGTTCACAGATGCCCTCGTGTAAGGGCATGGGAGTCTCTGCTGTGCACACAAGCAATATATCACAAGGATTGCTCTGTAGATGATATTTCTAAATATTTTCTTGTCTGCATCAGGATTAGGCTCTTAGTTTCCCAGTAATACCTGATGGAGGCTTTTCGGGTTATGCCTTGTCATCAGAGACAGACAGCAGAGTTTAAAAGAGGCTTGACAATGTTACGTTCTTTCTCATTCTTCTTTTCCAGTGTCAACAAAAATGAAAGGACTTGGGATACTAAGTGCTTATGGTAGAGGATAAGTTGTGTTAAGAGGTTTTGGGCTACTTTTGTTGATTCTTTTTTTTTATATTGGAAGGAAAGGGAAAAAAAATGTCAACATCAAAACTGCTGTCAAGTGACAGACTGGTAGGCTCCCGTGGCCCACATATATTTCTTCCATTAGGTATGTCAGCACTAAAGGGTCCCTGTGTCTCTCTGATGATGCAAAGTGATATATTTTCTGCTATAGTGGCATACAAGGAGCACAGATAATAGGGCTTTGCAGTATGGAAACTGTAGGTTGAGGACTGCCTGGTGATGGCTTAGGGCTGTCATACCTAATAATTGTGCTAGGATTGCTGCAACCTGGAGCTCAGTATAGAATACACTGTAAGTACCCTTAGAGTACTTTCCAGAATCACAGAATATTAAAGGTTGGAAGGGATCTCTAGAGATCATCTAGTCCAACCCTCTGCTCCAGCAGGGACACCCAGAGCACGGGGCACAAGGCGGCATCCAGGCAGGTTTGGAAGATCTCCAGAGAAGGAGACTCCACAACCTCCCTGGGCAGCCTGTGCCAGGGCTCTGTGACCCTCACAGGAAAGAAGTTCCTCCTCACATGGAGATGGAACTGCCTGTGTTTCAGCTTGTGCCCATTGCCTCTTGGAGAAAGCTTATTTTGAAGGTGCAATTTAGAGGCAGCAAGAAAGATATTTGTACATTCAGGAAAATCAGCAAGAATTCCTGAGTAATTTCTTTACTTTCCTCTTGTTTATAGATCACTTATTCTGTTTCCTTCCCCTTTCTTCCTTTCTACCATTTCATCTTCATAGAAACAAGCTGGTGATGTTCCTGTGATAGAGGTGCTGAATATTCCAAATTATCTTTGAAACTTCTATTTAAACAGCAGAATTGTCACTGAAGTGAAGCAGAATTTCCAGAGTCACTACTATGTTCAAGAAGTCTGAATACAAGTTTTCAAACATTGCCTTCATATGATGAACATCATTTGCTTTTCTTTTGCTGCTGCTACAGTTTTCTTTTTGAAGAACAGCTGATTAAGTAATATCAAATCATCATAACTCTTTGAGATTGTTTTCTTTTGTTCTGCAGGCCTTAAAACTGTTCCTGTGGAATAGGACTTTTCTTTTCTCCCCCAAAAGGGGTAATATGGAATGATTGGAATGCAAGAACACTGTTGTCTTTAGGCAGTGGTTATACAGTTTTGAAATTCCTGGATGTTAGATTATTCCCATCAGTTGTAATTTTGGAGGCTATTGTTTAATGAGTTCTTGAGTGAGCCTTTTAGTTTGCCCATCATGAATGTGTATTAAATGTAGTGAAAATGACTGGCTTTCTGATGAGGACCAGACTAGCTTATGAATAATACGGGAGAGATGAACAATAGCCAGTTTTCAGCAGTGGAATTAGTACTATTTGATTTCGTTCCAAGTGCACATTTATTTGAGACAATATAGAGGAGGGGGAGGAGGTGTTCAACACTAAACCTTTTCAGCAGAACCGCCTTGCCGCAGCAGTTGTGGCCAGAGGAGCTTCTCTGCTGGAATGCACTGGCCTTGCCAAGAGTCCTGCAGCAGGGGCAGATCCATGAAAGCTGGCAGAGTGCTATTGGATTGAGACTCATAGAATCACAGAACCCTCAAGGTTGGAAGGGATCTCCAGAGGTCATCTAGTGCAACCCCCCTGCACACACAGGGTCACCTAGAGCACATGGCACGGGACTGCATCCGAATCCTAGATGCTCCTCCTCTAGAGAAGGAGATTCCACACCTCTCTGGGCAGCCTATTCCAGGGCTCTGTCACCCTCAGAGGAAAGAAAGTTTTTCTTAAGTTCCTGTGGAACTTTTGATGTTTCAGTTTGTGGCCGTTTCCTCTTGTTTTACTGGTGGCCACCAATAAGAACAGGCCGCCCTCTCCTCCTCACTGCCTCCCTTGAGGTATTTATAGACACTGATCAGGTCCCCCCTCAGCCTTCTCTTCTCCAGGCTGAACAGGCCCAGCTCCCTCAGCCTTTCCTCACATGGCAGATGTTCCAGGCCCCTGGATGGCGCAGCAAGGAGCGGAATGGCATGAAACCAAAACATGGGTAGGGGGCAGCCGTGCGGGCAATTACCCCTGGCAGGCTGGAAGAGGGGAAGGGTCGTGCACAGGGAGCCCCCTCAAATCGAGCTGGGCGCACGTGGATTTCTCATGATGTTGGGAATGATGAGTGTGCAGCAAAGCGGTGTTCTCCAAAAAGAGTTATGCCTCATCGTGGCCCCTTGTGCTCAGCCTGGTATCTGAAAAATGGTTCTGAAAATTCCATGAGAAAATTCAACTGTAGTATAAAAGGAACCTACGGAGCTGCTTTCTTTTTTCTTTTTTTTTTTTTTTTTTCCTCTCTCTATTGGATTTAAATTGCTATCTTGCATTTTAATATAAGCCACAATGTGAAATACTGTAGCCTTGAGGGAGCCACAAAAAGCTCGGAGCTATCCTTGACTTTAAGATAAGCAGGGCTTAGCCTGTGATGTCTGTCTAGGGCAGAATACACTTGTTTTTAGTGCTATTTGAAGAGACCTTGACATGAGTTTAAGTGAGTCAAAGCAATCAAAGGGTGAGCTTACAGACCTACCAAGTACACTTCAAAGACCTGTGCAGATGGGAAGGAAGGCAGAGGAAGGATATAACAACAAACAATAGAAATCCCACACACATTTAATGTTATCTGTTCCTGATGCATAAACCGTTGAAACAAATTTGTCAGTACTAAGCATATAGTAGGTGGACTACTATAACTTAAGTACCACAATAAAATGCTTATGTTGTGAGTAAAAATTTGTTGTTTGTTCTAAGCTTTTCCCCTGTCTGTTCAGTAATACAGCTTGCTTTCAAAATGTGGCAATCCAACATAAGCTAAAGGTTTGAATTTGTTAAAATAACTTTTTTTACTACTGTAATGATCTTGAAAATACTCAAATATATGAAAACCTGAGAGACCACTCACTTTTTATAGTAATTGGCTATAGATACCTAAAAAAAAAGTCAGCATTCTGTTTTTCCTTTTTGAAGGAATTTGGTAATAGGCTTCAGCATTAGCATTTTCTTCAGTTTAAAGAAGGAAATAGGAAGTGTGGGTTAAACATGAGTTGGCCTATAAAACTGTAGGAAGTGCTTTGCATCTCAGAGTAGTGTTATTCTGATGTGTGTCCTAGATAGCTGAGTAAACATTTCATGTTTTCAGGATTATGTGGAAGTGATATGTTTAACTCTTGCACAAAGTGTTGCAAAGGGGAGTACTGAACGTTAAGGAGACTGCAAGTTATTATAGCCAGCAGAAACAAAATCCAGTTCCGTGCTGTTCCACCAAGAGGCCTGTGAAATTTATGTTCTATCTTTTAGTATATCTTAGAAATATCTTTTAGTATATCTTAGAAATATCTTGATATTTCTTCAGAGCTTGAGAAAATTAAATTATCCTTCGATTTTGTGGAAATAAAGTTTTTTTTTTTTTTAATCTAGTTATATGGAGTCTGTCTCTTTATAGCTTGCACCTAATTCTTACATTTCAGGATCAACAGCAGGGGAAATTGTATGTAGTTGAGTTACTCCTTCCCTTACAAAAGTGTAGTGAAGGTGGTGGTGTTTTCCCCTTCCCTGAAATCTTTACCAAGTGTAAAAGTGTTTGGAATATGACAGCAAAAAGCCTTAGGGGTAGAAAACGCCTTTTATTCTGTCATATAAAAATTCTTTGAAGTTTACTTGACTATAGTTACTTAAAAATTATCACTTCATCTTTATTGATTGTTTCTCATAAAAGCCCTAGACTTTTACTGAGGCAATACATGATGATGATGCTGTCAGTAAAGCCCAAATGGGTAACACTGTCCTAGGAGAACACAAAGCCCAAATACTGAAATATATATATAGTGTAGTTGAGGTGAAGGATCTTTGATGGGCTTCTCTGTATCCTTGAGTCTAGTGCAAGGAGACAGCGTGGTAACGTCCGCTTTCTGAAGGTGGCATGTAAAATAAAAGGGAAGAAGCTGGCCGATCTCCCCAGGTTGAATGTTGTACAAAAATTCCTTTCTGGAGAGTGTATGCTACAACACAGTCTTGCACTGGCAAAGACACAAAAAGGGCTTTTCCAACAAATCCTGTAGTAAAGTCCTGATTTTAAAACTTGTAAAGAAATAGAAAAAAAAGGACTGCAGATGTGGGAACAAAAGTCAAATCTGTTTTGTTCGTGATTTCATTGCCCTGGCTCTTGATGCTTCAAGCCAGCAAGTTAGTTTGGAAGAGGACCTGAAATGTTCAAGCAGACTGAAGGCAGTGCAAAAGCAGGGAAACTGATGGGCTTTAGAAGCTGCGCAGGGCAGGGAGCAGCATGGGCTTGAACTATTTGACTGCTGTTCTTACACTCCCCCCACACTCCACACACACCCCCACACACACAACCTCAGAATGGTTGAGGTTGGAAGGGGCCTCTAGAGATCATCCAGTCCAACCCCCCTGCACCAGCAGGGACACCCAGAGCACGGGACACAGGGCGGCATCCAGGTGGTTTGGGAAGATCTCCAGGGAAGAAGACTCCACAGCCTCCCTGGGCAGCCTGTGCCAGGGCTCTGTCACCCTCACAGGAAAGAAGTCCTTCCTCAACTGGAGGTAGAACCTCCTGTATTTCCACTTGTGCCTGTTACCATTTGCCCTATCAGTGGTTACCACGGAGAACAATTTGGTCCCATCGTCCCTACATTCTCCACTTAGGTACTTAACACATATTGATCAGATCCCTTCTCAGTCTTCTCTTCTTCAGGCTAAACAGGCCCAGCTCTTAAGAGAGATGTTTGAGTCCCTAATACCTTCACTAAAACATTTTATCTTGCAATTACAAATAGTGGCTCTAAACCCAAATGTTACTTAACCTTTTACTTTTCTTTTTTCTTCTTCTTCTTTATTTATTTATTTATTTATTTATTTATTTATTTATTTATTTATTTATTTTTTACGGGTGAATGCTATCTATGTGAACAATTGTCAAGTGCCTTCAAGGAAAACCAAAAAAGTATTAAAACATTAAGACTTTTATTCTGTAGACTGTAGAGATGTACAGACTTACATGTTACCGTGCATTTTCTTCCATAATAGCTAGAAGAAAGACAAGTGAGAAGTTTGTGATTCCCATAGTTGTGCTGATACAATGTTTGTGAAGCTATAGCACAAACTGATCACTGAAATGAATTAGAAAAAAATGAACCCAATGTTTATAAGTTTTGTAGAAATCCTGGTTTGCTTCAGTTGTCAGCATCGCCCTACAGACAATTGATCTGACACAGAAAGAAATGAGCTCTAACGCTGAGACACCTTGAGGACTAATTCTTGTTTTTAAGGCAGTCACAAAAGCGAAGCTCTTCTAGAAAGTTTTTGGGGCTTCTAGAAGGATTGGTGCTGATAATATAAAATACAGGAGGATTTTGGAAAGGTTAGAAACATGATATTGTCTTCAGTTGGAGGGAAGAGAAAAGCCTAGTATGGAATTTAATAAGTTTGCATTTCTTGATGATCAGTGAGAGATGAACAGAATATTGAATACTTTTAAAATGCTTACAGATTTAAAACCCAGGAAATTGATAAGCTTTCTTGTTTTGTTATTTTATTGTATGTTTGTGTGGAGGATATTTGATTTAGGTTTCATTTCTGCTATTGGTTGCTGTTAATATGCTTAGCCTTAAACAAAGAAATAGTATAGTCTCTACTCCAAGGAAAACATGTCCTGAAATAGCTTTATGTATAAAGTTTGCATATGAAATTTTACAGATGGTAAGCTTATCTCATGGAACTGTAACTGTTTGAAAGTAATTTTCTGTGTTAGCTAAATATAAGCCAAATAATACAATATGGAGATTTTTTTTTTGAATTGTTAGTAAGGTACATATAACTAGGCAGAGGTACCATGTGTGAAACAGCAATGATCCGAAGATTACCTGATTTTAATCGGCATATATTGGAGAAAGAAAACAGGAGTGGTGAACAATAGAAATTATGGAAATTCCAATATGAAACAAATTTAGGGTAAATATTGTGCACATTAATAATAGATAAGATAAAATTGCCAGAATGGTTTTGGTTAAAGCATCATCAGGGACTTGGAATGCCAGGAACGGACTGAGGGAGGAAATTAAAGACTGAAGAGCAAAAACCCGTTTGAGCTGCAGGAATTAGCCTACTGCTTTGTTTTCTCAACAATTTACTTGTAGCGAGCTAAGGAAATCATAGGAATAAAGAATGTTGCTTGTACCATGTGCAGGAGCACAAAAAGGGAAAAAAAAAGAGAAAGTTCTGAAGGAAAGATAAAAAGGAATAAGATGATTAGGGCAACCACAACTGAGACTGGAAGATTCCTGTCTAAGATCATACCAATTATTATCAAAAGGATTTCAATTGATTGAATTAGTTTTTTAGATAAAATTTGCTCATCGTGGAGGACAAAACTCAAAATATCACTGTGCCATCACCAATGGCAAATTGGAAGCTGGAAAGAACTGTTTTCATGTTTCTGTAGTTTGAAAAAGATTTTTCTTGCAGAATTATCTTAAAGTAGGAACTGAAAACTGGGTATTTATGGGGAAGTTATAGTTCCAACTATGTTTAAAATTCTTAAAAAAAAAAAAAAGAAAACAGTTAATTCAAAGTTAATTCTGCTTTGAGCATACTGTTGGGCCAGATGACCTTCTGAGGACCCTTGCAACATAAATTATTCTTTAATTATGGAGGAAGGAGATTTAACTAGACTTTTCTTCAGAATCCTGAAAAAGCAGTTGAATAGTGATGACTGGTTTTTAATGTAGTCTATTTTCCTGTACTTAAATAAGAAAAGTAATAAGAATTAGTAGATTCTAGAAAGAAACAAATATGAGATCAGTCTCTGAATAGAAAAAAAAGCAATTGAACCATTAAATCCACAGATCAAAAGACCTATTTCCTAAACAGATTTTCACTTAGATTTTTGAAGAGTTCCTAATTTGTTTTGGCACTTTCTACAAACTACAAAATTCTAGTTAGTTGGATATTAACTTAAATTGTACACATGAAGTGCTATTAGAAATCCTATGTAACTGGAGATACACGAGAGAGAGTTCAATCCTTCAGTGAAACATTAAAGTTACTCTGTCTCTACTAGATAAGGGAAAATAGTTAAGGATGAGTAATAAGTAAAAAGTCTTTTCTACTTCAGCTTCTTGAGTTCTCATTCTGTCTGCCTTAAAGAGAATGTTTTGGGTGGCACTGCGCAAAGGAGGGAGGAAAAGGCATCTTCCACATGAGCAGGCTAGATGAGCCATGGACCAAGTGTCTTTATCGAAACCTGCTGATCGTGCCCACATATGTGCATATATTCTGTACAGAGCCTATAGCACAGGAAATACTCAGTTTGGGGCCTAGATTTTGATCTCTTGTGTCATTTTATACCAAGTTATTGACTTGGTTTATCTTAAGTGTAATGGTAGTGATTTGAGCTTCTTTGTGGCCAATAAGGAGAATAGTGACTAAGGATTTTTCTTTTCTTTCTTTTTTTTTTCTTCCTATGGTTCTGTAATTTGGTCCTATCACCATTTACATTGTAGGATTTGCTCACTGGGGCATAAAATTGCATATTAGAATTACTCAATAGTGAATTTTTCTGCAAAGCTTCCATGTTTTACATGCTGAACTTAGTTGGTGCTACCTCATTGCAGATTCCTTTCTAAAAACTGCAACATTCTGTCTTTAGAAAGTACATTATTGTAATAGGCAACTTTTACAAATAATTTTCCTAAGCAAGTGTGAAATTGGTAGTCTTTTTTTTTGTTTAGCTTGTTGCATTGTGTCTGAATGAGAAGCTAAACTTTGTTGCAGCCAGAAACCATTTTTGCTATACTGAAGCAGAACAAATTCTTGCCACAACTGCAAACTGCTTCTCTAAACCATTATAAAATTCAGTTCTTCAGTTAATTTTAGTCTGGCACTTTCAAAAACTCTTCAGTTCGGTACTTATTCTGTTAACCAAAGTGTTCCGTAATTCTGCAGTGCTTGTTCTAGTATAGCTCTGTAAAAGCTGTGGGTATGCTCTGGAGGATTGGATTTTGTTTGGATTCTGAGTAGCTTCATCCCTCTTGTTTGCAAGTGGAGAAACAACACTATTCTCTCTTTTAATATGCTGTCTCTTGAAATTGTGTGGTCTCTGTCCTTCTGTGTGGCAGCTTTGTATGAACACCCAGGATGATGGGCAGGCTTGGGAGCAGCCATGAACATGGTACAGTCGATTGTCAGCACGAAGCTGCTCTGCTCTGTGCTCCAAACACACACAAAAAGGCCTCAGACATCTCATCCTGGTGTTCCTGGTGCTGTCCTCCACCCCTGGCACTGTCCTCTGTGCCGCCCTGTGGTGCCTGAGATTGCACTTAGAGTTTGCATACCTTTGCAAGGGACTCGGGTGTTCACTGGGTGGTGTTGATTGATGCGTTTGGCCTGCAAGATACAGCCTGAGCTCATACCTTCCTTCTGGCAGCTGCAGATTCCGGAGTGAAAACAGTGCCTGGGAAGGAGAGAAGCCGGACAGCTTGGTAGGGTGAGCCAAGAGGGGATGGCTGCATTCCGGTGCTGTTGCTGTCCCGGGCACACAGGGTTGCTCTTCAAACCTACCGGAATATGAAAGTTTAGAAGAAAACAAAATGTGCAAGACAGTTATTGGACTAATTCACATTTAGCTTTCATAAGGCATAAAGAACAAATGGAAGGTTGTAAAATGTTACAGCAGTGTATTTATTAGGTTGAAAATGTTTATAGACTATAATAAACATGTCAAAGCATACTCTGTATTAATTATTGTCAGACTAGGCCTGGAAACAGGATTTTGCTGGGACAGTGTTTTTCACAGCTGTGTTCTGCCTGTGCGAGGTCAGTTATACGTGAAACTGCATCCTAACCTGCAGCATTCACTGGTGTTAGAAGTACCTTTTACTTACTATCAGACATAGGAGGAGTAATAATACTGTCATCTTCCTCACCTATCATTTTACCTAAAAATTACAGAGGTCAGTTGATGCTTGCAGAAACTTCAACAGTTACAGGCAAATTTGAATGAGCTGTATAATTACATTTTTAAAGTATATACTTCTGAGAAAATCGGCTATGATTTCTGACATACTTTTAATATAAATGAAACTTTTATTGGTAAATTAGGTACGTTGCAACAGAAGATAAACATTTTTTTTTTGCTTTGTTCTGAAGTAGAAGGACTGATGAATGTAGAAGTAAAATGTTAACAAAAGGTTACAGAACAAATCGATGGTAAATTCAGGAATGGAATCCATGCAACATCCACTGGGATAAAGGATATCTTAATTCTTGTCTTACGATCTTACGAACAAGAGAGAACAGGGATATTCATTATGTGCATTCTAACAGATATGATCTAATGTGATCTAATGTTTTATACTGACAGATGCTCTGAATTAATGATTATGAAGTATGAGATACTACCAAAACCAGAATCTATCCCATATTCTCTAATATCATGGTAATTTTCTTGAATATCATAGTAAAACAGTTATGCAGGTCTGGACTTTATATAATGCAGTTTATTCATTTGTGTTTTATTTTCACCAATGCAAATAATGGCACATGGAGCAGACTGTTGGGTGAATGGCTGAATGGCTCTTGACCACTATGTAGTTAACAAGAATGTAAATGAAACTTCTGATTTGAGTCTTGCATAGTTATATCATGTAAAATAAGCTTCCTAGAAATAGGGAGTCTGGAGAAGTGAGACCACTGAAGAGATTTGTTCATTAATTTAGAAGTAAGGTTGTTGTATGACCTAACTACAGACTGTATATTTAAAAACAAAAAAGTGGTAGGAAAATACCTGTTACTAGTAAACTCTCTGATCCCGTGATGGGGAATTTCAGTTTCTAGTACCTGGAGGCAGAAGCTGCAGCTATTTTCTGATGCAGCAATTAAGGATGGAGGTGAATATTTCAACTTCGGACATGGATGGCTGACTCTTTAAAAACCCACTTGATTCAAGTCGTTAGGCATTAAATAGAAGTAATAAAGCAATTTAATAGCCTCTGTATCTAGGGATCTCTTTTGGCCTTAGACTCCAGAAGTGTAAGCATATCCAAACAAAGCCCTTGTTTTCAATATAGTAAATGGATCTGAAAACAGGACTCAAGGTGAAGAGAAACTGTGAATAACATAGTGGGCTGTTCAGTTAAACTCTGCTGGATTTAATGGTTTTCTGACTGAAAATCTTATTTTTTTTTTTAATATGCTTTTATTAGCAAGGAGCAATAAAACACAGAAGGGAAACAGAGCAAAATTTTATGTGCACAGTGGAAATACCCAAATGTTACTGTCCTTTCCTCCAAAATCACGTGAGTAGGACTCACTGAAGAGAATAACTGCAAGCAGCAGCGACTCCAACGAAAACAGTTGCCTCCTGTTTACCCTTTGCTGTGGCCTCTCTTCTTTCAGCTGCAATTACAGGGTTTGTTAAAATGCACTGAAGTACATTACTTGAGGACACACATGGAGACTTTCTTTCCTTAATCAAAAGCTGCAGCTTAACTGCAAAGGCTACGTAAAAGATTTCAGCACAACACTGTTCTGAGTTCAGTGGTTTGAGTTGTGTTTATATATGAGCAACAGCATCACACCTTGTGTTTTTTTTTCTAGCAGTGGTAATGTAAAAGAAAATGGAAAAGGTTAAGGAACATTTTCACCTAGAACTCTGTTTCCAATGAACTCCCATGTTCCCATAGCAATTTTAGAAACCACACGCTGTTTTACTGGAAGAGCAACTTGAGGATATTGCCTGATCTCTCTCTACCTCCCATGGTAAACCTTCTGTTTGCTTTGTGAATTTAGTAGTCAAAGGTGCGTGGTAAAACTTGCCGTCTCTTTCTTAATGACGCTTCGCAGGCCTCCAAGCTGCCCTGAACTTCCCTTTTCACTTCATTAAACAACTCAGAGGAACCAGTCACAACAATCTTGTTCTATCCAAATCTTTCATATTGACTAATACATTTAAATATATAAACAGATATATAAAATAAAATTAAAAAAAGGACTAAATGGTCGAAGGAGTCTCTTCATAGGCACAAAGAGCTCCGGGAGGAAAGGAAATTTATAGAGAGACCAAATCATCAAAATCAGCAAAACTGGCTTTTTAAGATGAGTGAAGTATGAGAGGATAGAATTAGAAAAGGTTAAGCTTTTATTATAGTAAGTTGCTTTAGGAATGCAATTTGGTGGGGTTTTTTTTCCCCTCTTTTTCTTTTTTCCTTTTTTTTCCTCTAGTTCTTTTTCTCTTTTTTTTTCTTTTTTTTTTTTTTTTTTTTTTTTTTAATTTTTTTTTTTTTTTTTTTTTTTTTTTTTTTTTTTTTTTTTTTTTTTTTTTTTTTTTTTTTTTTTTTTTTTTTTTTTTTTTTTTCCAGCAAACTCAAGTGGGTCTGGTTTCTTTTTTGAAGGTAACGGTTGAAATAGAGTGATGCTTAAAATAATCCTGTGCAGTGTTTTCTGGAAAACTGTACTGTATCAAAAGTCCTTTAATAACCAGTTGACCCACCTGTTCCTTTGATATTTTGAGGGTAACAGAGCACGAGTGTGATATTTCTGCTCACATACCAAAATGACTTGCAATATAGTTTTCTTGTGGTTATGAAGTTGGTGATTTCCCTTGTGTTTATCAGCTTTCAGGAGGTGTAAATAATAAAAAAAGGCAAACATATTTCCTCCCTTCTCCCTGCCTTATCTCCAACAAAATAGTTGTTTGAAGAAAAATCCTGTACTCTACAATAGTGCTTTGGCACATAATTGCTTATTAATTGTAAAGAAAATAGACTCAGTGTTTATATCACCCTAGCTTTGATTCTTTTCTCAAAGCTTCAGATCAAATTTAAAAGAAAATCCAAAAATAGCAAGTGAGTGATGGGCAGGGAAGAGAAAATGTGCTTTATCTACAAGTCACTCAACTTGGAGTGGAAAGCGGTCCCATCGTTTTGGAGTAAGTCTGCAAGTAGATAGGAATAAAACCTGATCTCCCCAGTCCGTGGTTGAGAATCTGTGGTAGGTACGCTGGTTTGTAAAGTTTCATTTAGTTGTTTATTTATTGGTGTTGTGGATGGTAGACCATATGCTGGGTTTAGGGATGAAGACTGTGTAGTTGGTGGTCTATGTTGGGTGAGTATCATGTCTCACAGAGATGAGATTCTCCTGGAATTTTTCAATTTTGAGTTAATGTGGTGATAGCTAAAAACTTCCCTTCTCAATAGATGTATGCTGACCCCATAAACTGGACAGTTCATAACCTGGTGTTGTTTGTCATAAATTTCTGAATTTTTCTGTTTGTCTAGCTCAATTTATGCCCTTTTGACATTTTCTCATCTGAGATTTCTTCTCTTGCTCAGTTTTTAAAAATATTTCATGAAAGTAAGAATTTTTTCATGATTTCAAATGATCTTTCTGAAACAAATTGAAAATAGCTGTACCTTGTATGACAAGCTGAGCAGAGACAAGTGCTCAGATTCCACAGGTTTTTATTGTGCTGTTCTTCTAAGAGGAAACCATTGGGACCTTCCTTGCATGGCTTCCTCTCAGCACCCACGTGTCACAGGTGACATGCCAACCAGCGAGTGCTTAATGTAATGGGTTAAGCAGACCTAAATTCAGCTTCTGTATTAGCATTAGCAGAACGAATGAGAGGCAGATTGTATTCTGTTCTCCTGCTGCAGCCAGAAGAAGCAGAAAACTTTTATTGTGATTCTGTAGAAAATGCTGAGTAGGTGCGGAATAAAATCATCTGTTATCTTGATTAAATGGTTACTGATGATGGTTGCTCATTTAAGCCAAATTCTGTTATGTAGGTAGGCATATCTATACTGTGTGTTCTAGTCAATTTAATGATAATTTGGAGTACCAAGCAATACCCCAGTGTAAGCTGCAGCAGATAATGTAATGACAACACGAAGCATAATAGAACAACAATGGGACATAGCCCATTAAGTTTCTCATGTTTAAAATATTGGATGGTATTTGCATGGAGACTTAGTATCTTTGGCAGCTTTGAAAATGTAAGTATTGCATTAATAAGTATTTAAAGGGTGTAGGGTAAAGATCAAAAGGCAACCCCCTTGCTCCCATCAAAAACTTCGTTTTGTTTCTTGCTTCGGGAGGTTGAAAAAAAACTCACTCCCACATCTGGATCTGGGAAGAACTCCCTTAAATATTTGGGGAGCCAAAGATGGAGTTTGCCGGGGCCCAGCTGAAAAAAAGCACAGTACAAATCGCTAATGGACTGGAGATAGCAAACTGAAAATGTTAAGCTTTTAAAATAGAACTTTTATTATGCCATTATCTTGTTCCTTAATTAAACTCTGAATTAGAGGTTGTTTTAATTACCACCAGAGGTTTTAGGAAAAAAAAAAAATAAGCTGATACCTTATTAACATTGCAGTGGCAGCTGTGGATCTGCTAGCACTTGCGCTGAGCTGTAGAACACCATTTATTATTGAAATCATTTTTTAAGGTCATAAGACATAAACATTCCATCATTTTTCTTCACCATAAACTTCAAATGTGTCCGTAGTGCATGTTTTGGAAGTTTTTTGGTTTTAATTAACTCAACTTGTAAGAGCAAAGAATTGTAAGGTAAGAAGATACCAGTATACAAATGATTCTTCACATTTGCCAAGTTTTATTATGAGTAGTAAAAGTTATTTTAATATGACTTGGCAGAATAAAATAGCCATGAAGCAAAGCTTAACAATGAAGACAGAAGATTGTCTTCATGTATAGTTATGATAGAGTTGAAGTCTTTCTTACAGATTTGTTATGCTCAGTTCAAGAAATACTTCATTTTTCTACAAGATAAACAACTTACAGGAATATGAGAACACAAAATACTTCTTAAATGTGAAGTATAATAAAACATTCAGGACTTAGGTATCTTTGCTTTTGTGGCTTTCCATTTAAATTTCCTAAGCTTCTGTTAGGTTTCCTTCCATTTCCAGAAACCATCATCATCTTGGAGAGTCCTGGAGCCTTGTGCTGTGTTTTGAGCTTTGGGTGTGGAAGAAGCTCATCTTGTTTCCTGCTTGCAAAGCAGAAGTCAGTAGGAGTGGACATGCTTTTCAATGAGACAAATGAAACAGATGTTTCCAATGTGAAGTGTTTTTAGCATGAATTTTGCAACTTGCTTATTTCATGCAGGATTTCACGTGAGAACCTTAGATTTAATTTCTTTTGAAGTGAGCTGTTTTTGAATTGTGACTTACAGCTTTCACCATGGTTACTGGATAGAAATATGTGAGCTTCCATTCTTGTCTGCATACTTGTTCAAGATTCATGTCAGAATTCACTCAATCTTTTTTAAAAAATGAAACTTTCAGATCAGGGATTGGCTTTGCACATTATCCCTAGTTCCTTAAAGGAAAGGAAGATCTTATTAGAATATGTTCATATAGAATATTTTCATAATAAATATTAGAGTCTATTCTAATAATAGAATATTTTCACAAAGTATGTCAATAAACATTTGAAGATTTCAGCGTTGTGATGCCTGAAAGTTGGATAATACTTATTAAAATATAAGCTGGGCAGTATTGCTACTCACATGCTCAGTGGTGCAGATACAGCATGGGTAGTTATAACTGTCTATTTTATTTTCATTTGTAGTTTGAAATGATCATAAATAT
The DNA here is from genome assembly GCA_013398315.1 of Nothoprocta pentlandii. Taxonomy (NCBI): domain Eukaryota; kingdom Metazoa; phylum Chordata; class Aves; order Tinamiformes; family Tinamidae; genus Nothoprocta; species Nothoprocta pentlandii. Next base: position 105,558 of record VZSG01000698.1, read on the forward strand.
TTAAAGCCCAAGTAAACCATGCATGAAAATCTGTTCTACTGGGATAGTCTTGACATTTTAAAAGAAATATCTGTCTCGTAATCTATCAAGGCTATATTTAAAAAAAAATAACTCCAAGCTCCCCTTACTGAATAATAAATAATAAATGGCTTATTAAGCATAATCATTTTTAAAAAGCAGAAACCAAAAAGGCTTAAAAATGCAAGAAAACAGTTTTAATCTGGAACCCTGGCATCCACTCTTGCTCTTTCTGTGCAGCGGAGAAATGTCTTATGTCTCATCCGCATCTGTTTCTTGTTTGAGCCGGAATTGTCACTGCTCTGTAGGTAGCAAAGCATGACAAGACGAGCTTTAGTATCCAAAGACACTGAAATTAGGAAGATTATTGTACTTAAAACAGTCCTGTTGTGAAATACATCTGGAAAAAGTAAGTTAATTTCTAATCAAAATGTAAGTTTTGGTGCACAGAGAGTAGAACTTCAGTGCACAGAAAATAGAACTGACTTTATAAAGAATCAAAATACAGAGCAAAGCCACTTTGGGGCAGTTTTATCAACATATCTAAGCTTCTTATCTCAAATGTCTTCTTTTCACAAGTGCATGCAATTGTGATCTACTTAATTTCTCTGATTACTTTAACCATTTTCCTAAATGCTCTTTAGCTTAGTTGCTGTGTGGAAAAAAAAATATTCTGCTGCAGTGTGCTCATCTGAAATGCTGTTGCAGGTTCATCTGCTTTCCTCTATTATAGCATCTTCTACTGTATCTCAATTTAATTAGTTTCCGAATGGTGTTTGAAAGAGCTCAGCTACATGGCCTTTCCATTGAAGCTTTTACTTTGCTTTGAAGCCTTCACAGTATCTATAGAGCAGAAGAGGAAGTGCTTTGTATGTTTTTAGCACTTTTAAAAATATTTTATAGGAGTTATAATAATGAGAAAAAAATCCTTTTGCAGGTTGTTTCAGTCTCATGGGTTCCTTTTAGGGTTAGACCCTTGACTTCCACAATGCTCTTCTTAACATTACATAATAAAATACTTTTCTCAAATACACAAGAAAATCCACTTTAATACAACATTGATTTTGAGTTTTCTGGTGTTCCCACTGTACATTTTATCCAGCGTCATCTTCCTATCCATGATGTATTGGTTGGAATTTATTTCCATACTGGATACTCCCCGTGTGACATACTGACATACTCGCTAGGATGCGTGGGGCTGCCCTGCCACCTGCCTTGTCCCATGGAGGTTGTGTTCCTGGAGCTCCCCTCATGGGGCTGGTGCCCTGGGAGCAAATGTTTGCTTATGGTCATGTTACCTCACAGAAAAAGGACGTGCTGGACTTTATTTGGGCGTGAGGTGTGCTAAAGTTAAGAGGGGACTTGGGATGGTGGGAGAACACGGCACTTCTGCGGTGCCTTCCTTCTGCCTGTAGCATCTTATTTGTGCCAGAGAATCATCTGGAAGAAAGAAACTGCTGCTGCTTATTCTTCCACTTATCAGTTAAGCAGCGTTCTAGATGGGTATTGAAGCAGCACCTATAAAAGAGTAGATGATCAGGGAGGCATAGGAGGGAAGGAAGCTTAATTGTGCCCTAGTTTCTGCTATTACATGTCTTCTCAGCTTCTTGCTCATGTACTTAAACCTGGCTTTGGATGCAATGAATGACTCAAAGATAAAGAGGGAGAGCCCCTAAGTAATCTGTCAGAAAAGTGTTAATAGTAAGGGTCATCTTCAGATGCAGATACCTGTTTTTAGGGCTCTTATCTGAGATTATACACTACACAGGCACCTAAAAGTTGTTGGATTGTAATAGCTTGGAACAGTGATAACAGTTACTATGATCAGATTCCCTCCAGGTGTTTTGCAGAGCTAGAATACTATAATTTAACTCACTGTAAATGCCTGATTTGATATCCGCAGTTATCTCCAAATACACTGTATTTAGCCTTCTTATTCCTTATCTTTTGTAAATGATAATTTTTAAAAATGTATTTGCTAGTGCTGATGCCTTTATGGTTTCTGTATTGTGTCACAAACTCCTGATATTCTCTGACACTTTATGGAAAGAAAAATCATTTGATTTTTCTGACAGTAGCATTTGATTTAGAAGATGATTGCATTATTTTAGCTTCTGCATGGATCTTTATCTTTTTTTTTAAAAAAATCTGTGCCATTAAAATAAAAACTCCTTTCTGTGTTGATGCCAGAAGTAATGAGCAAAACTCTGCACTGGGAAAACAGCATCCTGTCTTTTTTGCAGCTCTTACACCAAGGTAAGAAGCAAGAACATCCTCTCCAGGGCAGGACTAGCAAGCAAACTTACAGTAGAAAATAGAACCAGTACCTTCATTGGTTGTTTAAAGGTAATTCTGATGTGATGATATTTAGGAAAAAATACATTAATTCAGATTGTAATTATTTCTTCACTTGTTGCCTCAAAAGCCTTCCTAGTGCTAATTAGTGAATCAAGTAAATTCAGCAATCATATAATTTTTGTAAATTAGCGATCTTTACAGAGTCAGTCAAAACACGAGTGCCTATTGAGACTATTAGCTGTGTGTTTTCAGAGAACACTAAAAAGAAAGAGTATCATTAAACCTCTAATGACAACTCAAAACGTGAAAGAGAGAGAGGTCATTGTGAAAGGCATTTAATATGCAGGTTATGTGGAGGATTGTGTGCGTGTAGAATTCAAAAAGAATCCAGCACGTATGCTGCTCTAACTATAGCATTGCAGATGGCTATTACATAAGGAACGTCTCCAAATCAATACAGCTAGTGCAGAGGGAGTTCTGAATATACCTTGTCCTCAAAGACCAGCAATTTGCTGTTTCTCTCCAGGAATGTGTCTTCTGAAGCAGCACAGTGCTTATTCCCTACCAAGTTATCTTACATTTTCATAGTGTCTCTCATGCCATCAAGATATTTATAGTTGACTTTTTTCTCCCTTATCACCATGTTACTTCCATTAACATGTTTTTATATATACCATCTGCATGCATGGGGACTGCACTGCATATTAGAAGGAACCAGTTACATTTTATTAAAAATGAATGACATCTGCCCCTACTTAAGGTCTTTTTATTAGGTATGAGAATAAAATGGTGCAGAGACCAAGATGTGAATTAAATGTAGCTGAATGGGAGTAAACATAGCTAGCAAGGGAGTAACATAAAAAAGCCATAATTGCCCAAGCTAAATTTGACTTTAAGCATTTTGAAAACTGGCATTGAGTTTTCAATAGCAGAAGTAATCAGCATCTGTGTGTTAGCGTGGCATCTCCAAATGTAATACTTGATTTGGAAGGGAAAATATCTGTTAATGTAAGCAGTAGTTGCAAAAATACATGCAATTTGATTAAGTGAAGTTTAGAACTGATATAGTTCTGGAACTATATCAGATGGAACTTTAATGTATCTCCTTCATTTTCATACTGAATGAAAATTCCTCCCGTGTCCCTAGGCAGAGAGCCCATTACTTCTCATGCCTGGCATGGGTAGTACCTAATGAAGAGCTTGTGGTTATTTCAGTGGTCCATATAGTTTATATTTTTGATTAAGCTTGCACTCCTGTGTTTAGATTTGTCCAAACTCCATTACCATCTGTATATAAAATCTCAGCGCTCAGGCTAGTTCATGCTTTGAATCTGCAGGCCAGTTTTAAATACTGTAGCCTTCCAGCTTTCTCTCCACCATTTCAGGGTATATGTCAGTTCTCCTACAGCTGAACGGATAAAAATCCTGAGGTGTCTGAGCATGAGGACTCTGGGACTTCTCTGCAGAAGTGTTTTGCTAGATGCCCATTCTACACTAGCCAGACTCCTGTCAGTAACTAGAGTGCCAGATGCCTCGGGCTCCTTGCTGAGAAAGCCTATTGCAAAATGTACTGCATTTCTGGCCATTTTTTTTTTTTTTCCACAGCGTAGGGTTTTTCTTGCCTTAGTATTATACAATAGCAAACATGTGACTTCTGGATCAAACAGTATTCTGGTAGTCTGCTGCCCCTGTAGCTGAAAATAGCTGCTGTTGTAGGATGACAACCATAGTTTCATTTAACTATTGCAGATTTGTTGTATAGATTGGGAAGCTTTAGACTTATGCCTGAATGCAGTATAACCTAACCAGGCTACTGTTGGGTCTCTGCAGATGTTTGTGTGCAGTTTAGCTGGATCCTATTAATGATGAAAAAGTTACTAAGCCTCAATGAAGGAGCCTTTTTTCAGGGAATGTTACTTTTAAGCATTGGAGGGTTTTTTTTTTAATTTATTTTTCCATCTGGAGGCTTATTTGAAAATATATTAACTTTTCAACATGTAAATATTAAAATTTGTCATTTGGTATGGCATAATTTTTATATTTAATGTGAAATATTTACTGATATGTCAAATGACAAAATTATCTGCATTTCTTTTCAGAAATGATTGGTATATTTGCAAAAATAGTTCAGGAATAAATACTGGAAGCTTGCAGGAGCCATTCAGTTAAATATCTAGTGTTAAAGTGATTGACTCATTGATTCAGTTTATTCTAAAATGCAGCATGGAACAGATGTTAGTTTATTACCAGCTTTCTATGGGGTTACGATATGAGGATGGGGAGAAAGAGCTGGAGTTTGCAGGCTGGTTAATTATGTAGAACAGCATGATCCTGTATAAAGTCCCTGTCTGATGTTGCTGAGTTGTGAAGTATTACACACATTAAAAATGTTCCAGCTTTTTGTTTGGGGGGAAACTTCTGTTGCACCTTTAAGTACAACAGTTGTTATATGTGTAAACTTTAATGTTATAACCTTTGGGTTAGAATCCTTGGTGAAGACAAACAGCAAAGTGAGGAGGCTTTCTAGGAGAAGGCACGCAGCCTGTTTTGTGCTTCTGCACTGTCCATGGGAGGAGAGAAACCATAAAAGGAATCACAGTCAAAAAGTGACATCTCCCTGTAGAACACAGGCTGCCAGGGTTATTCCAGCCATCAAGCAAAGTACTCACTTTCTGTAGGTTCTGTAGGTTCTATAGCTTCTACTAATACTGTATAATACCTCACAATACTGTAAAATACCCTGCAAAAATGCCTTTTGCTCCTATGAAGGTTCTTGCCCCCCCGGTAAAAAAACATGTTCCAAAATTTCGTTCATCTGGTGATTAGGAATTTCAGTTTCATACCGTGCTAATTAATAACCGGTTTTTGTTTGCCAGTGTTGTTTATAGAACTCCCTTCCTTTTCTTGCATATCTGATTTATTTATAGGTAGTGCTCTTATTACAACCCAGCTTTCATTTCACTAGTCTAATTAAACCAGGCGATTTTAGTATTTTCTTTGTGCCACCCACGCGTTGCTTCCCTGTGTGGTAGCTTTTCTCGGCACCTTGCAGAAGGTGCTTGAACTCCAGTCAGTATTCCAGTCAGGATCTTGCCAGTTCCTTTTAAAATGGCTTTAATACATCCTTATCTCTGCTGGTAACGCCTCCCATGATACCGCCACAGATTGCAATTGCCGTTTTTGCAACTGCATCTCCGACAGTGTGTATTCATCCTGATTGATTAATCCATCCAAGTCATTCTCCTCCTTTGTTATTTCCAGCTGATCACCCTCCAGTTTACAGGAGTTCCTGCTACTCCCTGAGTGCTTGACCTTGACTTTGTGCTATTACATTTTGTCTTTACTGTCATTGCTGCCCTCCAAGACTGTTCAGTTCATGCACTATGATGTTCTGATCTGTTCTTCTTTGGTCCTGGCAATCTGGCAATAGTTCCTTTTTCTTTTTTTGGAGGAGTCATTATCAGATTTCATTGTTGTGACCCATTTCTGTGTGTTCCATTTTTGTTATAAGGCCAGTGTTGAGAATTTTTGTAAGAACTCAGCTCTTGACCTCTCTCTAATCCAATAGCTTCCTTCCATAGTGTCACTTCACTTTTTTAGCAAAGCCCTTGCTATTTTGCACTTATTTTCTCTTTCTCCATCTCCAGTAGGTATTTGTGTGTCCATGTAGTATTGTATAAGATTTCATGAAATTTCTACTTGAAGACATGCATTTGTGCCCTACAAATATTAATTATTGCAAGTCATTAGCCTAAGCTGTTGGCTTCTGGATGAGACCATAAGCAAGCCCAGCTTTTTCTGCGGAGGGGAGAGCTGGAGGATCTGTGGTTCTCTTACATCTCTGATGATTCACTGGATATTCCAAATGAAGAAAATGAACTGTTCAATGTCATAAAAAACAGTTTGGACCTTAGAAGTCTTTCTGAATTTCTTTTGAACTTTTCTGAATGTAAAATATGTGTGTTTTTAAAAATCTACCTGGTCTACTTTTTTAGGCAAATAATTGGAAATCCTGATGTTATCTATTTGGTGATAGATGTATAACTTCTGAAAATTATTGTGTAGACTAAGAAGTATTATTAGGTTCTACTTATTGCTGCATATTATGAGAAAGAAATAAAGGATTTCATTAAAAAATTGTGAGATATAGAGTTTTGCTCTTTAGGATGAAAAAATCTCCAAAATATTTAAACCAAATTCTCATAATATTCTTCTAACATGCCAACACTGGGCCTGCAGTCTGTCTTAATGAAATTCAATATTCAAGTTTGCTTTTCTTGAACAGAAATCCACCTTGCAAATCTACTAGAAAAAAATAACTCTGTAGTAACATGCAGTTTCCTTTAACCAACGTGATTGCTAAACATAAGTCCTATCCATGTCAATCTTGCTAGCCTTTGTCGTGAATGCATTGAGTGTCTCCTTTGTATTTAAAAATGGAAATGACAATCTCTCTCCCCCTGCGTCTTTAGCTCGATTAGTTGAAAGTGTGAGACACTTGAGGGAAAAGTTAATTGAAGGGCTGGGGCTCCGGGTGCGAATGCAGTCGGGGCGCATTGCTCTTCCTCCGCGAGCCAGTGCTGCAGCCTTCTCTTTATTGAAGGCTCATGCAAGTTCTTGCTCATGCCCTCCCATGGCTTAAGTCATTCAGTGTGGGGGAGTCACACATGAGTGGTGCAATATTTTTTTTGCTCTTTCATGGGGAAGGATAGAGTGAAAACTTGCTGGCAACAGAAGGTTATGAGTGTTTTTCTGCTGTTTCTGTCTTACTGTGTAGTGGCACTGAGAACATACAATGTGTGTGGTGCAGTACAGTGGTGAAGAATACCTTCTTTGCTTTGGAGAACATAGGCATGAGTAACCTAATGCCCATGAAACAGCCTGTTCAGTAATTATTCAACACAAACTTGTAGAATAGGGATTGTGCTAAGTGAGAAGACTCCAGTTCTACTGTGTTGAATATTACTGAATGGGAGAAGGAGTAGGAATGTTTGTGTGCAATATCACGAAGCATATACGCTCTCCTTTTTCCTTGTTATTCCTTACACATATTTTTAACCCTGGAAGTAAACAACTCCTTATTATGTTCTGGCTATGCTCAGTCTTACTGTAGCTTCTTCACTGGATAATATTTTTGGGGGGTGCAAAGTGCTAAAAAGCAATGTAATATTGTCTGTAGTTAAGAGAAGAAACACATTAGTTGTTAGAATTATCAATAAGCCTCATTAATCTTCTAAACTCTGTATATTGCAAAACTAGATTTTAAGTATTTAAAACAGTTGTGAGAGATGTGCAAAAAACGTGTACGCTTATAAATGTATAAATTTGTATGTATATACACATAGAGGTTACATCTGCCCCAAATTTGTATGTATATACACATAGAGGTTACATCTGCCCCTTCCACTCCTATGCAAGTATATGCTTATTCTGCGTCATCAAATGGTCCTTGAGTAGCTGTATATCATTGAGTTTGTATATCAGCAGTATATCATCGCTCTGTACTGAAAATTAATCTACTCATCCTTGTTGGGCTACGGTGCTTTGGTGCTGTGCTGACAATTATGAAATGCTCTCCAATGAGAGAGGCGATAAAAGAAGAGAACTTGTGTACTTTCTCGTGGGAGATAGGGCCCAGAGCACAGTGGGGAAGGCATTATAACACTTCCAACAAACTTCTGGGACACTGAAGCTCAATTTAACCTCTGCAAGTAATGCTGCTTTTGTGAAAATACTCCCAAGTGCAGCAGGGAGTGAGCCTGGCCAACCATATCTGCAGACAAGTTTGTTTTAGCCACTGGAATTGAATATTAATAGATTAATTTGGAAATCTACTCAAGCTGAAATTTCATTTAATAGAAAAAATGCAGAACTGTAATATGAGTTATACTGGAAATATTTATTTTGATATACTTTTACAGATGATGCACCTTAATACCTCTCTGAAACTTGTAAAGCTGAACCTTTGTATATATAGGTTTCTGATTGTCTTAGGTAAGAAGTAGGGTGACTTGTTGCTACCAAAATGCTTCTGTGTTGGCAAAAACCTAAGATAAAAAATGGAGCTCTTGAACCCGTATTGCTTGAGTGATCACCTCCTCTTCCCATTTTGGGAGCACTGGAAAGTAATACAGAAGAATGTAATTGTGGGGATAGTTTTTGTGCAACTGTAAATCTTGACCATGGTCTCTTTTCTTTTTCACTTGAAAAGCCAGAAAGAGTATTACATTTCAGTGCACTAAGATGCACGGGTTTTTTAAGGGATTTAAGTCTTTTTCTGTTTGTTGTGATATGATTGAAGTGATGATTTTGTTATGCTTAATCAAGGAGAGCTTCGTTCATTGCCTCTGGTGGTTTACCAGTACCTGCAGTGACGAAGAGAAGTGGCTGTATGTCTGTATATATGCATATTGTATATCTGTATATGTACACACACACATATCTATATTCCTTTCTACTTCAGTTGCATCTCAGTCTTGACAGATCTTTATACCTAGATTATAAAACAAACTCTGTTGTCTGTAGAAAACAGACAACTTGTGAATTAAATACTTAAAGTAAAAGAAGACTGAAGTTCAGAAGGTAATAAGAGGGATATGTTGGATATGGGAAGGCTATCTCGTGAGTAAGAGGGAGCTGGATGTGGTCCAAATGCAGGAAATGCAGTTCTGCTCAAAACTCGTGCTTTGGAAGAGCCCAACTCAAGGGGTAGACTACGAAAGTCAGTTAAAACTCTGAAGAACTGTGAAAGATATTTTAATTCTCATGAGAGTTTGACGTTGTAGAACACATCTAACTTCCTTGTGTTGTACCTATGGGAAAGTTACAGTATTGAAACTCAAAAGAAGCTCAAGTATTCATTAGTACTTTAGATATTTGAAGACTTCATACTTGTAGACACTGTTAAACCTTCCTGTGTAAACATCCTTGTTGGGAATGTTGAAGAAAAAAAAAAGACTATCTTCCAAGTTGCCCACTAGAGTTAGTTGGGTAATTATTGATCCTGCAGAGTACCATAAAACTAGTGTCATGGATAGTATCTGCAACTCAGTTGCTACTAGCTTCTAGGAATGGCATAATTTCATCCTTTCGTCACAAATTAGAAGCAACTACTCATGTTAATTGAGTTCAGTGCTTGGTATAGGTGAAAACAGCTCCCATTTTGCTTGCAGTGAAATAACTACTTTTTAAGGTTTTACCACAATTCACTTTCAAAGTGCATATTTTAGTCACTTGAGAATTAATTGTGGCAAAACAAATTTCACTGTGTTATGGTTTTTCATGAAGCTTTTTGGATTGCTCATGCTATTTTTGCTTGTGCTTCATAGAAATTAAAACTGCTGTAGCCTTACTGTTTCCTTGAAATTATATTTTCATGAAATATTGCTCAAGTTTTAAAAAAGTTTTTAGGTTGATTTTTATGGAAGTGTTTAAGACCTTGGAAAGTTCTTTCATTTTTATTCTCTCTATATAATTCAAGAATAAGACAAGTTTCTTTATGTACTATACATATTTGGCTTTGGAAGGAGGAAAAACAGTTTTTATGGTTATGATTTATTTATGTTTTTGACTGCAAAATTATTGAAAAACTATTTTGTATTTTGAAGAGCACAGGCAACTTTTTGTTATTAGTTACAACTGTAGCTGTGAAACCATGCAGTCAAAACATGTCTTGGTGTTTTAGACTCAAGGATTGTAGGCTGGTTATCAACAACAGTGGTGACTGGTTTAAAGGTGAAATAGACTTACCCTCTTTTAGTTAAATTGCCATTAAACTAATGACTGTCAACTAGTTTGGCCTGCATTTTCTGTTCTTTGTAATTTTTTATACTATTATGCATTCTATAGCATAACATGTTAATGAATGTTGACAAATGATTTGGTGATGCATACCCTTTCATGCTACTATCAATTTTTCAGTTCAGAAAAATAAGATTTTTTTTCAGTATCAAATTTCTTTCTTCCCTCCCTCTCACCCTCCAAAAATAAAAAAGAGAAAGACTAAAATGTAGTCTCTCTAATCCAGCTACATCAAGCCTTGCACACCATTGCGAATCAGACATTATGTGAGGGCAAAATAATTTATCTGGCTGAAGGTATTTTTTCATGATGGTAGTTTAATCCAAACCAACTCTTCACTAAATGATGACAAGACAAAGGGGACAGTTCCGTGTCACTTGTGAGATGCACATATGAGAGACACTGCTAATGCCTACAAAGATTGCCATTTTTTTTTCTCGTGGGTGCTTTTTTCTTTCTTTTTTTTTTTCCTCCTTTTTTTTTCCCAAGTGCTGCTGCTTTGAGACAGAGAAATCAGTTGTCATTTCAATGAATACCTAACCAGGGATGGATGGGGAGCAGTTGAGTAGATCCAATACATGTTTATTGAATGAAACCAAATCAATTACGCTTATAATGTTATTGAGTCTAGCAATTCAAGCATGCAAGCTAAGGAATGCATCTGCATATGAATATCATAATCCTACAGTCTTTGACTACAAGATCAGATGCTGGTTTTCCATGATTTTTATCTTATTTGTTGTAGGAGCTGGGAGGTGCATCGTGAGGCAAAAGATTGTAGCAAGAGAAATAATAGTCTCGTGATGAACAAATTGGGAAGTTTCTTGGGAATTCTTGGAAAAAGCTGAATCATTTCTGCCAAAACGTAATTAAGTAAATGATGAAGGAAAGCCTGAGGCAGACACCTGCATGCAAAATGGAAGCCCACGTGGTTTAATTTTGGCATTGCTGCATATAACTGAAACCATCTCCTTAAGAGATGATGAAGTATGTGCATATTCTGGATAAAGTGTGGTTTGGGAAAGGCAATGCAGAGTGCATGGAGACCTGAGGTACAGGCAGCTTGAATATATGATATAGTGTTTACCTTGGCATGGTAGGAATGCCTAGTCTTACTGGAAGTTGGTGTATCTATTTCAAAGGTCAGCAGAGCTACTATCACTTTTATCCACTGTAATACCTCTAAAGCTTGTCTTTTGTTATTCATAAGACTTCAAGTCTTTGTTTGAAAGAAACTGTTACATACAAATCTGTTTCACTTGAGCTTCTTTTATATATATGTTGCTCTGGATCCGTCTATTGCACTAATTTTATGTATATAGATGACAGTACTGGTCACTTATAGCTTCTGAAAGTCAGATCACCAATGAGCTGTATTTTTAAATAGAAATTTGGTATTGAAATGAAGATCAGTCTGTTTGGATTTTTTAAATTTTTTTTAAGGTTGCACCTTTCTAAAAACGCGTGCAAAAAGTAAAATATACAAGAACTTCATTTCTCGGCAATGAGCATTGTTCCAGAACCACTAGATTTTCAGGAGGAAGACAGGAAAAATACAAAAAATGAGGTAGAGTCCTCAGTTTTCAGTGCAAACCCCAGCCAGCATTCTTCCCCATAATAATGCACTGCTCTTTGGAACTGCGTATACATCGTAAAGAAACAGGCTGTCTGAAATAATTTTTGGGTGGAATTTGACGGAATTTGCATTTTGAAGGAAGAAGCTGTTATGCATTGATTTGCAACAATAGCCTGTTGGGGCCAGTAGCCTGAATCACTTTCCATTTCGATTTAAGGCTTTATAGGACGTGACTTGCTAGTTCTAAACAGTTTCAAGAAAAACTTCAGAAATATCAGCATCCTGTTTGTACCACTTTCAGAGCTGAAAGGGGGAAAACAACGCACAAAACTCCTGCTTTTAAGTAGAAACAATGTTTTGGGGTTTTTTTTAGGACAGCAAGATTTTTTAAAACTCATCAAATTAGAACATCTTTTAATTTGGGATTTTTTTTTTCCAGCAAATAAATAGTGGTAAGGACTAAATAAATCTGAGTTTTATGAATTGACTTTGCAGAAACCAGTTTGTCTGGTCTTTTCAGTCAGTATTGTACAGTCTTTTCAGTTTGTACTAAAATTTGTGAAATTTGGGTTTTAGAGTGGGGTTTATTGTGGATTACACATATTAAATACAAGTCTAGAATAGATTGTGTAAAGATTACTTCATTATTAAAACAAAGCTGATTATATACATACCAATGAATATAGTTGCCTTTGATTTACTTTATGACTGTTACATCATTCATTTTTGTTACAGAAAAATAAAAAACAGAAAAATTGTAGATGAGCAAGTTATTTCTCTAAAGCTCCCTCACTGCCTATTTTGATATAATCTTTGTTCCTGTGCTCTTTACTGTTCTTTTTTTACCTTTTTTTTACACAACACTTTTTGTTGTTTTCTTTTACAGAAAGTATTTGCATTTAGGATGACTTGAAATCTAAGTTTAAGCTAATATTTGAGGTCTGTCCCTGCTTGAATTACAGAAAGCACATTGAATAGAATAAAATCAGTGTTGCCTATGTAATCTGAATGTTGGCAATGCCAACTGCTTTGTTTTTTTTTGCCTACACTTAAATTGTGTAACATTGCTTATCATAGCATTGCTAACAAGTGCTAACCGAAATCAGTGTGTTTCTACTGTTGGACACCCACTTCCCCTCTGGGATTTCTTATATATCTAATGAAACTTGTAGTGATGTCTGACTGCAAATTGTTTTATTGGTTAGACCATACAACCCCTAGATATCTAAAGGCAATGCTCACATATTTACATTCCCACTTAAAAAAGCATGGGAAAGCAAGGTCATAAATTAGATTAAAAAACAAAGTGACAACGCTTAGATAATGGACCTACAAGGTTAAGAGGGAGAAAATATGAGAGAACATCTCCGTAGATATCAGAGTATTATAGGAGAACAAAAAGTTGAATTTGAGTTAACAGAAAGCCATAATATAATTGGTGACATGATTTTGTAGAAAACTAAAATCTGTGTTTGGTCTGTCAGAAAAAATTGGTGCGGTATGCATCATGCTACCACGTATATCTAGCTAATCTTTTTACTCTCATTTCGCTCATTGTACCCTCTGTGTTTGCAAAACAAGCTTCATGTTTACTGACTTGTAGTTTGTATTTATATGTTGGGTGGTTTTGAGTAAATTTTGATGAGGAAAAAGAGTTTGCATAGATGATTGGCAGTGCTGTTAATGCATTTTATTCACATAGTAAGACTTTTTTGTTTATCCTTTTTTCTTTTTCTGCCTAGTTATACCCGTGTTTGTTTATTTGCTTCTGACAGTGTTCATTTAATCAGCAATAACCTGAAATTGTACTACATGTGAAAAGAGGCTAGGGAAGGCATTTCTCCTAACGACATTTTAGTGGTTGGCAGGGCATGTGAGTTAATCACTTGCTGTGGCTCCTTCCCTTTCTTGCTGCTCTTTGAAGGCAGAACCAGCCCTTCCTTTGGAAGGAGTTGGCAGTGACACAGCGTGTTGGACACTCAGAGCTGTCCATTCTTATTACACCCAGTGAAGAAGCTTTGGGACGGAGAGTTGGACAATGTCTGTTGAGGTCCCTTCTGACCTCAGCTATTCTGGGGACATTTACTGTATTAGCTGCTTACATCAGAAATACTAGAAATGATGCGATCCTGCTCAGAATGGCTACATGGTATTTATTCTGCATTTAAGGCACCACCAGGTCGTCTGCTTGTCGCCTCTTTTACTATGTCCATAGTGTCTGCAGCTGTTCAGGGTTCGTTGCAACTTATGGTTGCAAGTGCTATGACCACCCTGCCGGCAAAGAGGCAAGGAAATGGGGCTGGATGTAAAAATCCCTTTGGCCCTGATCCCGGTCGTGCTGGCCTTGAAGCCCTGTGCACCCACCCCACTCCGGATGGAAACAGAAGCTGGCAGGTAGGAAGGGGGCTCCGCACTCGTTTTGTGTGTCCCTTTTACCTTGCTGCCTAAGTGGCAGACTGGGAAGCAAATTCCAATTGATGCAGTTGTGGTTAAACCTTCCCAGGAGATATTTCTAAACCATTCTTTAAAACTTTCCAGTGGCAGAGATTGATTCCCTGAGCTCCTTATGCAGTTAGCACAAGGGGGAATAAGCCTTAGAGCTGGAGAGGTTTCCTGATACCGACCCTACTTCGTCTTTGCTGCAAATTACTCTTTTTATTGCTTTTACCTTGTGAAGGTACCACTGAGAATTATTGATTATAGATCTCTTTATAACAATCTTCTGTGTATTTCAGGTTGCGAAGTATATGCCCTCCATCTTCCCTCTTGTAAGCTAAAATTCATTTTTTCATTTTTTCAGTTTTTCTGTTTTCACTCATGCTCTCTTGAGTGTCATGTCATGCTGTGACTCTTACCTGAACCCTTTTCAGTTTGCTGACGTTTGGAGTGAGGGAGCTGAAATTGGACACAGCGTGCCAGCTGGGGCCTCGCCGCTGCAAAAAAATAATTACCTCCGTGTGTCTTTATTTATGACACTGCTGTTAATGCACTTCAGAGGGCAGCAGCATCCTGCTGTTGATTCAGCTTGTGGTCCACAAGAAGTTCAGGGTCCTTTTCCAGAGACTGAGAGCTCGCCTAGGAGCCCCTTGAGTGAACGTTTCAAGATTGAATTTTTCGCAGTCCTAGTGAAGAGGACATGGTAGCGTGCTGCTTTTGTTGTTGTTTAGCAGATTTTATTTTTTTTTTCTGTATTTTGTCTTCCTCTTCAAGATTGGGAACTATTTTTGATCCTGCAAAAAAAAAAAAAAAGGAAGGCTGAAGGAAGCTCTCTCTCTGTTTGAAATACTCAGTATCAGAATTCTGAGAGATGGATTTTTGTGTGTGTTTGTTTTTCTTCCTGTCCCATTCTCCTCTCCCTGCCCCTCCATCTGTTTCCCCCTGAGGAAAATGAGATTAAAGACCAGCACAGAGAGCTTTGCAGAGGCTGACTGCAGAGGTCACTCTTCTATAGGGGAAAAAAATTTCTAAGACTTGGCTTTTCCCAAGGAGGTAAAAAAAAAAAATCCTGAGTTTCAGGCAAGATTGCCATCGTGCAAATCTTTCTACTGGAAAGTCTCTGAACAGGACAGAAACGGCGTGGGAAGATCAGAGCGTTGCTCATTCATCTTGCGAGAGCAAGGGTGGCTCTTTCTTCTTGGGGTCAGTGCTTAGCGGCAGTGCAGAGCACAGCAACGTTTTGTTTTTGAAGGAGCGTTTTGAAACTCTCGCTTGGGTTGTGTTTCAGATCATAGTTTTCAAAGTAAACACATGCAAAGGAATGAATACACCCGTATGTAAATTTATACTACTTGCATTTGAAGAAGTTTTTATAAAAAATGATAATAAGCAGAGACACCTCAACGCTTTCCAGCACATGTAATGTTTTCTGTGTCTCATGTAGGTTTTATTGCTGTTACCAGTGATCCTCTATGGCAGAAGCCCTAGAAAAATAAAAAGGATTTTTTTGTATTGGTGTTGTATAGATAGTACGTCAGATGGAGAGAAAAAAACAGTGGAACGTATTGCTAGCAGAAATATCTTGCCTGGATGGCACTTCAAATCTACTATGACTTAGAAGTCTAAAAAGTCATATGCGTTTGTCAGCTCCAGCAAAAGCCATATGCAGCTAACTTTGTTTATGTGCACTGGCATATTAACTTTCAGAAAGTAAATATGCCAGCTTTTCCTGATGTTCAGGAACCAGTGCGTACAAGATTCTTGTCATTAGTTACCCACTATGTCTCAGCCATTTGAGTGATGCAAATATTGATGCAAATTTTTTTCTCCTTGGCCCTCATCAAAGGGTCTGCACTCTTCACTGTAAAACTAGTTTATATCATCTTACGTCTGTCTGCCACTGTGTGTGCAGAGTCACTGTTGGTTAACATCTGAGAGATTTGTTAAGGAAAATTCATTATATTCCTTCAAGTATCAACCACAGAACAATTTACTCGAAGACTAGTGGAAACTCATACCATCAGCTGCAGTCAGAACAAGGAATTTCTTCTTACAGGGAAAAACGCCATCAGATTTTTTTTTATGCATTTTCCAGTGCAGTTTGGGTACTTTTTTTATAATGAAAGGATTTTACTCGTCTCTTTACTTGTCTTTTGCTGATAAGCAGATATTCTTCTGGTTTGATATTAAATGACACAGAAAGGAATTAGGGAGATAGGAACAACTAGGGAGATAGAGCCCTATAATTTCAGCCTTTACTAGATGAATGGGTTTCATCCGTCTTGTCAACTGGTTTTCATATGTGAGAAGGATGAGTGGAGGAGAGTGGAAGTCTTAATCTAGAGTCTTTCAGTGAGAAGTCAAGTTTGTGGTTCCTCCTAATGGGCCACACAAATGGCTTTAACTGCATCAGGATCCCACAAAGATGAAGAGAGGATTAAAAGCAAGGAAATACAGAATGGACCAGATGACAGTGCATTGACTGGTAAGAAAATCTGACTTCCTTTGTCTCAGTTGTGATCAATGCTGATCCCAATGACATAATTCCCCAGTGGTGACTACAGGGTAATTTGTTGTTTTTGAGAAAATTTAAATGGATGAGAATTCTGTGGGAAAAATAAGTTCATGACAAAGGTCGCTTTTGAACCCAGTCTGTAATAAAGAGTGATCAATTCCTTCTGGATAAAAATGAAATGTAATTGTATTTGGAGTTCTCATTAAAATTCCCAATAAAGTTACAAAGCTTCTAATATTTAAATGGTGGCCTTTTCTATGGGCACAGGCCCAGGTTTATCCCCATAAGGAAATAAAATTTGCCAGACTGCCTGGCTTTTTTTTTTTTTTTTTCCTCCCATGAGAGAGGTGTCCATTTTTGCATGTAGGCCTTTTCCTGAACACCCTGAGTGCTCCTATTATTGTTTCCTTCTTAAAAGCTCTTAGAGTTTCCTGTCCTTTTAAGCTGGTTATCTAACTGCAGTCACTTTAGAAACTGCTGTTTGGGGGAGGATAAGGAAACAATGGCATTGTAATTCTTGTGAGGATAAAACTGTGTTCAGAATCCACGTGATATTTATTGCAAAATAAACTTAGTTACAGGAAATAAGGGTTTTTTTTTTTCCTGTTTTTTTTTTTTTTTTTTGAGACGTACCTGTAAAACAATTTTAAAATAAATAAATTAAAATATAAAGCAAACAAACAAACCTGCATGTGCCTCTGGCATACTTTTAATTACAGCAGAGTTCTGACATTCCAAATTGAGTGCAGCATCTTTTGTAGAAAATTTTTAGTGCAGTCAGTTTATTACTCTTAATATGTCATAAACAAAAGCTGCCAGGATCTGAAAGGTGCATGGTAGGTTTTTGAAGGATAATAAAAAGTGTTTTTTTCTCTTTCTCTTGTTACTGTCCTGAATCTTTAATTTGCAAAGCAGAGCTAAGGTCTCATTAGTCTGTGTCTCTGAAAATAATGCCTATTTTAAAGAGAAAATCTGTATCTTTTTAATGTTTTATTCTCCCTGGTGATACATTGCTGTTGGACATTCCATCAACATGGAGTTACAGACTTTCTCTCCAAAGCAAAAGAGAAATACCATCTTTATCTAAGAATATGTAGTGGGGAAAGTGTGAGATCCATCACGTTCAGCAGAAGAGGCTGATAGTTCTGAGGAAGGCTTGAATTGCCACCTTTGAGGTGACAGTATTTTTCTCCATTGTTCCTGTTCTCTGCAGTTCTTTCTATTCTACTTATTCGTCATCGAGGCCATTTTTCTGAAGAACAGTGTTGTCCTCAATGTATTTCTTTCCACTTGAATTCTCTGCTGGACACTAACTTGCTCTTCCAGGATCATGGAAACTTCCATTAGTCCTTCTGGAAGTGCGGAGCCCCCATGCAGAGTTGGTGCAGGAGGGATCCCAGGCTGCGACAGCACCGCTCGCTGTCACGAGCCTAGGGCAGCACCGGTTAGATATGATGATATAATTTGGCAGTGGCAAAGCACACGAGATCAGAAAGCTGAGTGCATTTCATTAGTTTACTAGTAATTATATGATAATTTTTTTTTCAAAAGACAGTTAAAATAGTTTTTTTTTTATTTTTTTTTTTAATAATGGCCCCAGTAATGGAATTAGGACTCCAGCTGGTAACTCACAGTCCTGTTTTATAGAAATCACATGAGTTACCGGCTAGTATGCAGGCAGATGTGAAGAAAAATAACAACATCTTTGTTAAAGTGCGGGGAACAATAGCCCAATAGACCAAAATTGGAGAAGAGAATACCTAAGAGTTACCATGAGGTTATTATCCAAATGTTGGGCTTTGAAAGCCTAAAATTCTTCACAGAAGCAGCAAAGAGATTTTGCATGGGGTTCTGTTGTGACAGCTGCTACTCCTGTGGTTTCATTTTTGTGGAGCTATTTGTGAAGGCATTGTGAACAAAGCCTTTTTTTTTTTTTTTTTTTTTTTTTTTTTTTTTTTTAAATTCTCAAAGTTTTGCTCAACAGTGGATATTTAAGGAGTTGTTCAACTTTTTGCATTACCTCTGCTGCTTCCACAGGAGGAGAGTTCTCGATAACATGGATACCGTATGTATTATTTCTACTGATTCCTTAGACTTAGAGCAGTTCAGATGTTGGAGTCATATTTTTCCTAGATCAATGGGATGTGTCCCAGGACCCGTTTTGAAAAAGAAACATGTGAAAATGCTGATAAGTACTTGGGAACAATAAATAGTGGCCTCTCATCCTTCACCTTTTACTATAGTTAGAAAGCAAGCCCTATGTGTTTTTAAAATCCTTAAAAATTCAGATTTCCTCTCCACTCCTGCCCCTCCTCTCATCCCTCCCCACCAAAGAAAGGGTTCTGAAACTCATAATACTGCTCACTTAATTCTGATATAGTAATGCATAAGAGTTGCTGTATCATATAGTGAAATAAATTTGTTCCTCCTAACTTTTGGGGGGTTAGTGGTATAGCTTTTTTTTTTCATAGCAAAAAAATAAACTGTTAGGAACTACTAGTAAGAACTAAGGCCATCAGTAATTTATTTTATTTACTACTGCAGACTTTATTGCTACACATTTGAATGCACTAATATGTGCATTCATTAGTATTTACACTGATCATATGATACACTCTAACATTAAATACAAAGTTTCCTGAAAGACAAAGAAGAATGTTCAGACGAAGACCAAAAAACATCTTCTTAGCAGTATGATGCAGTTATATCCAGTATCCAGGAACAAGAATCCAGAATCGAATTCTATATTATCTCTGTTTAGGTCTTTTACCTTTGCAATTGTTAGTAGATGCTTGTACAGACTCTGTTTTCAAAGTGTACTAGACTTTTCTTGTGTAAGCATTCTTGTTCATCCTAAGATGTTTGGGTTTTTTTGGCTTTTTTTTTTTTTTTTTTTTTTTTTTTTTTTTTTTTTTTTTTTTTTTTTTTTTTTTTTTTTTTTTTTTGGTGCTTCCTCTGATATTTAAAGATTTAAAGAGCAGTCCTATTCCTTAGTTGTCACTTCATTGCAGTCCTTATGTAAGCTGGTTTGGTTGCTAGTGTAGATAAGCTTTCCATTACCCGAAATTACCAGCATCCTTTTCCTGTTCTTGTGCCACCTCAAGTAAAATTCCTTGTATATGAAAGAGCAGCCTGTATGAAGCAGCTCTGATGGGATCTTACCAGCAGCTCATGCTGTGGCCTTTGAAGTGCTCCAGTTATTTAAGAATTGGACTCCAGCTCTTGCTCTCATCCGCCCTAGCTTTACTGGGAAGCCATAAAGCTCGTATCTCTGTTTGTCTTCTCGTCCACTAGTAGCTGAAGTGCTTGGTTTTCAGCCAAATTGGACAAACGGGTAGAAGTATCCAAGATAATTTCTTTCCTGTTTGTTATGAGTGCAGGAGGTACTGACTCCCAGACTAAATAAAAGGCATCAGAATGAGCTCACGTAGTAAGTCAGGAAAGAGGCTACATAAGAAAGAGAAGTCCCTAACCTTGCCTGGAGTGTGTGGTCAATCACTCAGGTGTGTGACCCCATGCACAGATAACACATAGGGAACTTAATTAGCATTAGCTCATTATTTCTTTCCAAGGGTTACACGTTCTCTACTTCTTGTAAGGGATTAAGTTATTCACTCAGTCATTTAAGATCTGCTTTTGTCCCTTTTTGAGATAAAAAATATTTTATATATACATATGCCTAATATATTTACAAACATATAAAAGATTTTTTTTCTTCCTGATCCGGCGTAAAGAAATTTCAAGACTCTGTACCCTTCAAGTCTTGAACTATTCAGTAAGATTTTGTTAACTGTAACTATGTGGGAACTCTAGTTCCACTCTGTGTGGAATAAACTATTTATGTGTGCTTAACTTTACATCCATAATATTTTTGTTATGTTTAATGAGTCTACATGCAAAATTGAACAATTTCCTGTATTCTTTATTGAGTTAGACTCATAATGAAGATCAAAAGATTAAAGTATTTCATCTACTTCAAAATTGCATGGGATTTAATGTTCACCGTTAGGTGACAGAATTTACTTTTTCTTAAATGGACAATAATTAATCTGTTGATCACTTCAATGAAATAATGCCATGTCATTTCTGTAAATTATTTTTGGTAACATGTTGGTACTTAGGGATAGTAGTGCTACTTTATACTTGAAAACATGAGGACTTGGTTGTTACATGCACATCCAGGCACTTTACAAGATGGTCTTCCTAACATACACTTGTTGTAAGTAAAATACTTGCTATATTTCCAGATATTTGCCTTAGAAGAAACTTAACTTAGACTTACACCTCCGTAGGCAGATTTCCAGGTGTGTGAGAGACTGCATGGAATTCATTAGTCCCACAGAGACAGGTTTTTCCCACTGAGATATCTGAATCAGTGTGCAATGCAGGTGACTTTTCTCTTTGTTTTTGTTCTTTTGCTGTAATAAATAAGTAGTATGTAGAAAATCCACTTCAATTATATGGGAAAAGCTGTCTAATTAAAGTAGCCAAGCTATTGCCAAAATGTGATTGAAGCTGTTTCCTTGAAGAACAGACAAAAGAGGCTATTTTTGGTCTTAGGAAAACAAGTAGTACGTGAGTCGGACAGTGTTACAGAAATGGAGTTTGTTAACAGTAGTATTAGAAGAATTACTCTGAAAATATAATCGTTAAAACGTGTTAGTGTATATGCCATATAGGAGTATTGGTAAACACAAATCTAAAAAACAGTACTTTTTATTTGCAGTGTTGGTAGCAGTATCACAAGATTTGTACCTTGCTGTATTACTCAGGGTAGGTTGAGTACAAGTATAGCCCAGTTTCTGAATTATTTACATTTAAAGTTGTACATGATGCCCTCTAGGTGACATTTTTCATTATTCCTGATACTATCTAATTTTCTCAATAGTCTTTATTTGAAGCATTTTGTGTATTCAAATTCTATTGAACATACTAAAAACTAGATTGTTAAATGACACAAAGTTACCTCTCTGTAAGAGGACCTTTATATTCAGAAATACAACTTCAATATGCATATAGATCAACATTCTAATTTCTAATACTTAACCTCACTTTTGCTGTGCTTTTCAGCTTGGCATAGCCCCCTTGATCTTCATGAGTTATTTTGTTTTATTCAAATCTGGACTGAGGTTAGAGGGCAGAACTATAATTCAGCTTTATTGTATATGCATAATGCTTAATGCAGCTGAAGCAGACTGAGCAGTGCATAAAATTCTGGTGGTGAAGAACAGTCCTTTCTGATTGTGAAGGATGAGGTACAAGTGGTTGCAAATCCGCAGAAAGCCACCTGTGTGGAAGGAGCAGCACCCACGATTGCTGCCTGCTGTCATTCAACGTTTCCCTGTGCTCTTGCCTGCCTTTCCAAGGCTGTTTTGTGAGAAGGCCCCGAGTCGTGTGATAGGCAAAGCGCAAGTGGAGGGAGGCCAGAAACCCCTGCTGCCGTGTCCCTTGCCCGAGCTGCGTTCCTGCTGGGGGCAGATTACGTGGAATCCGCTCTGCGGCTCCCCGGAGCAGCTGGCGAGGGGCACGGATGGTGGCCACAGGCTCCGGCTGAGGTTGTGCTGCCAGGGAAAACGTGGAAGGAAAACGGAGGGGCAGAGTATCCTAAATATGAAACAGCTCCTGCCTCAGCCAGTCTGAATGGCCCCGTCTGTACGACCCCTTGCCGCCTGCCCCGCAGCTCCCGAGACTGCACTGAATACACGGATACCCTGGGATTTCATCTTCAAATCGTTGTCTTCTTTTTCCCAGCCACATGGGGCTGTGCATTGTTATAATGCAGCCATTAAGAGGAGTCAAATCCTTCTGCATGGCAGGTTTTTAATAAAGATGAATGTTAGGTCATTACTATCATGCCAGACTAGACTTGACTTTGCCTCCTCAGGATCACCGGACACTGGGTGATGTAGAAATGTAGGCAGGACAGTAAGGATGTCTTTAAGTAGACAAATGAAATATATTTAGTTATATCTTAGGAGAATGCAATTAGACTTGTAAAGGGGAGGCACTGTGGGAGCAGAAGAACTTCCCCTCAATTTGACAAAGATCAAAGGAGTGAGAAATGTAATCAGCAACTCCTTAATGAATTATGTTTTTGTGAGAAAATCTGAATTTTCATAGTGCAACTTATGTGACTTATGAAAGGGCAATAATATTTATAAGGGATATGAATCAGTAGACACCATTATGTGCATTTTTTTTTAATAGAATTGTGGCCATTGTTCTGACCAACTGTTTTTTCCAATGTCATTTTATGAAAGTAATTATAAATGTTTTCTAGAAACTGTACAAAAGTTACCTTGGATGAAAATGCAACTCTTTATAGGAGCTATCTTTTCTTATGAATCTCATTAGAAAGTTCAAGGATGCTGCATCCTGCTGAGCCATTGGGTGTTTCTATTTTCAGTATTTTGTGTGCTACTTGAGTCATATTGATTTCCAGATATTATAAATCTGTACAAAACAGGAAGAATATAATAGTCTTATACAGTAGCTCAGTGGTTTTTTTTTTTTTTTTTTTAGAGTATTTATCAAAATTGAACAAGAATAGCTTAGTATAATAAGAAGCCACATTTGCTCTGCTTGCTGACCCAACTGCAGCTTGAGCTGATTCCAATTTTGTTTTGTTTTGTTTGCTTGTTTGGTTGGTTTTGTCACTGTTAAAATATAAGTTTAATCACTGTGGAATAATAGTGGGTAAACTTTTTTTTTTTTGGCTAGTCCTTTAAAAGTTTGGAATATAATAAGGTTGGAAGATGTGAAATGTAACAATAGAACAGAAAACAGTTGTTCATTTCTATTATCACTGATCTATTTATGTGTATTTCACTGCAGTAACTAATATTCTAGGACACCAACTTGCTTTAATTTTTTTTGTACTCAGAATGCTTTAAAATATCAAAGGTTACTTGGATAGACTTAGGGTTATGAAATAGTGCTGATAGTAGAGTTTTTTTGAGTGAGAGTGTCTGCAATATTTTTAACCATTTCAAGTGAATTAAATCAGCATTATTTTTTTTCTTCAGTATATATGGATATCATGATACTCCTTTTCTTGTGCCAAAAAAATCCAGGGCATCTTTTTGCTCTGGAGTTTTCAAGTCCCGGGCCTTGGTGGTTTCAAGTAGCTGCTCATTTCCTAACCGTGATCAACAGTCTGGCAGATTTCCTGCACAGACGTGAACCACTCTGGTGGACCTGGTCCAACGCGATTATTTTTATGCTCTTAAGGGATTTTCTCCATTCCTTCCCATCAGACACCTCTTGTCTCTCTCTCTGAAGGGCTGGGACAAATGTCAGGAGTTGGGTGCAGGAGACCAAAGGCGGCAGCGTCTCCGGCGTCTGCAGCACCATGAAGACCCGTCTGATTTCCTTACTGTGACTCCCGTGCTGGGAGAGGGGGGTTGGGACTCCCTCTCAGTGCTCTGTATCCGTAGGCAGTTTGGCTAACGATTTTGTAATGTCTGCTCAGCCTCTGATTTTCACAGGCAGCTCGTCTGCTGATTCACGTGGTGATTAGACACTCTTTGCAGACCTGAGGATGTGCACCTGAAGGCATTGCCTGTTAGCTGCTTAAACCCCACTGACATGTCCTTTATTCTTGCTCGTGGAGCTCTTGATTTGGGAAAGGAAGATACCAACTGGAAGGTTATAATTGTCTAAATGAAGGGTTTATTAACCCGAGTCTATTAACACAGCCCAGGCCTCGATAATGAAGTCCCACTGCTGCCTCTTATACCTGAGCTGTGTCTGTAGTCCCTGTGAACTAGAACTGCAGCGGCAATACAGACAAATCTCAGTGTAACTTCAAGCATAGATTAATGCTAAGTGCTTTGGCCTGAACTGGTTTGTAATACCAGAAAATTAAACCAGAGTTTCCCAAGGCACAGATTCTGCTGCTCTCTATCCTTTCTCTTGTGCTGCTTGTCTCTGGTCTTTGTAACCCTTTAACTATGCCCTTTTCCCGAATAAGTTCTTGCATTTTGCTCTTCAGTTACATGGATTATTGCATATACTGCACATACCTTCCATTACTAAGGCCTGTCTCTGTAGGAAAGTATCTCGGGAGTATGAACCAGGATGTCCTAAACAATGGAAAAGTGGGAGAATTATGTAGGGGCAGTGAAAGGAGTAAAGGTAATTACAGCACTCAGTATTCAGAAGATTCTCCCCAAAGAATAGCTCAGAAGTAGTCAGAAGGACCAAGTCTGTGAATTAAGGGTTTGCCAAAGATTAGTTGCTTTGAAGACCAGAGAAATAAATGATTTATAAGCTTTCCTAACAGGGAGTTAAGGTTGGTGCTGTGTACCTCTGGAAGATGTGGAAAGCAGGCAATCCACGGCCTCTGCAAAGCAGGTGGAATGTGTTCTGCTGCTGCTATGTAATTTTAATTCTGCCCTTGTACAGAGTCAGGGCCACCTCGCTGCATCTTCACAGCGCCCTGTGCAGTCTCTGCAGATGCCCCAGCAGTGCTGGACACAAAACACCTAGGCTCTGATGGGCAAAGTCCTGACACATTCTTCCTTCCCTGGCAGAATTTGGGTTTTAAGTAGGTATGTCAAGTAGGAACTTTTCCCAGCACTGAGTGTACTCCACACAAATCACGCCAGGCTTGCCTGAGATTTCATTCTGAGATGCTCCTTTCACTTGCCCCTCAGTATACTTTCCGAATTCATTGTCATATATGCCAGTAGGCTATTAGTAATTCCATGACACGAAGGCATTTTTGTTCATCTCTAGGGAACCTTTGTAGCTGAATCATTCCCACACAATCAATTCAGTTCAGCCCTGAAAGGAGGCATTCTTGATTCCTTGGGATAAATATATACTCTTTTCAAATTACAAGATGCAGCTCTACCAAGCTGCTCTCGCTAATAACTCCACTAGTCACTGCATTGAGAGTTAACATAGTGAATGCAGCTGGAGTGTTTGCAAATATGTGCTGGAATGTAAATGTGTGAATGCAGCATAAACAATAACACATTGTTCTGGTCCTTTCACATATCTATTCAGATATCTTGTAGCAATTTTCAGGCCCCTGAGAACCATCATCTAGCCCAGCCTCTGGGAGTTCATCTCCCAGCTCCGAAGCAATCAGGAGATGGGCAGCTCTGGTTGTTGCAGGGGTTTCCCTATCCGTGAACCGTTGTCACCGAATCATTCCCAGGGACTGCTGGCGATTCCCTGGCTGTGTGTAGCCAAGGTCACTTTGCAGGGGTGATGAATACCCTGATTCTCCCGTGCCTGACTGTCTGAGGTTTCATGATCTAAAAGCCTCTGAGACACCACTGAGCAACCCTACCCCATATTAACTGAACTTTGGGCCATTCAAAGCATGTTCATATATAGCATATAACAAAAACTTGAAAGTATATTTTTTCCATGTTTTTTCCATTTTCACTCCTCATAGAAAACCTAAAACAGGGAGTTGGGATTCTTTGACTAAAACTTTTAAGTCCCGGAATAAAAATGAAGTTCTGTTGTTTCGTTCCTGTTCACATGGCTCAACAAGTCCTATAGGCTATAGTTCAGATGGAGAAAATTTTAGGAAGAAGGATTTAGCACATGAGGTGCCTGAAGGGGAAATCTTAAGGGCAGCCAATGCAGGAGGAAGGCTTTTGCTGGTCTTGAGTTTTGGGTACTCAGTAATGCCAAACCATAACAAGGTTCTGGATTGCATTTTTTCAGAGTCAGATGTGCCCTTTCTCTGTTCATTTTCTTCTGTACAAGTTAGGTTGTGGTTTGGGAGAGCCATAATCTGCAAAATGTTAGTATTTTTATTACTTTATCCATAGTATTTTGCCCGCTTATTTTGAGAAGAACGCTTGCTGGCGCTATTAACTTTCATGGTTATCCCTACAAACAATAGTTGATCCTTTGACGAATTTTAAATATCTTTCCTTCAAAGGCATGCTGGGATATGTTTCCTGTGGCTGAGAGATAATCTTCTTTATTATATTTACTACTTCTAACAAGTCTTTGGTTTCTCTGCTAATTAAATTGTGTGGGGATTTTCTTTGTTTTCTTATTTTGATAGAACTATTTTCATCTTTAGTACTTCTCCTTCTCTTGAGACGCTGTGTGAATTAAAATGATAATGTGAAAAAGTCACAGGAAATATGTTATTCAGTCTTGATTTAGACATTTGTAATAGATGCTCAAGCCTCAAGTGAGAATACATCAAGAAAAGTTTAATTCACTTAACCAGAATGACGAAGGAAGTTTGTTCAGCGTTATACTTCATTTTGACACAATTCTATTCACATTTTAATGGAATTAACTCATGATCTATGTACTCAGGATTTCAGATTGTATTAATTTCCATTTTTTCATTCCATTCACTGCCTTTCAGATACAGCATTTTAAGTGCAGCTGTTGAGGGGTGCTACATCACACTTCTGTCATCCCCTGAATACTGGCATATAGATAGCATTAGCAAAACTTATTTTCTTTGAAATAAGGTCTGTATATATTATTTGCAGTAGCATGTATGTGTTTCAGAGCTTACTATTTATTTTAAATTTCTTTTAAATTTTTCTTGGGATCCAAACTGTCAACACAGGTCATGTCAGCAGAAATTTTTTCCAACTTGCTGTGAGTTACCCTATGAAATACTTGCTCTATTTCCTTCTTTAGCAAATCCTTTAATATCTGTGTTAAAATATAAAGACAAAATAAACGGAATGTTGTTTTATTAGAGTAGAGATGAGTTCTGTCTCACTAAGTTCAGTATCTTAACAATGATCAATTCTACATAGATTCACTAATCTGAATGCTTTCTTCAGCAAAGTGAGCCAAAGCATTTTAATTAATGGGCCTTAGGGCTTCCCTCCCCCCCCCCCCCCAATATTCTGTCATCAGACTTTTAAAGATAAAGAATTTTGTTGCTTTTAATGGGGAAAATTAATTTCTTCATAATCTTAGAATCTTAGAGTGCAAAGCCATTTTATTCTGTTGTCAAATGAAATAGTGAAGAAATTTGTTAGTGGAATAACTTGGTTTTATCAAGCTAAGTATTTTGAATGGATCACTATGTTTTTCTTCATTTTCCGAGACATAAAGTGCTTGAGGAGAGTGGTGATAGCAAAGATTGAAGCGAGCTTCTGAAAGCAGAGAGAGATAGTCTTTTCAGTGCCTTTCCCTATAGGTCTGGGCACCAAGGTCTTAGAAATGGTAACAGGAAGAAATGGAGATCAAGGGGAGGCTTGAAGTTCCAATTTTGATTTTTTTTTTTTTTTTTATGATACAGGAAGGCAGCTAAATGGTGAAGAGATGGATGGATTGCTGGAAGCTGAGTGACAAGGAGCTTTAGAGGGAAGGGGAGAACCTGACAAGTTGGACACAAATCTGCTTTTGTAAGAACTTTGGAAGTGAGATTTTTGTCCATGATGGTCATTACCAGGGAACAGCAAAAAAGTACAGGATATTAGAGCAGGGTACCAGAAATTGGAGTTTTGTGCATATGGGATAAAGCATAATAATGGAGATTACACTTTAGGAAAGAAGAAACTTGATCCTGAAAGGTCTGAGGATAGTTGCACTTTACCACTGCATTTGCTTGCTCAGGACAAAACCCCTGTGGTGAAAATGTAAGTTAAACACTCAGAGAGACAGGGGCTTCTTTGTGATGACCCCGGATGTTAGATTTTGTAATAATAAACAAGCTGTTATTGATCAAAAGATAGCAATGTGGTGCAGATGTGCTCACAATGCTTGTGTTCAAAATCCAGGTTGCTTACAAGTAGTGAGAATTTATTGTTCTTGTGCAACATTTCTTCTCTCTGATGAGGCTTGGATTGGAAACCTTCACATATCAGACCAAAAAAGAAGTCAGTTGAATCTGTATTAGGATTTCTTCCAAAAGGAGTCTAAAGATTCCTTTGCAATTTCTTAAGAGCTTAAGATAGGGCAGGCCATGAAAGCTCTTGTGAGTTTTTGTTTGTTTGCTTGTCCTTATTTTTATTTTATTATTTCTGGGTGGTCAGTATGTGAAGACTGTGTTTATGGTAGGTAAACTGTGCATGGTATTGGTAGGCTGTGTGCTGCATACACAAGGATACCTGAGTCTCAGGCAATAGAGACTTTATAAAGAGGGTAGAAACCTGCTGACTGAGAACATGCTGTGTCAGCACATAGGGTGCTTGATGAGTTGTATTATTTTTCTTTTTTTTGCCCAGAGACAGAAGAAACCCTTTGTCCATATTTGAAGTCTTTGTTTGAGAATATTTTGGGAAAACAAACACTCTGTGATCCACTGTCCTCTAGGCAGAATAGCATAAAAGAATGTTCTCATCCGTTTTCTGGTTTTAGAAGAAAAGGAACTGAAAGTGTGAAAAGACTTGGAGTTTTAACACAGCAAAAATATTCAGCAGTTTTTAGCCAGTTTGCACTTTTGAGACTTCTTTATTCAATTTGATAAATTATTCACAGATGACTGCAAATTCTAGCCAAATGGCTTATTTAAATGCATCATTACTGGACACCTCACCAGCTTCTTATCCATTTCAGCACTGTGTATTTCTACTTCATTTCAAAGCTTATTCTACTTAAGAAACCACTTTGTTTTCCCTGATTTACTGGCTGTTCTCGGAAAATGATGATTTTACTACTGTTTGAAAACCATTTACATTTTGCTCACATTGCAAAAGATTTAATGTTTGACTGCAAGACTTTTTCCTGTTTGTCTGCTCCTGTTTTATATGATAATACCTACAGTAATGTATTATTTAATAAATAGTTGCTCAGTCTTTCTTTTTTTTCCTCGGGCTTTAGGCTTTACTCTTCAAATTCTGATACTGGGCATTGCAGTCAAAATGGCTCAAGATTTCTCGGTACAATATATCTTAGTGTACACATACTGTATTGCAGAGGCCTTTTTCTGCTTTCAGTGTTTTAATTGCAAAGCGAGTAGAACTAGTCGGGGTTTTATGTGTTCAAAAGCAATTTTTAATTGGCATGTTGGTTCCCTTGACCTCAGTCATTCCCTGTGACAGTGGTTCAGACTGCAGTATTGTACAGTAGGAAATAAAATACCCAAGGAAAAAAAAAAGGATAAATCCCGCCTTCTTTCATAATATTTTTTTATACTTACAAAGCTCCTCAGCAACAGAAAACATTTTTTTAATGTGCTTTCCCCCAGTGCTTTCCAGCTGTCTTTTTTTGCCGTCTCAGTGAGGACCACGGTAACTACTAAACCTTCCACAGGTCTATGGCAGGTAAGGAAGGCAAGTAGGGATCCTGGTACCTTGCCAAGGAACGTGTGGGGCTCCGAGATGACCTGCATGGCTTTGTATCTGCAGCTCTACCAGAGAGCAGCAGATGTTTGGCCAGCTGCCAGCCAGCAGTAATGGCAGCCTGGAGGATCCAGCTGGACCCAGAGAGTCTGGGAGCAGCAGCCTGGGAGCCAGAACTCCCTGCGGCTCCCAACTGGGCTGTGGAGAGACCTGGAGCTCGGGAAGCCCTGGCTCTTCCAGCAGTGGGCTGGGAACCCCAACATGTGGGTGTCCTGGCACTTGGTGCTGCAGCAGCCTTGGGCATGGTCATGGGGAGACCCATGAACCCCTCTGGCTCCCATTGCTGGTGGGTCTCTCAAGGGAGACAGGGAGAGGAGCTGCCAGGAGAGGCTGGATTTTAGCTTAGCATTCCTCATTTTCTGCAGGAACATGTTGAATTTAACATTCTCCAGCAGAAAGTTGTTGTACTGGAACGGTCTTAATCAGCACAGAGTGTAAATCCCTTCAACCTGAGGAGGGGAAAAAGTAGATTGGAAGAAGTTGCTACCTCCTTTGCATTTACAGGTTTGGTGTTCTGTTCTGGTGAAGTGTAGGAGAGATCAGAAAATTGAAAATCGATATGAAGCTGAAGGAATGGGTGTTTGTTTCCTGAGAAGGAGCTTTAGACGATGAAGAAAGTTTTGCAGTTCACTCAGGGATCTTTTGAAAATCTGAAAGATGACAAGGTTTGAGGTTATTACAATTTCTTAGCCTCTGCAGATCTTAATCCAAACTTATCCTGTGGGAGATGGCAGTGGGAGTCTGTTCAGCGTGTGAGATGATTCGTCGTCCAAAACTTCTTGTGTATTAAATAGTTGAAATGTCTAACATTTTCATGCTTACATTTTTATTCCTGCATATTTGTTCACCCTCCTGAGCCTCTGGTTTTCAAATTTTCAGAATCAGAGTTTCTGATCAAATTTCAAAAATTCAATCTCAATTATTGATTGGACGTGTATTTCAATTACTAGCATTCTATAGGAGCACAGTTTGTGTTGTTTCCATACAGTTATAAAGCTTGAAACCTACTTGCAATCAAAACATGACTTCTGTGCCTATTGTTGACTGAATTTTTACAAGGATTAACTGCAGCACAACTATTGTGTTTGTCTAATATGAATTAAATGCTCTGTCCCAAAGAGCATCACCAATGAGTTAAATAAAAAGAAATGGTTTCCTTCTTTCATTAGATTGTCCTTCTTTCTTTCTTTTCCCCTGCCTGCTGACTAGGATTGGTATTTCCACTTGAAAATGCTACATCCCAAAGCAGCTGTTTTGAGAAGTGAGTGCAAAAATGCTGTAAAGCAGCTTTATCATTGCCAAAAGTAACGTTTGTGTAGCAGGAGAAATACATGACATTTTCTGTTCTGCTTCCCTTTTTTTATGTCTCTCTGTGTAAGTCACTCAACTTCTAGTACTAGGAACATCTTTGGGACTAATATTATATACATTGTCCTTTGAATTGAATTTGAAGTGATTATATAAATATTCATAAATAGTGATAAGAATACAGCAAATTTAAAAAGTTAAAATGAGGGAAGTGCTGAAGTGTTAAGTCTATATAAGCAAAAATTTTAATATATTGTAAATCTTTTGCTGGACCTGAAAATGGGATTCAGTACAGAATAAAATATCTGTACTGTCTGAGATGTGCTCAGATTGTGGACTCCTTTTAGTTGTTGCTGTAATGTACATTTTACTCATCTTGCTTCCTCTTCCCCTCAGTCTCAATATAGAAGTCCTTTTGTAAAGGACTATTAAACTAGTTTTTAGGAATTTGTAAAGAAGTCCTTTGTGTGTAAAATTAGGTATTTCATTTTCTTTTAGTGGTGGCTTTTCCCCTGTACTCAGACACCATGATCTTTTCCAGCTACTTTTGAAAGCACGCTGTCCCTTTTATTTTCCACTCTTTGAAAGAACAGAAATATTCAAGCCTGATCCCCAGCACTGGCTTTCCTGAACTACTTGGCTTGAATTTGCATATTGTCTTATTTAACGTAGTTAAAGACTTGAGGACTGAGTGTCTCAGGCTTGAAACAGGAAACATACTGAATGAAACTTGAATTATTTGAGGGACTTTTGTTTCATTTTCCTGTAGTGCTCATCTGTCTTGATACACTATATTTGAATTTATTACTTCCTCTACATACACACAAGCATATGCCTGTACATTAAATTCATAGCAAACTTCGTCCCTATTTTGCTTATAGCTCTTTCTTCTAAACCACAGGAAGTTATTACCACATGTAAGTTTTTTAAAAGTTTGCTCTTTAGAAATGAGAATATGCCTTGGTTATAGCCTCGATTTATGAAGTAAGTTTTTGGGAATAGCAAACTTTTCTTACTATTTAAGCAAACTTTCGTTATTTTCAGTGAGAGTTGTTTTCAATCAAGTGCTGATTATTTGCTTATGTACAATTATTGAAGGGTGAAAGGATCCTTTTTCTACAAAATCTTCTAAATTAGGCTGTACAGTCTGAATGTTCTTTATACACCAGTTGGCAGAATGAAGGCACAAAGAGAAAATTAAAATTGGTTTCTGTTGTGTATCTGAAACAAGCATTACAAGACTGCGTTTAAAGAAAAATTTGAATAAAGAAAGCTTCAGGGGGTTTTCAGTACATAAGCAGTAGGCTGTGAGAGATGAGATGTTACGGAAACTGATATGAAGATTGCAATGAAAGAGATTTTCCATTTGGACAAGTACAGAC
Source organism: Nothoprocta pentlandii (assembly GCA_013398315.1). Taxonomy (NCBI): domain Eukaryota; kingdom Metazoa; phylum Chordata; class Aves; order Tinamiformes; family Tinamidae; genus Nothoprocta; species Nothoprocta pentlandii. The sequence goes on from VZSG01000698.1 coordinate 138,183, forward strand.
TGAGAATATTTTCTTTCTGTTGTATGGAAATCAGTCCTCCAATGACAACAAAATTAAATATTCTTGCTCTCTGTTCACTTAGCTACAGATTGGGCCTTTTGGGACTCAGTTCAAATGCAGGACTAAAACTGAAACTGCTTCTTCAAGAGTTGAAGGTTTTCTTTTTGCTCTGCACTCCAGAGAATTAAAAAAATGGTAAAACATGGATCAATGAATTCATTTTTTCAATTATTTTACAAAATGATACAGATTACGGAGATTGTAACATCTAATGATATTTCACTTCTTAAAAATTTAATGAAAAAGATTATTCACTGAAGTAACCTGCTGTGCTTGTTTCACAGTGACAATGTACAATATCCCCTGGAGCTGTTTCTGACATCACTGAGTCTAACATCGTTTAGGATGTTTGATGAGAAATTAGGTGCAGGAGAGATGCAATTTAAAGTATCCGATGATCATGGGAATACTGCACTAAGCTAAGAGTCTGGACGGAATGAATTTTTATCTTGCCAGATGTCACAAATATCGGAGCAAAATCAACAAATGGGCTGTGCAGCATCAGGTATACTGCTCTGTTGACTCTGCTGCTGCTAAGATTTTGCAGATTTGATGAAACTAAGGTGCATGTTGCTGTTTATGACGTGTGGGGAAGATCTCAGAGCTTTATGAGGTGCCGGGCCTTATTGCTGACCCTATTGCAAGCAATAGGCAGAGGGCAAGCTGCAGAGCAGGGTGCCTGCTTGTGAAGTCTGGCACTGCAAGGTTTTGAGGACCTGGGGCATTTGTGGTGTAACCTGACCTAAGTTGTCAATAAATAATGGATGTGGGGCTTATTTTTTAGTAAGCGTTAACATTTAGTGGGTTGAGAAATGAGACTAACCCTTCTGAATTCTGCTTTGTTGCAGCATATCCAGTGAAGCAGTATTCAAACATCAATATAATGATTTTAGCTGTGTCACTCTTCTGGGGTGAGGACTTAAGGACCTGGAGCTTGAAGTTGGTGTCTTGGGCCTTGAATTGTTTTCTTGGGCCTTTTCTTGCCTTCATGAAGTTGGCATGTCATATACTTCTGTAATTTCACTGATTTTCACTGTAGAATTAGTGTTTTGTTTTGTTCTGTTTTTTTTTCCAACTGCTTTGATCAGAAGCCCTTCCAGGCCTTCACTGTCACAGTGTTTAGGAGCCTCCTTCTGAGCATGAGCTGAATATATGCCAAAACTTACAGACTTTTATGTAGCTCTAATGGTCTTTTATTCTAACAGTTTTTTTTTTCTACATTGATATTTAAACATTGTATTTTTGCTCTGCAAGAAACACTGAGGAACCTGTAAAAGAATTTGGGGCCACATATAAGCATCTTCAAGCAGCCAGTTCATTAGTTACTTTTGATTTCCTTACACGTTTGTGTCTGTCACTCTTTAGAGTGTTTGGTGTGTGCAGAATGTAAGTTTCCCTCACAGAAGATTATACCAGTGTGTCTAATCCCCACTAGTGTTAAATATAAAGTGAACAGTGCTCCCCTAGATCTATATTGCTTTTCTTTTTCTAAATGCTCTGCACAGCTTTATGCTTAAAAGGAAAGAATAAATATAGTATTTCTCTATGCAGGCACTAGATATACAAGGATTGCACATGAAAATTGGGTTTTCTAAATATTTAAAGTAGTTAAGTTATGCCAATTTGTGAAATGATCTTTCGTATAATGATAAAATTACTTCTGAGGGTGTGCTGATTTTTCATACTGAGATGATGTCCATGTTATCATCACAGATTGCTGTTCTTTTTTTTTTTTTTGATGAATCTCAGAAAAAAATGCATTATGCATGAACTCTGCAGATGCACTATAAAATCATAAACGGTCCAAACTTTGAACAATTCTGCACTGCACAAATGCCAGTTAATTTGCAGAGTTACCAGATACAAAGAGCTTAGGCAATATGTACATTCAGCAAGTTCCTTGCTTCCCTCATTGCTGCAGACACAAAAAGCAAAAAGAATAACTGTCACAAAGTTTAACAAAGAGCATACAGAAAGCTTTTCTCTTTTCTTTTCAATTTCTCTTTTTTTTGGTCTCTGCAGTTGGCATTTAAAGTTGTTGCATAGGGAGCTGAGGAGATGCAGCAAGATCTTCAGCTACCCCTGCAGTGCTCTTGTGGTGAATTTTGTAACAGTTAGGCATGAGCCAGGATTAGTTGGGAGAATTAATACACTACCGATTGTGTAAGTGTAGCTGTTGTTTCTGAAAAATGCAGTAACAGATACTCAGGGAGAGAACATGTCTTTCAGTGTTTCCTGGTATGTAATGTATACGTCTTGTGGGCTTTTTCTTCTTGATTTCTCTTTTCTTTCCTACCACACACAGTACGCTTAGCAGCAGCACATCAAACTTAAATAGTGAGTTATATTTTATGACCCAAGGTTTAATTCTGTCCTTGAGAAAACTGTGTTTTTACAGCATTCTTGTCATGTCTTTGTTTATTATTATTATTAGACAAACAGTAATCTTGCTCACTGTTTATTGTCATGATAAGGCAGTACAAGTAAGTCAAGTTTTTGTTCTATTAAAATACTATAGTGTTAGATGGAATGATTTTAATAGAATTGCAAACTGAACTCACAGAATTCTGTTAGAACAGTATAGATATTTCTTAGGTCTTTATCACCATTTTGTGAGAGTTTAACTTTACACATCGTATTGTTGGTGATAGTGGAAAAGATACAGCTTTAGAGAGAAAATATATCTGGGGTTAAGTAGTGAACATGTATGTGGTGAAATAATTGTTCTTGTTTTAACCTAACCTAAATTGATGATAGGATTAAGAAATGTGAATAGAACACACAGTTGTCCTTAGTTGTCTTTATCATTATTTAAAATCTCCAATGCTCAGTTAATGTTTTAAAAAAGTAAGAAAAAAGTTTCCATGATCACATTAAAGACAATGCAGAGGGTACTAATGCTCTATGTTCATTATATATTCATATATATACTAAATATATATGTATTTATTTCAATAAATATGATTTTACTTTTTACTTTTTTACTAAAACTTTTTGTTATGGAGAATTTCTTTCTCTATAGAAGAAAGGACAGCCTTTCTAGAGGTTTGTAGAGGAAATGACAACCTAGGAAAATCTGGTAGGATCAGATTTTGAGTGTTTGGGTGAAAATACTTTCTTGGATGTATATCATCTATGATGCTAAGAGTCCTAAACCGAGAAATGAAAATTTGTATTCAAGCAATCCAAGAAGTTTACTTCAATTTCTGCATTGTTTCAGCATCCTTTGCACATTTGAGAAGTACCAGCTTGTCATTTCTTTATAGATGAGGCTATTGGAAGAATGCTTTTGAGCCATTTGAGCCATTTGAAGAGCGCAGAACTGACCGCTACCTTATACTAGCAAAAAATCTCCTGCATCTTTTATGTAGGCTGTCACTAGCATCTGCTATTCATTAGCAGGTTTGGCTGGACTCAAGCCTGTTTTTATGTTAATCTAATACATTAACTACTATCTACAGACATGCATACCTTAGGAAGATGTATGGACGTGTGTGGGCAGAGGCTGCAAGTTCGTAGCTGGTTGCTGGGACATTTCCGTGGTAGAGCTCCTGGCTACATTGTTTTGGGGTTTTTGTTTGTTTTTTTGTTTGTTTTTGATAAAGGACCAAGCTGAGGCTTTAGGAGTGATCGCTAAATTTTGCATAGGGGTTTGCACAAGGAAGGAACAGTATTCCACAAGTTAGAAGAGGAAAAGGCATTTGGGGGGCAAAAGGTCTATCCCATCCTCTTTGCAGTCTGACTGTGAGTTTTAGGAGCGAGGGTGGATCCTGCTGCATTTGACTGACTGGTGGAAGAAAAGGATTGGGCATTCAAACTCATTGAGTTTTTACTTACTTATGTGCAAAATTTGGAATTTGCAATACCTTTGCAAATTTGGAATTATTATACAATTATTTGGAATAAGCAATACAATTGATTCAACCGGTGTATTTTATGTTTGCTTAAGATTAAGGTAATTAATGTTCTGAAATCCTTAAATATAAGAAACAATGGTTTTTTTTTGTAAAAAGCTATTTTTCCTCTTGAAGAATGGGCATGTGATGAAATAAGACTGTAAATGTGAAAAGTTGTCGTCTTTGAAAAAAATAGTTTAAAATGAATGTTTGCAAGATGGTTGATGGCAAGCAATAATCTTGTTTAATTACCAGTGTAATTACTTTATAATCACCTACAAATTTATTTTTATGTGAAACCAGCACTTGATTCTTATTCTTAATAACAGTATGTTGAAAACGACAGCACAGCTGCAAACTAGGCATAGTGTTTTGGATGTATATTTTTCATTCTGAAAATATATCATTTTCAGATATATCTGGATATATATTATCTGAATATATAGTATCTAAATATATATTGTATTATATTAATAATATGAAAAAATATTTCATAATATATTTTCATTATATTTTTCATTTCATCCATTCATATTGCACCTGTTGATGGAGTTGAGCATCTGCTGCTCTCTGAAAAGCAGTAAAAGAGTCTCTGAAATCACAAGTTCTACATGTAAAGAAAAAAAATGTACTTTCTTTTTTCAGAGAGGTAAGTTAGGTTGGAGCTGGAGAAAAGCTGAGCAAACCAGCAAGATGTTTTGAGAGTCAACAGGGAGATAAAGCAAATCCCTTATTATTATTGCATTAGAAAATTTGTCTTTTTCAAAGTAGGGTAGATAAACTACAGCGTCTTAATACATTCCCATTAGTTTGACAGTATCATGACAATTAGCAGATGGAGGGAAGACATTCACTGAGATTAACAATACAACTGTCTTAACTCATACTAACCTTGTTTAGGTAACCTGATATGTCAGGATTTTTAAAAATGAAAATGGAGACTTTTATTCACTCACATGAGAAATATTATTGCTTTTGAAAACTTTGCTAGAGGATGTGTTTTAAAAACTTTTTATTTGAGTATTCAGTGTATAATAACCTGCAAGTAAATTTGAGCAGAAAAAAAAGTTAAAGTGAAATCAGAGGACCTTCACAGATTTTCTTCTGCTGCAGCTGCCCCTTTTTTTTCTTTAATTTTCACAATAAATACCTGAATGGACTTCGATGATAAATAGAACATAGAGGGCTGGAAAGGTAATTACATGTTTAAGGGAACTTGCCCTACTCATTTGCGCTTTCTTACTGTAAATCTTTGTTCCATAATCACTGGTGTTTCATTCTTTGTGATGATCTGCTTTGAATTCGTCAGGGTTTATGTTTTGTGGCAGAGTTAGACCGAAAGGGCCGGGTGGGACTACAGCTCTCAGTTAAAACAAAAACTTCAATGATGTAGAGTGTATTCCCCCAGGTTTGTGCTCATAGTAAGGCAGAGCGTTACTTACCTGCAAGCCCACCAAGGCAGAAGAGAAAGTCTGAAGAGAGGTTGTGTGTTCAAGATGTTAGAATGGAAATGGAGTTTACCTGGAATGGGATGTGGTGGGAACTGCAAAAGGGGCTCCCTGTGGAGACCCTCGGTACTGCCACGCTTGAGAAGGATGTTCCTAAGGGGTGTCTGACTGTGGCTTTGGCATCTCCTTGGATCATGAGGAGAGTCCAGCATTGAATATGTTTATGTTTTCTGGGTCATTTGAATTTGTGGTATGGCAGCAGGAAGTAATGTCTTTCTCCAAGGTTGTGTCTCTTATGTTTCACAGCAATACAGATAGTCTTAAACACACTTCAGTTTTATAAGGTCGTTGTAAAGTCTTTTGTAACACAAGAAATTTCATCTCAAACTTTTTAAAGTTATTTTTCCCGTTTGACTTTCTGATATCTGCTTGTTGTTGGATGAGAAAAAAATCAGGTGTGTGTTCTTCAAAAACACCGCTTGCTTTGTCATGGCAGCATGAAATACATGCATCAGTGATGCCATGAAAATAGTCTGGGTCAAAAGGTTTGCATGTTGAGAAATTTCAGATTGTCAGTCAACTAGCTGCAGAGAAATGTGACCTATTCATGTAAAGAGCGGCATTCTGATTCCATGCTAATAGCCTAGTTATTATTAATATATGCTGTCTCTTTTTGACCTGTTTTGTTTAGGATGCATGTTGGTTTTTAATGTGCATGACATTTAAGGATTATGGATTAAAAAATTAAAATTTCCCCCCCCCAAAAAAGTCTCATACATTTTTAATAAGGTTTACAAAAGAACCACTCTACATTTTGCCTCTAGCAAGATGGTATTGAATTAAGTGTCAGTATTTCTGTGGCCAGGCATGAATTAATATTCTGGGCAAAGATATTAATTGTCTGTTGAAATGGACAGATGGATTTGCTTAAAACCTCCCTGTTAATTAATCGATTTTTTTTTTGAAAATGAATAGTATTTTTCAAACGAGATTTGGGACTTTGAGTCTTCTGGTAGAAATATTTATATATTGCAAATGTGACTTGATTTTTTTTAAATATATAGGGCCATAAGTAAACTGTACTTAGTGTGATTTGTATGTGTTCCCACAGAGTATAAAAGTAGGACTATTGTAGTGTAGAAAATTTAAACCATACTTCATGCAGAACATGTTCAACCTTGGCCTGAAAATAAAATAAAAATATCCCAAGCGTCAAGCAGTTACTGCTCTTCACTGGCACATGAGGGACTTGAATTTGCCACACGTTTATACAAGTGTGCACTTTATTCCCAATAAAATAATACAAAACATAGTTACGAAATTAAATATGAGGAAAGTTATCACTCTTACAGTCTCCATTCCTTTTTGGAAATGCCAGCATTGAAACTTCAACTTTTAGTATTGATGCTCAAGAGGAAAATAAAAAGAAGCATTTGCAAGGAATTTCATCTTTCAGGCCGTGGGGGAACTGAGCATGGGAACTGTAGCTAGGTAGAAGTATCAGGAAAGCATTAGGCTGTGTGACTAATCCGGTCTCATGCTACGCTCTTGGTGATGTGCAGAACTGCAAAGAACAGTAATGTGTTCGGTTACTGGGAAGCTCATTTATATATTTATGTTCTGTAGCCTGTTATTTCACTTATGAGTATAGCTGTCTTAAAATACCATGATGTAAGATTCTGTCAAGACATGCATTAAAAACTCTTACTCTTCCCCTTTTCTATTCCTTTCTTTTACCTCCTACCCACTGAAGGATATTTTGACCATAATTAAATTGCTTTGGGAAAAGCAATAAAACATAAAGTGTGTATGCCCACAAGGATATTCTGTTTTTGTTAAAGAGTAAATTCTAAAATCAGTTTACTTATTTCAGGTGCCTGTTTCCTGTTAGTCATTTGAAACAGAAAGAACTGAAAAAAATGTTTACAAGGTGAAGATACAAGATTTTAAATAATGGATGCTTCATGTATACACCTGATGTTTACCCACAGTATTTAGGACAAGATTTACCTTTATTATTAGATTTTTCTAAATAAATTAGAGTAGTGTGGAAGAAACTGTGTCTGAAATGCGTAAATATACTGCCATATAGGGGATGAAAACAGAAAGCCAAAGTAATAAATACATTCACTGCAATTCACTGAAAAACAGTTACAGTGTAAAGAATACTGGACATACTTTGCTTTTGGACATCAAGCGGTTTAGAAAGCAAAATATTATCTGAATGATGAGGCAGAAAGCTTTCACCATTGCAAAAGATAACATTTATATTTCACTTTTTAAAAATCTATAATTTTTATGTTTCTGTGCAGTCTTCATTAAGCATGTTCTGTACATTCTTCATTTTCTTCATGGCTCCTACCTTATCGAATGACAGCAGGGCTGATTAACAGGCACCATTTCAGGGTCTGAATGGTGAACTGTTTATTTTGCAAGGTCTAGGCTGGGGTTGATGTGTGCAATTACAAGCTGATTACAGCCAGTGAAGTCCCAAGTTGCAGTGGATCCAACAGCTATGGGCTGTGAAACCGTTGCACGTCCAAAACACCTTGGTCATGAGGAAGAGATTGAAAACAAAAAGGTTTATGCATTTGGTTTTAAAATTCTACCATCATTTTGCATTGCCCACTGTAGTCTTTCAGCTGGAGGTAATGTGGTAACTTTGTAGTCAGCAACTAGAATCTCTCAAAGAAGTGCAGGATCCTGGGAATTTGTGAAGTAACCACTGTAAAAAGTTTCTTTATAATAAAGAAGGTAAAAATCTAACTTCAGTTAATATAGTTTAAAACTTTATTGTTAATTCTGTAGGTTTGCTGTATGGATCTCTGTAGCTATTTCATGTGCTTTGTTTTTTGACCACATACTTTCAGTAAAATGTGTGTTATACAGGAAAAATTGAACTAAGCTAAGATGATGCTATGCTTTATTAAACAGAAGTGTAGTTTTCTACAGTGCAATATTTTTAGTAACTTTTCATATTCTTGTTTGATTAATGCTCTATGAGATTTCTTGTCATACAGCTTCATAGTGGTGAAATATTCCAGGAAACCTTTTGCTAAGTAAGAGCTTTCAGGAAGGTCATTTACTGACTCATTTTGATTTTTATCTTCACCTTTTTAGTCTCTTGTTTGCTTGGACGTACTACCACATGCTGGCCTGTAAATAGTGTTTTCAGTTCATCTATAAACATCTCGTTGCCCATCAGTACCTGAAGGAGAAACTGAATCTAATACCATGGTTTCACATTTAGGTTTATGCCATGGAGTCCAGCCATGGTTCCATAATCATTAGTACTGAACCTCTACACTACTGGGTGGCTCGCAGAATTGTGATGTTGGAGGCATGATTGTATTTCTGTCACATTTTCCAGAATATATGCAACTAATATAGAGTTTTTTGTCAACTTTATGCTTTCATTCTGTCTTTATTCTAGAAGAGTGGGCTATAAAACTGCTAGTAGATGGCACCTTGTATTATTTGGCTGTGACATTTTGATACTATGCCAAGAGCCCTAAGGGTAGGTGACGCTCCGAATGTAGTTTGGAGGCACAGCTGACTCATAGCAGCTGTTTTTTATTCAGGAGTGCCTGGACCTTTTGTATATTCAGTCCCATCTTGTTTTTTATGGATGTTTCATGCTCTTGTTGAAGTTTCAGAGATACTGGAGGTTGTGCTGGAATGCTTTTGCCATGTCCAAAAATCATAAGTTGAACTCCAGTTGCAGGCTTTAAGCAAGCAAGAGAGCAGCAAAGTCTTTAGATCCCAAGATTCGCAATTCAAGAACCTGATCAGTTGTGAATTGTACCGAGCTCCTTCAAAGCCACGTATATCATCACGCTGGGCACTATCAGTACTGAGTGCCTGAGAATCTGCTGCGATTACTCCTACATCCAATCCTGTGTCTTCTAAAAGCGTAGAACAAGGGCTATCTGAAAGACGTGATCACCATCCTCTAGGTATTTCATGTGGTTTGGGTCCTATCCCTGCAAAAAGATGCATCTTTGCAGGCTTCAAAGATAACAGAACCAGGGGCATCAAACCACCGAAGAATAAAGGCTATTTCAGTGGCTGGAGAGGTGCATCACCTGGTTGCCTATGGTCAGGTGCTTCTCCTGTGGTCAGCTTTTCTGTTGGATTTGCATAGTCATTAGAAGAAGAAGAAGAAGAAGAAGAAGTCCTTAGCACCAACATTAGGCTTTTGCCTAGTCTACTTCTGACCAGTTCATGTTTGCAAAAAAAAAAAAACTTTTATAAAGTCAAAAACATTCTGCGCAGCAGTAGTGCTTTAATCCTTTTCAAATAATATGTTCAAATATAATTCAAATAATTCCCGTTAAAGCAACCAGTTTACAGTTTTGGTCATTTATTCTTCCTCATAGATCTACAGGATTAACTTTTCAGCAATAACAGGCTTTTGTTAGAATTTCATATTATTTGTCTTTCAAGTTTGTACTTGATGTTAATTGTGTTATTGTGTTAATTGTGTTACCAGTAAGAGAATGGAGATGCTGTTAGTGTGATTTTTCATAAGAATGCTGTCACGCTGAGGTTTCAAGCAAAGTTTCTAATCAGAGTGTGTCTGTCAACTGTTTGTTTTTCCAGTTTGTTTTTCTTCCAGTCAGTGCACACTTTTATACAGTGAATACAGCACTGGCACTGTCTTGTCACCTAAATAGGAGGAAATCCATTAAAGCCTGAACAAGACAGTTTTGTTATCTTCTGCAGGAGGACTGAGGGGAGGGCTGACATTCCTATAAAGGTTATCTGTATGAGCATGAGATGATAAACATCCCTGCTCTGCTCTAGCAAGGAAACATCCTCCTGGACACACCGAGGTTCATTAGCCTCTAACTTTCCTTTGCTGCCTCTTTGAGCAGCATGCATCCATCATTTGTAACCAGCACCGAGGAGCTCCTTTCTGTGTTTCCCATACTTGCCTCAGCCCTTTGGATTGACTGTGACCTTTGGAAGAGCAGGTTTCTGTTGGGTAGAACTTCCTGCCTCCATCCGAGATGGGCTGCTTTTGTCAGGCAACACTGCAAGCACTGGCTCAAAGGAGAAGGAATGTGCTTTCAAGATGTCTTTTGCATGGAGGCAGAGAATCTAGTGTTTGTGTAGACTCCTGATGCCAGGCACTTGCCCTGGCAGACAAGAAGAAAGAAAGAAAGAAAGAAAGAAGAGGAAAGAAGATATAAATGTCCAGAAAATTTATGCTCAGCTCAGAAGCCTGACTCCCAACACTGTGGTTGTCAGGCATCTAGTCCACAGTGGTACCTGCAGAGACACCGGGGAGAGTTGCACTTATAAATAATATTTCTCTTTTGCACTGTCTGAGGATATAAATGCTCTAGGGAATTGTGCAACCCATGCTAACTAATGATAAGCCATAGCAGATATACTCCCGTTTGTGAGACCTTGTTACAGGTAACCTGTGCAATAGGGTAAAGGTGCTTTGAGATGGGATGCTCATCCCTGTCTGATGAAATATTGGGATCGCTTTCCTTCAGGATGACTCTTTGGAGTGTTACAGTTGAGTGGAGGGGAAAAACTGTACATTTTCAGTGGGCGTTTTGTCTCTGATACATACCTAAATTGAAGTTGAGGTAGTTTAATCTCACATTCTCACTTTTTGTAACAAAAAGAAGTGAAAATACCATAGAAACTTCCTGTTGAAAAGAGATGATACATGGCATCTGAAAGGCATTGTGCAGATTCAAGACAAATAAATTTGTTATGTATGGCTATTCATATACTGAAGAGGTGAAACAGCCCAGAAAAGAACTTAGAGGTAGTTCAAGATACAGCTACGCTTTTTTTTCTGAGACTTTTGGAAGATCTTTTTGTTACATAAATGAAAGCTAGACTTGACAGTCCCCATTTAAACAGTAGGGAAGTAACTGCTGTGTCTAAGCTATTATCTCAGGATAGAAATCAGCTTTTCCTGACCTTTCATGCCTGTCTATAATTATTCTCTTTGTTCTCTTTACCAATACTTCAGTATGTAGGGCATGAAAAGAGAAAATACAGCTGTTTTGGAATGGAATATGTTGAAATACATTAAAAACAAGTTATCTGAGTTATTACCTGACATAAGTTTAGTCTGTGTCATGTACTGCAAGTATTATAATGTATATGAATTATATTAAATTTTAATTTTCTCTTTAAAATAATGTCCTATATTAAGAGGCGATATATATATATAAAATATATATGTGTATGTATGTGTATATATAATCCTTTCTTGATCAAAAAAAAAACTTTTAAATTTCTTTCTATAATAGCACATATATACTATTTCAAGAGAAAATATTTTAAAGCATTTCCTGCCCTTTTTTTTTTAGATTTAAAACCCTTGATAGTCAGCAAAAGTATTTGTAGCATTCTCCCTGTAAATAAAAAATATATCTAAAGAAGAACCTGGAGATAGGTTATTTTAAAGTTTTAAAACTTCTTGTTAGATTGCAGAGCTAACTCTCAATGATTAACCTATATTTTACACTTTAAACCTTTTTATTCATCAATGTATACAATACATCATAGGCTTTCAGTATCTTTTGTGATAGATGATTTTATATCTTAAACCTCAATTTATGCATTATTGTGTGAAATACCTCATACAGACAGCATTTATATACTGTCCTGTTTTAAGATTTTAAAATACCTTTTCAAGAAACTTATATGTTAGCAAAGATAAAAATATGAAAGATATGTAAGCCTATTTTAAATAAGAAATGCCTATCTGTCTTTATTAAAAGCTTGCACTGTATAGTATCAGATCTTATTCCTTGCTCTACTATCCCAATTTAGCATCATGCAGTGTAGGATTGTAAGTCAAAATTGTAATCAATTTGGAGTTAAATGCATTTCACTTTGAGAGAAAAAAAGCATCCTGGTTTTGATGCTGACAGAGAACACTATAGCCAGGATGAGTACCATATTCCAGCTATCTATAGAGAAATCCAAATCTGATACTGTATTCCTCTTACTGCTCACGCTCTTCTAAAGCAATCCATATCAACTGTAATGAACCAGCACAGAGACTTCAGGAAAAGGAAAAAAGGATTTGACACCCATTTCACATTAGCCAAATTATTTGTTCTTCTCAGGATAGGTGCTACCTGTGTGTTTGTATTAATCTCCTGTCTTCAAAGGAAGCTTTTGATGAGTGATTTGATTTTATGGAAATACTTGAAGTGCTCTGGCTTACCGCTCTGTCCAGTTTTTTGTGTAAGCAGTAAGGAGTCACACCATATCATTACATAAAGCTTTTAAAGAACTTTTCAGCAGAAGTAATGAAGCAAGAGGAAAAAGATCACTGAAATTTGATTGTCTAAAATCTACACTCCCATTTCTCTATCATTAGAGCACATGTAACCTGTAGGGACACACTGAGCTCCAGCATTTCTTGGTGGATTTCTCTCTTAGAGGTTGTTTCCTCCTTGTTTAATAGAAGCAACAACAGATCTTGCATTTTGACTTGTTACGTTGCATTTATTTCGGAGGAAGGGAAGGG